>OX596045.1:20000-30000 GCA_951394065.1 Venusia cambrica | reverse complement strand
GCGCCGCATGGAGCGAGACCGTGCGATAGGCGCGACATAGTTTCTGGGCGAATCCGCGCTGCACCTCATTTAGCCTTCTTCTGATACAGGTCTTTGCCGATGCAGGTGCCCAAACGCTAGCAGCATACAGAATAACAGGTTCGACTACGGCAGTGTAGATCGTCCTGATAATGTCTGGGTGAAGCCCCCAGCTGATCTTGGCTGCTCTTGAAAGCTGTTTATAAATATTGAGCGCTTTTTTGCAGACATGTGCCGCGTGCTTATTAAATGTCAGCCTTCTATCTATGATGAGTATCCTATGTCCGTCCCGCCCATGCGCAGGAGTGGAGTATCGTACCTTAGCTTATTTGTAATAAGCAGTGCTGTTGTCTTATTTGGTGCGAATTTTAATTTGTTTCTAATACCCCACTCCTGCACATATGCGAGGGTTAGGTTAGGTTAGGTTAGGTTAGGTTAGGTTAGGTTAGGTTAGGTTAGGTTAGGTTAGGTTAGGTTAGGTTAGGTTAGGTTAGGTTAGGTTAGGTTAGGTTAGGTTAGGTTAGGTTAGGTTAGGTTAGGTTAGGTTAGGTTAGGTTAGGTTAGGTTAGGTTAGGTTAGGTTAGGTTAGGTTAGGTTAGGTTAGGTTAGGTTAGGTTAGGTTAGGTTAGGTTAGGTTAGGTTAGGTTAGGTTAGGTTAGGTTAGGTTAGGTTAGGTTAGGTTAGGTTAGGTTAGGTTAGGTTAGGTTAGGTTAGGTTAGGTTAGGTTAGGTTAGGTTAGGTTAGGTTAGGTTAGGTTAGGTTAGGTTAGGTTAGGTTAGGTTAGGTTAGGTTAGGTTAGGTTAGGTTAGGTTAGGTTAGGTTAGGTTAGGTTAGGTTAGGTTAGGTTAGGTTAGGTTAGGTTAGGTTAGGTTAGGTTAGGTTAGGTTAGGTTAGGTTAGGTTAGGTTAGGTTAGGTTAGGTTAGGTTAGGTTAGGTTAGGTTAGGTTAGGTTAGGTTAGGTTAGGTTAGGTTAGGTTAGGTTAGGTTAGGTTAGGTTAGGTTAGGTTAGGTTAGGTTAGGTTAGGTTAGGTTAGGTTAGGTTAGGTTAGGTTAGGTTAGGTTAGGTTAGGTTAGGTTAGGTTAGGTTAGGTTAGGTTAGGTTAGGTTAGGTTAGGTTAGGTTAGGTTAGGTTAGGTTAGGTTAGGTTAGGTTAGGTTAGGTTAGGTTAGGTTAGGTTAGGTTAGGTTAGGTTAGGTTAGGTTAGGTTAGGTTAGGTTAGGTTAGGTTAGGTTAGGTTAGGTTAGGTTAGGTTAGGTTAGGTTAGGTTAGGTTAGGTTAGGTTAGGTTAGGTTAGGTTAGGTTAGGTTAGGTTAGGTTAGGTTAGGTTAGGTTAGGTTAGGTTAGGTTAGGTTAGGTTAGGTTAGGTTAGGTTAGGTTAGGTTAGGTTAGGTTAGGTTAGGTTAGGTTAGGTTAGGTTAGGTTAGGTTAGGTTAGGTTAGGTTAGGTTAGGTTAGGTTAGGTTAGGTTAGGTTAGGTTAGGTTAGGTTAGGTTAGGTTAGGTTAGGTTAGGTTAGGTTAGGTTAGGTTAGGTTAGGTTAGGTTAGGTTAGGTTAGGTTAGGTTAGGTTAGGTTAGGTTAGGTTAGGTTAGGTTAGGTTAGGTTAGGTTAGGTTAGGTTAGGTTAGGTTAGGTTAGGTTAGGTTAGGTTAGGTTAGGTTAGGTTAGGTTAGGTTAGGTTAGGTTAGGTTAGGTTAGGTTAGGTTAGGTTAGGTTAGGTTAGGTTAGGTTAGGTTAGGTTAGGTTAGGTTAGGTTAGGTTAGGTTAGGTTAGGTTAGGTTAGGTTAGGTTAGGTTAGGTTAGGTTAGGTTAGGTTAGGTTAGGTTAGGTTAGGTTAGGTTAGGTTAGGTTAGGTTAGGTTAGGTTAGGTTAGGTTAGGTTAGGTTAGGTTAGGTTAGGTTAGGTTAGGTTAGGTTAGGTTAGGTTAGGTTAGGTTAGGTTAGGTTAGGTTAGGTTAGGTTAGGTTAGGTTAGGTTAGGTTAGGTTAGGTTAGGTTAGGTTAGGTTAGGTTAGGTTAGGTTAGGTTAGGTTAGGTTAGGTTAGGTTAGGTTAGGTTAGGTTAGGTTAGGTTAGGTTAGGTTAGGTTAGGTTAGGTTAGGTTAGGTTAGGTTAGGTTAGGTTAGGTTAGGTTAGGTTAGGTTAGGTTAGGTTAGGTTAGGTTAGGTTAGGTTAGGTTAGGTTAGGTTAGGTTAGGTTAGGTTAGGTTAGGTTAGGTTAGGTTAGGTTAGGTTAGGTTAGGTTAGGTTAGGTTAGGTTAGGTTAGGTTAGGTTAGGTTAGGTTAGGTTAGGTTAGGTTAGGTTAGGTTAGGTTAGGTTAGGTTAGGTTAGGTTAGGTTAGGTTAGGTTAGGTTAGGTTAGGTTAGGTTAGGTTAGGTTAGGTTAGGTTAGGTTAGGTTAGGTTAGGTTAGGTTAGGTTAGGTTAGGTTAGGTTAGGTTAGGTTAGGTTAGGTTAGGTTAGGTTAGGTTAGGTTAGGTTAGGTTAGGTTAGGTTAGGTTAGGTTAGGTTAGGTTAGGTTAGGTTAGGTTAGGTTAGGTTAGGTTAGGTTAGGTTAGGTTAGGTTAGGTTAGGTTAGGTTAGGTTAGGTTAGGTTAGGTTAGGTTAGGTTAGGTTAGGTTAGGTTAGGTTAGGTTAGGTTAGGTTAGGTTAGGTTAGGTTAGGTTAGGTTAGGTTAGGTTAGGTTAGGTTAGGTTAGGTTAGGTTAGGTTAGGTTAGGTTAGGTTAGGTTAGGTTAGGTTAGGTTAGGTTAGGTTAGGTTAGGTTAGGTTAGGTTAGGTTAGGTTAGGTTAGGTTAGGTTAGGTTAGGTTAGGTTAGGTTAGGTTAGGTTAGGTTAGGTTAGGTTAGGTTAGGTTAGGTTAGGTTAGGTTAGGTTAGGTTAGGTTAGGTTAGGTTAGGTTAGGTTAGGTTAGGTTAGGTTAGGTTAGGTTAGGTTAGGTTAGGTTAGGTTAGGTTAGGTTAGGTTAGGTTAGGTTAGGTTAGGTTAGGTTAGGTTAGGTTAGGTTAGGTTAGGTTAGGTTAGGTTAGGTTAGGTTAGGTTAGGTTAGGTTAGGTTAGGTTAGGTTAGGTTAGGTTAGGTTAGGTTAGGTTAGGTTAGGTTAGGTTAGGTTAGGTTAGGTTAGGTTAGGTTAGGTTAGGTTAGGTTAGGTTAGGTTAGGTTAGGTTAGGTTAGGTTAGGTTAGGTTAGGTTAGGTTAGGTTAGGTTAGGTTAGGTTAGGTTAGGTTAGGTTAGGTTAGGTTAGGTTAGGTTAGGTTAGGTTAGGTTAGGTTAGGTTAGGTTAGGTTAGGTTAGGTTAGGTTAGGTTAGGTTAGGTTAGGTTAGGTTAGGTTAGGTTAGGTTAGGTTAGGTTAGGTTAGGTTAGGTTAGGTTAGGTTAGGTTAGGTTAGGTTAGGTTAGGTTAGGTTAGGTTAGGTTAGGTTAGGTTAGGTTAGGTTAGGTTAGGTTAGGTTAGGTTAGGTTAGGTTAGGTTAGGTTAGGTTAGGTTAGGTTAGGTTAGGTTAGGTTAGGTTAGGTTAGGTTAGGTTAGGTTAGGTTAGGTTAGGTTAGGTTAGGTTAGGTTAGGTTAGGTTAGGTTAGGTTAGGTTAGGTTAGGTTAGGTTAGGTTAGGTTAGGTTAGGTTAGGTTAGGTTAGGTTAGGTTAGGTTAGGTTAGGTTAGGTTAGGTTAGGTTAGGTTAGGTTAGGTTAGGTTAGGTTAGGTTAGGTTAGGTTAGGTTAGGTTAGGTTAGGTTAGGTTAGGTTAGGTTAGGTTAGGTTAGGTTAGGTTAGGTTAGGTTAGGTTAGGTTAGGTTAGGTTAGGTTAGGTTAGGTTAGGTTAGGTTAGGTTAGGTTAGGTTAGGTTAGGTTAGGTTAGGTTAGGTTAGGTTAGGTTAGGTTAGGTTAGGTTAGGTTAGGTTAGGTTAGGTTAGGTTAGGTTAGGTTAGGTTAGGTTAGGTTAGGTTAGGTTAGGTTAGGTTAGGTTAGGTTAGGTTAGGTTAGGTTAGGTTAGGTTAGGTTAGGTTAGGTTAGGTTAGGTTAGGTTAGGTTAGGTTAGGTTAGGTTAGGTTAGGTTAGGTTAGGTTAGGTTAGGTTAGGTTAGGTTAGGTTAGGTTAGGTTAGGTTAGGTTAGGTTAGGTTAGGTTAGGTTAGGTTAGGTTAGGTTAGGTTAGGTTAGGTTAGGTTAGGTTAGGTTAGGTTAGGTTAGGTTAGGTTAGGTTAGGTTAGGTTAGGTTAGGTTAGGTTAGGTTAGGTTAGGTTAGGTTAGGTTAGGTTAGGTTAGGTTAGGTTAGGTTAGGTTAGGTTAGGTTAGGTTAGGTTAGGTTAGGTTAGGTTAGGTTAGGTTAGGTTAGGTTAGGTTAGGTTAGGTTAGGTTAGGTTAGGTTAGGTTAGGTTAGGTTAGGTTAGGTTAGGTTAGGTTAGGTTAGGTTAGGTTAGGTTAGGTTAGGTTAGGTTAGGTTAGGTTAGGTTAGGTTAGGTTAGGTTAGGTTAGGTTAGGTTAGGTTAGGTTAGGTTAGGTTAGGTTAGGTTAGGTTAGGTTAGGTTAGGTTAGGTTAGGTTAGGTTAGGTTAGGTTAGGTTAGGTTAGGTTAGGTTAGGTTAGGTTAGGTTAGGTTAGGTTAGGTTAGGTTAGGTTAGGTTAGGTTGAAAAAAAGGCGTTTCTGAGGGAAAAAGAGCAAAAATTGTGGCAAGAACAAGCAAGAACTTCACTTGCCTTTTGGGCTAAGGTTTGCCAAGTGGTCAGATTCAGTTTGGGAACAATTAGCGTGGTCGAGCCTTTGCTCCCTAGCGTTGTTCTCATCTGCTTCCGATCGCCTGCTACCATGTCGGACACGGAATCCAGACGGACTCCATCCCGTGGATCAGAGGATCCAGACTTGGAAGACAGGAGGCGAACTTCCCGCCTCACATTACGCCTCGCGGCTCGTACTCGGTCGCGTGTTGACGACCCTTCAGTGTCGCTGTCGGTCAGATCGCGGAGCCAATCCGACTCTGAATCCGAGCCGGTGACCCCCGGCAAAGAGAGGGCGCGCGCTCCGGCGCCGCCGCATAGCGGAAGCTTGTTTTTCCGTCCTGAGGATCTGGGCGAGTCCGACGCGGAAACACCCGAGGTGGAGCACGGCCGCTCCAAATACCTCAAACGGAAGGGGACAGAGGCGAGCTCTGGTTCGGGCTCTGATACCCCCTCCGCGAAAGGGAAAGGAGCGGCGAAACGGGGATGCAAACCCACCACGGGGCATCACGTCGGCCTGGCGGCGGCTCAGCAAGAGTTGAACCGCCAGAAGAAGGAGGCGCTCGAACTAGAGCTAGAGGAGAGGTTCGCGGCGCGCGAACGCGAAGCCAGCGCCATCCGCAACAGGGTGGGATATGGCGTGCCCCTCTCCGACCATGCGGTAAAAACCGTAGCTCAGCTGGAGCGCATGGCCATCGAAGACACGGCGGAGATCGCCACAATCGCCGCCAAGTCGTCGAACCTGAAGGGCACCCTACAAAAGGCCCTAAAAAGTCGTGCCCTCTCCCTTAAGGAGATAGTGGAGGAACTCGGGAGGCGCTCGACCTCTGACGAGACAGGACGGCTGCAGGCGACTATCGACCGTCTGCAGCGAGAGAATGAGCGTCTTCGTAGAGAGGCGGCTGAGGATTCGGCCCGCCCCGCTCCCGCCCCGGCACCCGCACCCGAGGTGAGGATGGAGACCTCCGCCCTCCCGGCGGACATCATGGACGCTCTCCGACAGATAGCCCAGGAGGAGCGGGTTTTCACCCGGGCTATCATATCCGGCCTAGAGGACCGGCTCCTGCCGGTGAAGCAGAAGCAGGTCCGTCCACCCCTCGCGGCGGACAAAAAGAGGGAGGCTGCTGCCGCGGAGGAGGTAGTATTTGCGGTGCCACAGGTGCCCAAGCCCAAGGGCAAAGGCACCAAGCCCTTGGGGGCAACTCCATCTGCCCCCAAGTCGACGGCCACGTATGCTGCCAAAGCGGCAAAGGCCTCAGGGTCGGCCATGCCTGCGCCAGCCGCTGCCGCCAAGTCGAGCGAGGGAGCCAAGGCCCCAGGAGCGTCGCCGTCCTCCTACCGCCCCACCCCCGCCTCGAGGCCGGTTCCCGGCCCTTCGTCGGAGCCCACTTATGTGGATCCTTTGCTCCCCTCGACCACCGACGCCAACCAAGGTTGGACGACGGTGGCCAAGAAGAAGCCAAAGAGGAACCGGGATAGGAGGGCGAAAGCCCCCCCCTCCTTAGCCCCCAAGGCGCCCAAACCGGTGCCCAAGAAGACCGGGAAAGCCCCCAAAAAGGCCTCCCCAAAACTCCCCCCTCCCCCTAAAACTGCGGCGGTCGTTGTTACGATCACGCCCGAAGCCGCAAAAAAGGGGGAGACCTACGAGTCGGTGCTGGAGAAGGCCACCAGATCGGTGAAGCCCGTGGAAATGGGCATCACCAAAGTCACCTGCCGCCAAACGGCGACTGGGGCTCGCATATTCGAGTTCCCAGGGGCAAGTAAGGAGGCCAATGCGGAGGCCTTTGCGGGGCGTCTGCGGGAGGCAGTCGCCGGCTTCGCTGTGGTCTCCAGGCCAACGAAGACGGCGTCTCTAATTGTGTCGGGCCTGGACGACTCAGTGTCCACCACTGACGTCGTCGTTTCTGCGGTGGCGCTAGCCGGAGACTGCGCGCCGGAGACGATGAGAGCCGGCAAGATAGTTCGCCGGCAGGGAGGCATGGGCTCAATCAACATTGAATGCCCTGTCCTGGCGGCGAGAGCCGCCCTTGCGAAAGGACGACTCCTTGTGGGACTGAGCTCGGCGGTGGTCCGGGCAGCAGAGAGCG
Organism: Venusia cambrica; assembly: GCA_951394065.1. Taxonomy (NCBI): domain Eukaryota; kingdom Metazoa; phylum Arthropoda; class Insecta; order Lepidoptera; family Geometridae; genus Venusia; species Venusia cambrica. The sequence continues at coordinate 23,197 of OX596045.1, read as the reverse complement.
GGCCGATGCGCTGTTATAAGTGCCTCGGCACCGGCCACACCCGTGCGCGCTGCCCCTCCGAGGTGGAGCGGAGCGAGACGTGCTTTCGCTGCGGTCAGGAAGGCCATAAATCGGCCTCCTGCTCTGCCACGCCGCACTGCAGCGTATGTGCGGCGAGCGCAAAGCCCGCCAACCACAAGATGGGGGGGAAGAGCTGTCATCCCCCCCCTAAGAAGGGCAAAGTGCAGGTCCAGACCAGGCCTGCAAAACCGACCGCCGAGGCTAGCCCGGCGCCTGAGGGGACCACTTCCATGGAAACATAATGTCCCATAGGGTAGTGGTCCAGGGCAATCTCAACCATTGTCGGGCGGCACAGGATCTGCTCCTGCAGACCCTGGCCGAGTGGGGTGCCGGCGCGGCGGTTGTCGCCGAGCCGTATTATGTCCCCGAAAATTGGATCGGGGATAGGGACGACGCGGTCGCGATCGTCCCTGTGCGGCAAAACACAAATTCCACCCCCCTCTCGGTATTGGAGAGGGGACATGGATATGTGGCCGCAGCGTGGGGGGAGATCGCCCTTGTTGGGATCTACTTCTCCCCCAACCGTCCCCTGGCAGATTTTGACGCCTTTTTAGACGTCCTGTCAGGGGTGGTACAGCGGGTGTCGCCGAGACAGGTTCTGCTGCTCGGCGACTTCAACGCCAAGTCGGTGGCATGGGGCAACCCGGCCACCGACATGCGCGGCCACTCGGTGGATTTGTGGGCGACGTCGGCCGGCCTGTCCCTCCTCAACAGAGGGGCAGTCCACACATGTGTGCGGCAGCAGGGAGGGTCCGTGGTGGACCTGTCGTTCGCCACACCTGCACTAGCCGCCACAGTGGACACATGGCAGGTCGAGCTGGCAGAGACCCTGTCCGACCACCGGTACATTCGGATAGGGATCTCCAACCGGCACCCCCAAAGCGCCCCTCAGGGGTCGGCGGTATTCCCCCGATGGGCTCTGACCCGATTTGATCGGGGGATGGCGAGCGAGGCCGCACTGGTCCAGGACTGGCTAGGTCCCCCTGCCAGTCCTGATGTGGATGTCGCAGCCTCGCATATGCGAGACGCCCTTACCGAGGTGTGCAACTCAAGCATGCCTCGGTCCCGCCGGCCCCCCCCCCGTCGAGCAGTGTACTGGTGGTCTGAGGAGATCGCCAGCTTACGGGCGGGGTGCGTCGCGGCAAGACGCGCACACACGCGCAGCCGCCGTCGTCGGCGCCGCGACCCCGCTTCCGAAGACACGTTGTACGCGGCGTACAGAGGGGCGCAGAGCGCGCTCAAGGCCGCCATTGGAGCGGCCAAAGATAGCGCGCGAGAGGAAATGCTGAAGGGTCTCGACAACGACCCGTGGGGGAGGCCGTACAAGATGGCGCGCAACAAGCTGCGCGCCATCGGCCCCCCCCTCACGGAGACCCTTCAGCCGGATCTCCTGAACGGGGTGGTCCGGGTTCTGTTCCCGGGCACTAACCCCCACTTCACCCCGCCCAGAATGAATCCCCCTGCGGAGACGGGCTCCCCTGATGAGGGAGCTGAGCCCGTATCAGAGGTGGAGCTTGGCACGGCGGCATTATGCCTCCGCGCCAAAAAGACGGCCCCGGGACCAGACGGTGTGCCAGCGCGGGCTCTCCTCGTCGGCCTTCGCCATCTGGGGAACCGGCTTCGGGACCTCTTCTCCCGGTGCCTTGCCGCAGGGAGGTTCCCGAAACCGTGGAAGGAGGGACTCTTGTGCCTCCTTCGGAAGGAAGGGCGTCCGGCGGACTCACCCCGTGGGTACCGCCCTATCGTGCTCCTGGATGAGGTAGGAAAACTCTTTGAAAGAGTCATTTCCTCCCGACTCCAGGCGCACCTACTGTCGTCGACCGCCCCGAATCTGTCCGACGCCCAGTTCGGGTTCCGGGCAGGCCGGTCGACGATAGACGCCCTTCAGAGGCTAAAGAGCCTCACGGCGGAGGCCAAGGAGCAGGGCGAGGGAGTGTTGGCTATATCGTTCGATATAGCCAACGCGTTTAATTCCCTCCCCCACTCCGTTGTCCTGGAGGCACTCAGGTTCCACCGAGTGCCTCCATACCTGCAGGATCTCCTGGCCGACTACTTGCGAGGTCGGGAGATCCTGTGGACCGATAAAAATCGGCGCCTAGGGCGGCAAATTGTGGCAACCGGGGTTCCGCAGGGGTCTGTTCTAGGCCCACTCCTGTGGAACCTCGGTTTTGACTGGCTCCTTCGGGGCGTCCTCCTCTCGGGCATGAGTGTCATCTGCTATGCGGATGACACTCTGGTCACTGCTCGGGGGAGGACATTTGAAATAGCGGCGCGGCTGGCATCTGTCGGCGGCACGCTAGTTGCCGGCAGAATCCAGCGCCTCGGACTCACCGTGGCGCTGGAGAAAACGGAGGCCCTATTTTTTCCAGGGCCTCGACAACGCGCCCCTCCCGACCCACACGTCATCGTGGACGGTATGAGGGTCCAAGTGAGGTCCCAGATGAAGTATCTGGGCCTCACACTGGACGGGAAGTGGGACTTTGGCCCGCATTTCAGAGGGCAGGCGCCCCGCCTCATCAAGGCGGCAAACGCCTTTGGTCGGCTTCTGCCGAACCTGGGAGGGCCGCGGGCAAAGTGCCGACGACTTTACGCGGGGGTGCTGAAGAGCATGGCGCTCTACGGTGCCCCCATCTGGGCGGACTCCCTCCACAGGGGGGAAAACACGGCCCTCCTGCGCAGGCCCCAACGGGCCATTGCACAGCGCATTGGAAGGGCCTATCGTACCGTGGGGCACGCTGCGGCGTGCTCCCTCGCAGGGACTCCCCCCTGGGATTTGGAGGCTGGGGTGCTGTTCGCCGTCTACCACTGGACGGCGGACAGAAGGGCGCTCGAGGAGCGCCCCGCCCTACCTGAAGAGCGTAGTGCCGCCAGGCGTGAGGCGCGCGAGACCATGATCCTCCACTGGAAGGAGGATATGGCTCGCACACCGTTCGGCCGCCACACGCTGGACGCCATCGGACCGGTGGCGGACCTGTGGGCAGAACGACCGCACGGGTTCCTCACATACCGTCTGGCGCAGGTATTAACCGGGCACGGTTGCTTCGGTTCATACCTGTGCCGAATCGGGCGTGAGGAGACCGCGTCGTGCCACCATTGTGGCGCGACCGAGGACACGGCGCAGCACACTCTCTCAGTCT
>OX596045.1:12500-17500 GCA_951394065.1 Venusia cambrica | reverse complement strand
GGTTAGGTTAGGTTAGGTTAGGTTAGGTTAGGTTAGGTTAGGTTAGGTTAGGTTAGGTTAGGTTAGGTTAGGTTAGGTTAGGTTAGGTTAGGTTAGGTTAGGTTAGGTTAGGTTAGGTTAGGTTAGGTTAGGTTAGGTTAGGTTAGGTTAGGTTAGGTTAGGTTAGGTTAGGTTAGGTTAGGTTAGGTTAGGTTAGGTTAGGTTAGGTTAGGTTAGGTTAGGTTAGGTTAGGTTAGGTTAGGTTAGGTTAGGTTAGGTTAGGTTAGGTTAGGTTAGGTTAGGTTAGGTTAGGTTAGGTTAGGTTAGGTTAGGTTAGGTTAGGTTAGGTTAGGTTAGGTTAGGTTAGGTTAGGTTAGGTTAGGTTAGGTTAGGTTAGGTTAGGTTAGGTTAGGTTAGGTTAGGTTAGGTTAGGTTAGGTTAGGTTAGGTTAGGTTAGGTTAGGTTAGGTTAGGTTAGGTTAGGTTAGGTTAGGTTAGGTTAGGTTAGGTTAGGTTAGTTAGGTTAGGTTAGGTTAGGTTAGGTTAGGTTAGGTTAGGTTAGGTTAGGTTAGGTTAGGTTAGGTTAGGTTAGGTTAGGTTAGGTTAGGTTAGGTTAGGTTAGGTTAGGTTAGGTTAGGTTAGGTTAGGTTAGGTTAGGTTAGGTTAGGTTAGGTTAGGTTAGGTTAGGTTAGGTTAGGTTAGGTTAGGTTAGGTTAGGTTAGGTTAGTTAGGTTAGGTTAGGTTAGGTTAGGTTAGGTTAGGTTAGGTTAGGTTAGGTTAGGTTAGGTTAGGTTAGGTTAGGTTAGGTTAGGTTAGGTTAGGTTAGGTTAGGTTAGGTTAGGTTAGGTTAGGTTAGGTTAGGTTAGGTTAGGTTAGGTTAGGTTAGGTTAGGTTAGGTTAGGTTAGGTTAGGTTAGGTTAGGTTAGGTTAGGTTAGGTTAGGTTAGGTTAGGTTAGGTTAGGTTAGGTTAGGTTAGGTTAGGTTAGGTTAGGTTAGGTTAGGTTAGGTTAGGTTAGGTTAGGTTAGGTTAGGTTAGGTTAGGTTAGGTTAGGTTAGGTTAGGTTAGGTTAGGTTAGGTTAGGTTAGGTTAGGTTAGGTTAGGTTAGGTTAGGTTAGGTTAGGTTAGGTTAGGTTAGGTTAGGTTAGGTTAGGTTAGGTTAGGTTAGGTTAGGTTAGGTTAGTTAGGTTAGGTTAGGTTAGGTTAGGTTAGGTTAGGTTAGGTTAGGTTAGGTTAGGTTAGGTTAGGTTAGGTTAGGTTAGGTTAGGTTAGGTTAGGTTAGGTTAGGTTAGGTTAGGTTAGGTTAGGTTAGGTTAGGTTAGGTTAGGTTAGGTTAGGTTAGGTTAGGTTAGGTTAGGTTAGGTTAGGTTAGGTTAGGAGGTTAGGTTAGGTTAGGTTAGGTTAGGTTAGGTTAGGTTAGGTTAGGTTAGGTTAGGTTAGGTTAGGTTAGGTTAGGTTAGGTTAGGTTAGGTTAGGTTAGGTTAGGTTAGGTTAGGTTAGGTTAGGTTAGGTTAGGTTAGGTTAGGTTAGGTTAGGTTAGGTTAGGTTAGGTTAGGTTAGGTTAGGTTAGGTTAGGTTAGGTTAGGTTAGGTTAGGTTAGGTTAGGTTAGGTTAGGTTAGGTTAGGTTAGGTTAGGTTAGGTTAGGTTAGGTTAGGTTAGGTTAGGTTAGGTTAGGTTAGGTTAGGTTAGGTTAGGTTAGGTTAGGTTAGGTTAGGTTAGGTTAGGTTAGGTTAGGTTAGGTTAGGTTAGGTTAGGTTAGGTTAGGTTAGGTTAGGTTAGGTTAGGTTAGGTTAGGTTAGGTTAGGTTAGGTTAGGTTAGGTTAGGTTAGGTTAGGTTAGGTTAGGTTAGGTTAGGTTAGGTTAGGTTAGGTTAGGTTAGGTTAGGTTAGGTTAGGTTAGGTTAGGTTAGGTTAGGTTAGGTTAGGTTAGGTTAGGTTAGGTTAGGTTAGGTTAGGTTAGGTTAGGTTAGGTTAGGTTAGGTTAGGTTAGGTTAGGTTAGGTTAGGTTAGGTTAGGTTAGGTTAGGTTAGGTTAGGTTAGGTTAGGTTAGGTTAGGTTAGGTTAGGTTAGGTTAGGTTAGGTTAGGTTAGGTTAGGTTAGGTTAGGTTAGGTTAGGTTAGGTTAGGTTAGGTTAGGTTAGGTTAGGTTAGGTTAGGTTAGGTTAGGTTAGGTTAGGTTAGGTTAGGTTAGGTTAGGTTAGGTTAGGTTAGGTTAGGTTAGGTTAGGTTAGGTTAGGTTAGGTTAGGTTAGGTTAGGTTAGGTTAGGTTAGGTTAGGTTAGGTTAGGTTAGGTTAGGTTAGGTTAGGTTAGGTTAGGTTAGGTTAGGTTAGGTTAGGTTAGGTTAGGTTAGGTTAGGTTAGGTTAGGTTAGGTTAGGTTAGGTTAGGTTAGGTTAGGTTAGGTTAGGTTAGGTTAGGTTAGGTTAGGTTAGGTTAGGTTAGGTTAGGTTAGGTTAGGTTAGGTTAGGTTAGGTTAGGTTAGGTTAGGTTAGGTTAGGTTAGGTTAGGTTAGGTTAGGTTAGGTTAGGTTAGGTTAGGTTAGGTTAGGTTAGGTTAGGTTAGGTTAGGTTAGGTTAGGTTAGGTTAGGTTAGGTTAGGTTAGGTTAGGTTAGGTTAGGTTAGGTTAGGTTAGGTTAGGTTAGGTTAGGTTAGGTTAGGTTAGGTTAGGTTAGGTTAGGTTAGGTTAGGTTAGGTTAGGTTAGGTTAGGTTAGGTTAGGTTAGGTTAGGTTAGGTTAGGTTAGGTTAGGTTAGGTTAGGTTAGGTTAGGTTAGGTTAGGTTAGGTTAGGTTAGGTTAGGTTAGGTTAGGTTAGGTTAGGTTAGGTTAGGTTAGGTTAGGTTAGGTTAGGTTAGGTTAGGTTAGGTTAGGTTAGGTTAGGTTAGGTTAGGTTAGGTTAGGTTAGGTTAGGTTAGGTTAGGTTAGGTTAGGTTAGGTTAGGTTAGGTTAGGTTAGGTTAGGTTAGGTTAGGTTAGGTTAGGTTAGGTTAGGTTAGGTTAGGTTAGGTTAGGTTAGGTTAGGTTAGGTTAGGTTAGGTTAGGTTAGGTTAGGTTAGGTTAGGTTAGGTTAGGTTAGGTTAGGTTAGGTTAGGTTAGGTTAGGTTAGGTTAGGTTAGGTTAGGTTAGGTTAGGTTAGGTTAGGTTAGGTTAGGTTAGGTTAGGTTAGGTTAGGTTAGGTTAGGTTAGGTTAGGTTAGGTTAGGTTAGGTTAGGTTAGGTTAGGTTAGGTTAGGTTAGGTTAGGTTAGGTTAGGTTAGGTTAGGTTAGGTTAGGTTAGGTTAGGTTAGGTTAGGTTAGGTTAGGTTAGGTTAGGTTAGGTTAGGTTAGGTTAGGTTAGGTTAGGTTAGGTTAGGTTAGGTTAGGTTAGGTTAGGTTAGGTTAGGTTAGGTTAGGTTAGGTTAGGTTAGGTTAGGTTAGGTTAGGTTAGGTTAGGTTAGGTTAGGTTAGGTTAGGTTAGGTTAGGTTAGGTTAGGTTAGGTTAGGTTAGGTTAGGTTAGGTTAGGTTAGGTTAGGTTAGGTTAGGTTAGGTTAGGTTAGGTTAGGTTAGGTTAGGTTAGGTTAGGTTAGGTTAGGTTAGGTTAGGTTAGGTTAGGTTAGGTTAGGTTAGGTTAGGTTAGGTTAGGTTAGGTTAGGTTAGGTTAGGTTAGGTTAGGTTAGGTTAGGTTAGGTTAGGTTAGGTTAGGTTAGGTTAGGTTAGGTTAGGTTAGGTTAGGTTAGGTTAGGTTAGGTTAGGTTAGGTTAGGTTAGGTTAGGTTAGGTTAGGTTAGGTTAGGTTAGGTTAGGTTAGGTTAGGTTAGGTTAGGTTAGGTTAGGTTAGGTTAGGTTAGGTTAGGTTAGGTTAGGTTAGGTTAGGTTAGGTTAGGTTAGGTTAGGTTAGGTTAGGTTAGGTTAGGTTAGGTTAGGTTAGGTTAGGTTAGGTTAGGTTAGGTTAGGTTAGGTTAGGTTAGGTTAGGTTAGGTTAGGTTAGGTTAGGTTAGGTTAGGTTAGGTTAGGTTAGGTTAGGTTAGGTTAGGTTAGGTTAGGTTAGGTTAGGTTAGGTTAGGTTAGGTTAGGTTAGGTTAGGTTAGGTTAGGTTAGGTTAGGTTAGGTTAGGTTAGGTTAGGTTAGGTTAGGTTAGGTTAGGTTAGGTTAGGTTAGGTTAGGTTAGGTTAGGTTAGGTTAGGTTAGGTTAGGTTAGGTTAGGTTAGGTTAGGTTAGGTTAGGTTAGGTTAGGTTAGGTTAGGTTAGGTTAGGTTAGGTTAGGTTAGGTTAGGTTAGGTTAGGTTAGGTTAGGTTAGGTTAGGTTAGGTTAGGTTAGGTTAGGTTAGGTTAGGTTAGGTTAGGTTAGGTTAGGTTAGGTTAGGTTAGGTTAGGTTAGGTTAGGTTAGGTTAGGTTAGGTTAGGTTAGGTTAGGTTAGGTTAGGTTAGGTTAGGTTAGGTTAGGTTAGGTTAGGTTAGGTTAGGTTAGGTTAGGTTAGGTTAGGTTAGGTTAGGTTAGGTTAGGTTAGGTTAGGTTAGGTTAGGTTAGGTTAGGTTAGGTTAGGTTAGGTTAGGTTAGGTTAGGTTAGGTTAGGTTAGGTTAGGTTAGGTTAGGTTAGGTTAGGTTAGGTTAGGTTAGGTTAGGTTAGGTTAGGTTAGGTTAGGTTAGGTTAGGTTAGGTTAGGTTAGGTTAGGTTAGGTTAGGTTAGGTTAGGTTAGGTTAGGTTAGGTTAGGTTAGGTTAGGTTAGGTTAGGTTAGGTTAGGTTAGGTTAGGTTAGGTTAGGTTAGGTTAGGTTAGGTTAGGTTAGGTTAGGTTAGGTTAGGTTAGGTTAGGTTAGGTTAGGTTAGGTTAGGTTAGGTTAGGTTAGGTTAGGTTAGGTTAGGTTAGGTTAGGTTAGGTTAGGTTAGGTTAGGTTAGGTTAGGTTAGGTTAGGTTAGGTTAGGTTAGGTTAGGTTAGGTTAGGTTAGGTTAGGTTAGGTTAGGTTAGGTTAGGTTAGGTTAGGTTAGGTTAGGTTAGGTTAGGTTAGGTTAGGTTAGGTTAGGTTAGGTTAGGTTAGGTTAGGTTAGGTTA
>OX596045.1:0-7500 GCA_951394065.1 Venusia cambrica | reverse complement strand
GCACCTTCACCTTTCGATCATTGAGGTAGCTTCCCATTACCCTCCTGATGTTGACTGGGCATCCTTCCTCAGCCAGTCGTGTTTTAATAGCAGGCCACCAGGCGCTGTCGAAGGCTCCCTCTATATCCAAGGATATCAGTGTTATGAGTTTCTTCTGCCGAAGTTTACTCCTAACATGTTCCATCAGGTTATAGAGAGAGTCTTCGGTGCTCCTCTTTGGCATAAAACCGTACTGGCGGGTGCTGATTTTCGGTATAATATGCCACTTGATGCGCCTCACTACCAGCTTCTCAAAGATCTTCCCCAGCACCGGAAGAAGGCCAATAGGCCTGTACGACTTGGGGTTTACATAACTGTCCTTTCCCGGTTTCCTCAAGACTACCACTGTGGCCTCCTTCCAGATGCCGGGAAAGTGCTTTAATTCCAGGCACTTGTTTGTAAGGGCGAGAAAGTCTTCGGGGGTCTCCATGATCGCATGCTTACATATATCTGCTGTAAGGCCATCTGCCCCTGGAGCCTTTTTGGGGTTGAAACTCTCCACCACGGAGACGAGTTCGGTGATCGTAAACGGTGGATCATTTGTCTCATTATGTTCCCAGTCGTTTACGTGCTTAGCTGCTTCTCTGATTTGGTGGTGGTTGGTATCATCTTCACTCTCCCTATCCTCCGGGTAAAACACTTCTGCCAGAAATTCCGCAGATTCTTTTGGGTTGATTACTTTCCCGTCCTTCTCTAGGGGGATGTCCTCCTGTCTCTTCATTGATCTGCCTATGACTCTATAAATTCCCTCCCATACCCCTTCCCTATCCTGCTTTTCGCAAAAACTCTTCCAGCTTTCTAACTGTGCACTCTTTGCTTTATTCTGATATTTCTCTTTTGCCCTCAGGTACTCTTCGATGACCCTGGCCTTCCGGACCGGCGCTGCGCATCTGATTCTACGCTTCAAGGTGATGGACGTCTTCTTCAGCGCAGCCAACTCCTCGGACCACCATGGTGAGTTAAACTTTTTATTACTTAGTATTTTAGGGATAGCGTAAGTACATGCTTGTGTGATTGTATTTGTGAGCTTTTCTGTCATTTTATCTAATTCTATTACATTTCCTATTTGGTCTATTTGGTTTTTGTTAATACTATTTTCTGTTTTTAACTGGGTCAGTTTCTCATGAAACTCTTCCCAGTTCGCCTTCTTTGTATTAAAAACCCTAGTTGTTCGTACTATGCTATTACCCTTTGCCTTTCTGAGGTTGATATGGAAGGTGATAGCGTTATGGTCCGCGCTCGTGATTCCATCGTCTACTCTCCATCCTTCTACCAGGTTTAGTAAGTCAGTGGAGCATGCCGTGATGTCGATCTGGCTTGAAAAAACCCTCCCTCCTCTAACGGTATTAAAGGTAGGGGTGTCTCCCTGATTTAGGATCTGTAGGCTCAGTTCATCGAGAGCACCCAGCATGTCCTCACCTCTTTTGTCAACCCCGTGGCTGCCCCACCAGGTACTCCAAGCGTTTGCATCCCCGCCCATTATAATTTTCCTAGGTCCCGGCTCTTTGCCTATCTTTCTTAGCTGCTCTAGGTATGGCTCCAGGGGTTCGGTGGGCTCGAAATAAAAGGATACTGCTGTGATCTCCCAGGCACTCGTCTTGATCCTCACCACTGCGATGTTATTTGTGGTGAGTTTTGGGCACAGCACGACCTCCAAGCTTGGGTCGAAGATTGCTATTGCCGCCTTGACTGTTCCCTCTCCTTGTGCCGTGCTCTGGTAGACTCTTACACCTTTACTATCCTTCATATTCATTTTCGTGCCCACATATGGCTCTTGGATTAGAGCGAAAGCTGTTTGCCTTTTAGCTGCTTCAATCATTAGTTCTTCAGTGGCTAATTTCATTTTTTGTAGGTTGGCTTGGATGACCCGGTACGCTTGCGTTGGTGTGTTTACTACTGCGTTTACTGTTGGAACAACTTTAGCAGTACGCTATTGAGGCTCTCGCTAAAGCGTCCCACCTCCGCCTTATTGGGCATTCGCCACTAAACGCGTTATGTGCAGTCGAGTCCAGTTTCGCGTTTTTGCAGTTACAACAGGATGGTTGTGCTTCAGCCAGCCAGTCCGCACACTCTGCCTTCATGTGAGGTCCCCCACAATGGCTGCACTTTGCAATTGTTTCTTTACAGAAACGCCTGCCGTGCCCATATCCCAGACACAGGGAACATTGTACAAGCGGAGATTGGTCTGCGACCTTCACTCGCTGAAGGTCAATGTGGACTTCTCCTGTGTCCAGTAACCGGTTCCACAGCTTGGGGGAGACCTTTATGACAATGTGGCTCACGTATGGGTTCCTTGTCTTCCGTCTGTAACGTACTTCCATCCTGTCGTCCCGCTCATCGAGGTCTTTGAATACGTTCCCGTTTTGACTCCTCAGTGCCTTTACGATGTCTTCATCCGTGTTGTAATGCAGCACGTTTTTAAGGACTAGGAGGGGGTCTTTATTCTTAATCTCCTCGACGTGCAGGTGTTTTTCCGCTTTTTTCAACCTCTCCTTAATTCTGTTCCTGTCTTCTTCGTTTCGGCATCCTACTATTATTTTCCTGTCTTTTCCTTTTCTCACTCTATCCACTTTAATTCCCCCTTCCTTAGCGTTCACCACTTCCCTTATCTTACTAAGAATCTCTTCTCCAGTCTTTTCTTCATCCGTTGAAGAAATCACTACGGAGTGAAGAGCAGTGCATTCGCTGGGCTGTCTTCTAGGTTGCCCTGATGCCACACTTGCGTATGTGGTCTTCTCCAGGATAACCTTTTGCTGTTCCAGGGCATCCTGCAGAGACTCCATCCTCTTTGTGTTCTCGAGGAGTAGGCGGCTATGTTCGGCAATTTCTCTCCTTAAGTGATCTTCTTCTTCTCTTCTAGCCTTTATCGGTGTTACTTCCTGCTCCACAACTGTTTCCTCTTCCTCTCTTTGCGGCTTGCATTTGCATTTTACTTCTTCGGCTTCCTTCACCAATTCGTACAATCTTTCAATTGACGTGGTGACCTCGTGCTTGATAGCAGTGCTCATATTTTTCGAATTTCCGAGGTTGATCTTTGCCTTGGTAAGACATTGTTTGGCCTCTGCAGCTCGACTTGCATATCTTTTCTGGCTTGCCGGTACCGCTGTCATATGACTAGAGAGCTTTTGTCTAGGTTTGGTTTCCTGCCCAGGGGACTTAAGCTGCTTCGTTGGCAGTGTGGGCTGTGCGTCAGGCTTTAGTTTTTGAGCCTGTTTTCCAGCCTGCTGTGCCGGCTTCATTCCAGAAGTAGTCGGCAAGAGAGTCTTTTTTGGTGAGTTCCTAGGTTGAGACGAGATCCCTGCCAACTCTAACCTTTCAATGCTCTTTCGGACTCCTTCAGAGGCTTGCATCTGCTCCATGTCAATGTCATATGTTACATCCCCCGTACGCAAAGAACCTACATTTTCGGTTGGTGAGATCGTGGAGCCGGCCTCCACCTTCTCGCTAGATTTCGCTGGTGTGCGAAACATGTCAGAGGGTCGGTCAAGATTTTGTAAATTTGTAAAAGTTGTAAATAGAATAATAAAATAGAAATAAATTTGTATATATCTAACTATAATCTAGGACGTAATGTAGTTTCAATTCACGAAAAATAACAGAAATAAGATAAAAATGTAAAAAAAATGTTTACTCTATGTTGGTAGAGTCAGTCTCCGTGCGTCCGTTATATAAGTATACTTCAATACTACGCTAGACGTAGAGTCAAATCTGCTAAAGAAACTATTTTAAGGAAAAAGTTTTCGTCACTATATCTTCGACTCTACTTTTAGTCTGTCTCTACTTTTAGTCTGAAAGTTTTGATTGCGCCCTGCTGGCCACAAAAAGTCCGGTTTCGATGAGTGCCTTAGCTTAGGAGATATGAAGGTTTGAAAATTACACAAAATGGCGGCTATACAAAACAAAATGGCCGCTGGATTTTGTATTTGCTGTAACTCCGCCAATTTACGTCGTAGAAACCTGAGGTTTTGAGTTTCCCTGATGGCTTAGACTCCACTGATGTCGGGAGATATTATTTCTAAGCGACTCTATGTAGAGTTGATTTGTCGATTTTTTGATTAGGCTCGTGTTGCCAGTGCCATCAAAGAAAACCTCGTCTCAATACGACATCAAATTCAAAAGTTATCGACAGTACAATTTTTTCAAGATGGCGACCAAAATGGCCGACAAAGTCTATTATTCTCAGTTTTTGCTCCAACTGACCCGAGTTTGGGCTCAAATGAAAGGTATTTTTTTCACGAATTCTATTTTGTTAATAATTTTAGAAAATAATGCCCCCTGGGTGAGTTAAATCACAAAACAGCAAAAAATTCACTAAATTTGATATAAAAAATCCAATAACAGTACTAAAAATCTGAAAATATTCTAGAAAGTGGTTATCTAATTTATTCTAACTATAACAATAAAATAGATTATCCTAAGACCCTTATTAAGGGTTGCACGTGTAGGCTCAGAAACTTCAAAATTTGTTATCTCAAAAACTAGCTGATAAATAAATGCTAAAAAAATTTTTACTAATAGAATATCCGAGTGTTTACAATATGTGATTTTAAAAATTATGTGTAAAAGATTTAATTTAGAAACTATGAAATTTTGAAAATTACAAAATTTTGTTAATTCAATAACTCTGTGGAAACTTAACTTTAAGATGATCTGAAAGTGCCTCCGGGGTCTTCGCAGCAATCCTCACGAGATTCAGCAAGCAGATCCTTTCCAGCTGTTCTGGATCTGGTACCTCGTGGCCACGTGGCTTTTGTTTTTCTGCGGATTTCTCAGCTGTTGTGCGCGCGAAAAATCAACGCGATATGTCCACGCGTAGGTCTCCAGAAGGCCTTCCAGTAGGCCTAAAAATATATATGGGTCGTCGCTGTAGATCTTGAGATAAAGGAGTTCGAAATTTTCAAACTTGTGAAAATATCACTCTTTCACCAATAACTCTTTCAAAATTTCACTTTTTGCAACACTTATTTCACAGGCGTGTGCGCCTTCACTTCGCAAATCCGAAAAGGTATTTCACTGGTTTCTAGCTTTAATTTTACCAATTTTCGAGAATTTTTAAGCGCGGAAGGACTTATAATTGTGGCCGCTCTCGGGTGCGGGGAGAGCCGGACTGTGGTTAGGTTAGGTTAGGTTAGGTTAGGTTAGGTTAGGTTAGGTTAGGTTAGGTTAGGTTAGGTTAGGTTAGGTTAGGTTAGGTTAGGTTAGGTTAGGTTAGGTTAGGTTAGGTTAGGTTAGGTTAGGTTAGGTTAGGTTAGGTTAGGTTAGGTTAGGTTAGGTTAGGTTAGGTTAGGTTAGGTTAGGTTAGGTTAGGTTAGGTTAGGTTAGGTTAGGTTAGGTTAGGTTAGGTTAGGTTAGGTTAGGTTAGGTTAGGTTAGGTTAGGTTAGGTTAGGTTAGGTTAGGTTAGGTTAGGTTAGGTTAGGTTAGGTTAGGTTAGGTTAGGTTAGGTTAGGTTAGGTTAGGTTAGGTTAGGTTAGGTTAGGTTAGGTTAGGTTAGGTTAGGTTAGGTTAGGTTAGGTTAGGTTAGGTTAGGTTAGGTTAGGTTAGGTTAGGTTAGGTTAGGTTAGGTTAGGTTAGGTTAGGTTAGGTTAGGTTAGGTTAGGTTAGGTTAGGTTAGGTTAGGTTAGGTTAGGTTAGGTTAGGTTAGGTTAGGTTAGGTTAGGTTAGGTTAGGTTAGGTTAGGTTAGGTTAGGTTAGGTTAGGTTAGGTTAGGTTAGGTTAGGTTAGGTTAGGTTAGGTTAGGTTAGGTTAGGTTAGGTTAGGTTAGGTTAGGTTAGGTTAGGTTAGGTTAGGTTAGGTTAGGTTAGGTTAGGTTAGGTTAGGTTAGGTTAGGTTAGGTTAGGTTAGGTTAGGTTAGGTTAGGTTAGGTTAGGTTAGGTTAGGTTAGGTTAGGTTAGGTTAGGTTAGGTTAGGTTAGGTTAGGTTAGGTTAGGTTAGGTTAGGTTAGGTTAGGTTAGGTTAGGTTAGGTTAGGTTAGGTTAGGTTAGGTTAGGTTAGGTTAGGTTAGGTTAGGTTAGGTTAGGTTAGGTTAGGTTAGGTTAGGTTAGGTTAGGTTAGGTTAGGTTAGGTTAGGTTAGGTTAGGTTAGGTTAGGTTAGGTTAGGTTAGGTTAGGTTAGGTTAGGTTAGGTTAGGTTAGGTTAGGTTAGGTTAGGTTAGGTTAGGTTAGGTTAGGTTAGGTTAGGTTAGGTTAGGTTAGGTTAGGTTAGGTTAGGTTAGGTTAGGTTAGGTTAGGTTAGGTTAGGTTAGGTTAGGTTAGGTTAGGTTAGGTTAGGTTAGGTTAGGTTAGGTTAGGTTAGGTTAGGTTAGGTTAGGTTAGGTTAGGTTAGGTTAGGTTAGGTTAGGTTAGGTTAGGTTAGGTTAGGTTAGGTTAGGTTAGGTTAGGTTAGGTTAGGTTAGGTTAGGTTAGGTTAGGTTAGGTTAGGTTAGGTTAGGTTAGGTTAGGTTAGGTTAGGTTAGGTTAGGTTAGGTTAGGTTAGGTTAGGTTAGGTTAGGTTAGGTTAGGTTAGGTTAGGTTAGGTTAGGTTAGGTTAGGTTAGGTTAGGTTAGGTTAGGTTAGGTTAGGTTAGGTTAGGTTAGGTTAGGTTAGGTTAGGTTAGGTTAGGTTAGGTTAGGTTAGGTTAGGTTAGGTTAGGTTAGGTTAGGTTAGGTTAGGTTAGGTTAGGTTAGGTTAGGTTAGGTTAGGTTAGGTTAGGTTAGGTTAGGTTAGGTTAGGTTAGGTTAGGTTAGGTTAGGTTAGGTTAGGTTAGGTTAGGTTAGGTTAGGTTAGGTTAGGTTAGGTTAGGTTAGGTTAGGTTAGGTTAGGTTAGGTTAGGTTAGGTTAGGTTAGGTTAGGTTAGGTTAGGTTAGGTTAGGTTAGGTTAGGTTAGGTTAGGTTAGGTTAGGTTAGGTTAGGTTAGGTTAGGTTAGGTTAGGTTAGGTTAGGTTAGGTTAGGTTAGGTTAGGTTAGGTTAGGTTAGGTTAGGTTAGGTTAGGTTAGGTTAGGTTAGGTTAGGTTAGGTTAGGTTAGGTTAGGTTAGGTTAGGTTAGGTTAGGTTAGGTTAGGTTAGGTTAGGTTAGGTTAGGTTAGGTTAGGTTAGGTTAGGTTAGGTTAGGTTAGGTTAGGTTAGGTTAGGTTAGGTTAGGTTAGGTTAGGTTAGGTTAGGTTAGGTTAGGTTAGGTTAGGTTAGGTTAGGTTAGGTTAGGTTAGGTTAGGTTAGGTTAGGTTAGGTTAGGTTAGGTTAGGTTAGGTTAGGTTAGGTTAGGTTAGGTTAGGTTAGGTTAGGTTAGGTTAGGTTAGGTTAGGTTAGGTTAGGTTAGGTTAGGTTAGGTTAGGTTAGGTTAGGTTAGGTTAGGTTAGGTTAGGTTAGGTTAGGTTAGGTTAGGTTAGGTTAGGTTAGGTTAGGTTAGGTTAGGTTAGGTTAGGTTAGGTTAGGTTAGGTTAGGTTAGGTTAGGTTAGGTTAGGTTAGGTTAGGTTAGGTTAGGTTA
>OX596044.1:14366550-14370200 GCA_951394065.1 Venusia cambrica | reverse complement strand
CGGGAGCTAGAAGTACTATAGAACATAAATACAACATCCCGATGAGTCATCCATTTTACTATTTACGTTTTTTTTTACTGTATTTATCTTATAGTTTAAATTTAACGAACTATACTCTCTAGAATCCTTTATTATAATTAAAGAAGCCATTTCTGGCTTTCTCTTGGTATACTTAGACTATTTATTCGTAAAAAAAGGAAAAAGGGAACTAAACAATATAAACAAAGAACCCTTTGTTCATATTTGCAGCTATGGGGTATGGACCCCCCCCCCCCCCCCCCCGTCCATGCTAGTGAAGCTCGTTCCCTTACTTGGATACTTCTCGTCTGCACTATTATTGTACCTATGTGGCAATGTTTGTCTAACACTCGAACGGGTTATCCGAAAGCAGTCAAGGCTACATAAACACAAAGCAAATTATGCCTAAGATAAATAAATAAATATTACAGAAACATTATTTTTTTACACAGCGTCATCTAGTCCCAAACTGAGTAAAGCTTGTAAATATGGGAATTAGATCACGGATATAATACTAATATACTTTTTTTTCTGTAAATGCATACTTATCTATACATACAACCCTCAAACACAGAACAAACATTATTATTCATCACACAAATGTTTTTCCTGGATGGCAATCGAACCCAAAACCTACAGCTATTTCTCAGGTTATCAGCTTACACCCTGTTTTCAGTACCTTTGTGTGGAACAAACTTAGGCCATATATAACACATTATCATAAAACACATACTTAAATATATGCGACCCACTACCTAAATTTAGAAGACAACTTAGTTTAATTTTAAATACCTACCTTTCTACCATTTTTTAAATATTTTACTAGAGATAATTATATAAATAGTTATTATAATTACGGTGATTCAGTGTCTAGGTTAGAAGCTAGGTTCACCAGAAATCTTGAAATACCTTCAAAAGTGGTTTATTACACAATGTAGAGTCCTTATATGACTAGATGTTTCACGTGCCAATGTAGATCATGACGAACTCACCAATAAATAGCCAAGTATGCTAAACAACTTTAATTTAGGAGTCAATATTCGGAAGCTGTAGATGTAAAACATATTAATGATTCTTGGTAAATATCAACATATAGGCATATCAACGGTTGTGTAACTCATGTAAGTGTTTACATTTAAGTACTAAACATTGTAGGACGAATAGGTAGGATGTGTTAGTAGGACGTAGGAAAGACGGGTGGGGTGTTACAGTATAGTTTTTTGACTCGACCTGTAGACCATCGAATACAATGGAGGCCCCGGCCCCGCCAACTAGAACTTTAGGCACATCCAACGATTCTTCGCAGGAAGCAGACCACGGTCCCGTGAAGGACTACAGAGGATCGAGAGTCTTCCAGAACACCAGTCAAGGAGAAGGGACTGTAAAAGCAGCAGTAGTCGTCTTTGACCATGACATGGATGTTATACAGTGCCCGGAATTCACCACGAACAACATCGTTGTGGTGAAGATTCGGACTGGTGCATGGGAGATAACCGTAGTCTCCTTTTACTTCGAGCCAGACCAACCCATACAGCCATACCTGGAGCAGCTCAAGAAAGTAGAGGAAACACTTGGACCTAGGAGGCTCATCATGGGAGGAGACTCTAACGCCAAGAGTATTTGGTGGGGTAGCCAAAAGGTAGATTGCAGAGGAGAGGAGATGTCTGGAGCACTCGAGGAAATGAGCCTGCAGGTGCTCAACAACGGAGATACTCCCACATTTGACACCATCAGGGGAGGGAAAACTTATACCAGCTATGTCGACATAACGGCCTGCTCTGTGGACATGCTAGATCTGGTGGAGGACTGGAAGGTCAGAGACGATATGACAAGCTCGGACCACAACGGCATTACTTTTATAATTAACCTAAAAAAAGCAAAAGGAACAAGTATAAATAGAACAACCAGACTTTATAACACAAAAAAAGCTAATTGGAGCCAGTTTCATGAGAAACTGGCCCAATTAAAACTAGAAAATAACATAAACTCAACAGAAATAGATAAAATAGAAAATAATGTAGAATTAGAGCATATAGTAGAAAAATACATCAACACAATATCAAAAACATGCGTAGAAACCATACCTAAAAAGAAAACAAATGAAGTACTTACCTTGCCGTGGTGGTCCGAAGAACTTGCTCAGCAGAAGAAAGTAGTCACCACCATGAAGCGTAGAGTTAGATGCGCAGCACCGGTCCGTCGAGCGAAAGTCGTCAGCGAGTACCTGCAAGCAAAAGAAAGATATGAGAGTGAAGTCCAAAAAGCGAAAACAGAAAGCTGGAAAGGGTTTTGCGAAAAACAGGATAGGGAAGGAATGTGGGAAGGTATTTATCGAGTGATTGGAAGGACAACCAGAAGACAGGAGGACCTGCCTCTGATCAAGGAGGGAAAAGTTTTAAGCCCGAGAGAATCCGCGGAGATGCTCGCGGAAACTTTTTACCCGGAAGACAAAGTGGATAGTGATAATGGGGATCACCAGCGAGTCAGGAGAGAAGCCGACCAAGTAAATGGTTGGGAGCATGATGAAAGGCATGACCCACCATTTACCCCTGAAGAGGTTAAAATCGCGGTTGACAATTTTAACCCCAAAAAAGCTCCAGGTTCTGACGGTCTTACTGCGGATATTTGTAAGCACGTAATTGCGGCTGACCCAGGATTTTACCTATCACTGGCAAACAAATGCCTGGAACAAGGGCACTTTCCGAACATCTGGAAGGAGGCGACCGTGGTGGTACTTCGCAAACCTGGAAAGGATAGGTACACGGAAGCGAAGTCCTATAGGCCGATAGGGTTGTTGCCAGTGATGGGTAAAATAATGGAAAAAATGATAGTAAACAGGTTGAAATTCCACATTCTCCCAAACATGAGCACCCGCCAATACGGGTTCATGCCGCAAAGGAGCACAGAAGACGCCCTCTATGTTCTAACACAACACATACGTGACAAATTGAACGGTAAAAAACTCGTAACACTCGTTTCGTTGGACATAGAGGGTGCCTTTGACAGTGCATGGTGGCCCGCCATTAGGATCAGGTTGGCGGAGGAAAAGTGTCCTCTGAATATCAGGAGGCTTCTGGACAGTTACCTTAGACATAGGAGGGTGAGGGTTAGGTATGCGGGCGAAGAAGTTACGAGGCAAACAACCAAGGGCTGCGTCCAAGGGTCCATCGGAGGTCCAATCCTATGGAATTTGCTTTTAAATCCATTGTTGGTGGGATTGGAACGAAGGGGGGACTATTGCCAGGCCTTCGCCGACGACGTCATCTTGGTGTTTGACGGTGACACAGCGTTGGAAGTGGAGCGACAAGCGAATGCCGCTCTTGCCCATGTTCAGGAGTGGGGTGTCAGAAACAAATTGAAGTTCGCTCCTCACAAAACCAATGCAATGGTTATCACTAGGAAGATGAAGTACGACACACCACGCCTGACCATGGGCGGGATCGACATTTGCATGTCGGAAGAGATCAAGATCCTGGGGCTCACAATAGACCACAAGCTCACGTTCAATAGCCATGCAGCAAACGTTTGCAAGAAGGCATTGAACGTTTACAAACAGCTATCCAGAGCCGCCAGGGTCAGCTGGGGTCTAAACCGGGAGGTAATACGCAGCATATACACTGCCGCAGTGGAGC
>OX596044.1:14046550-14361550 GCA_951394065.1 Venusia cambrica | reverse complement strand
CTAACCTAACCTAACCTAACCTAACCTAACCTAACCTAACCTAACCTAACCTAACCTAACCTAACCTAACCTAACCTAACCTAACCTAACCTAACCTAACCTAACCTAACCTAACCTAACCTAACCTAACCTAACCTAACCTAACCTAACCTAACCTAACCTAACCTAACCTAACCTAACCTAACCTAACCTAACCTAACCTAACCTAACCTAACCTAACCTAACCTAACCTAACCTAACCAACCTAACCTAACCTAACCTAACCTAACCTAACCTAACCTAACCTAACCTAACCTAACCTAACCTAACCTAACTAACCTAACCTAACCTAACCTAACCTAACCTAACCTAACCTAACCTAACCTAACCTAACCTAACCTAACCTAACCTAACCTAACCTAACCTAACCTAACCTAACCTAACCTAACCTAACCTAACCTAACCTAACCTAACCTAACCTAACCTAACCTAACCTAACCTAACCTAACCTAACCTAACCTAACCTAACCTAACCTAACCTAACCTAACCTAACCTAACCTAACCTAACCTAACCTAACCTAACCTAACCTAACCTAACCTAACCTAACCTAACCTAACCTAACCTAACCTAACCTAACCTAACCTAACCTAACCTAACCTAACCTAACCTAACCTAACCTAACCTAACCTAACCTAACCTAACCTAACCTAACCTAACCTAACCTAACCTAACCTAACCTAACCTAACCTAACCTAACCTAACCTAACCTAACCTAACCTAACCTAACCTAACCTAACCTAACCTAACCTAACCTAACCTAACCTAACCTAACCTAACCTAACCTAACCTAACCTAACCTAACCTAACCTAACCTAACCTAACCTAACCTAACCTAACCTAACCTAACCTAACCTAACCTAACCTAACCTAACCTAACCTAACCTAACCTAACCTAACCTAACCTAACCTAACCTAACCTAACCTAACCTAACCTAACCTAACCTAACCTAACCTAACCTAACCTAACCTAACCTAACCTAACCTAACCTAACCTAACCTAACCTAACCTAACCTAACCTAACCTAACCTAACCTAACCTAACCTAACCTAACCTAACCTAACCTAACCTAACCTAACCTAACCTAACCTAACCTAACCTAACCTAACCTAACCTAACCTAACCTAACCTAACCTAACCTAACCTAACCTAACCTAACCTAACCTAACCTAACCTAACCTAACCTAACCTAACCTAACCTAACCTAACCTAACCTAACCTAACCTAACCTAACCTAACCTAACCTAACCTAACCTAACCTAACCTAACCTAACCTAACCTAACCTAACCTAACCTAACCTAACCTAACCTAACCTAACCTAACCTAACCTAACCTAACCTAACCTAACCTAACCTAACCTAACCTAACCTAACCTAACCTAACCTAACCTAACCTAACCTAACCTAACCTAACCTAACCTAACCTAACCTAACCTAACCTAACCTAACCTAACCTAACCTAACCTAACCTAACCTAACCTAACCTAACCTAACCTAACCTAACCTAACCTAACCTAACCTAACCTAACCTAACCTAACCTAACCTAACCTAACCTAACCTAACCTAACCTAACCTAACCTAACCTAACCTAACCTAACCTAACCTAACCTAACCTAACCTAACCTAACCTAACCTAACCTAACCTAACCTAACCTAACCTAACCTAACCTAACCTAACCTAACCTAACCTAACCTAACCTAACCTAACCTAACCTAACCTAACCTAACCTAACCTAACCTAACCTAACCTAACCTAACCTAACCTAACCTAACCTAACCTAACCTAACCTAACCTAACCTAACCTAACCTAACCTAACCTAACCTAACCTAACCTAACCTAACCTAACCTAACCTAACCTAACCTAACCTAACCTAACCTAACCTAACCTAACCTAACCTAACCTAACCTAACCTAACCTAACCTAACCTAACCTAACCTAACCTAACCTAACCTAACCTAACCTAACCTAACCTAACCTAACCTAACCTAACCTAACCTAACCTAACCTAACCTAACCTAACCTAACCTAACCTAACCTAACCTAACCTAACCTAACCTAACCTAACCTAACCTAACCTAACCTAACCTAACCTAACCTAACCTAACCTAACCTAACCTAACCTAACCTAACCTAACCTAACCTAACCTAACCTAACCTAACCTAACCTAACCTAACCTAACCTAACCTAACCTAACCTAACCTAACCTAACCTAACCTAACCTAACCTAACCTAACCTAACCTAACCTAACCTAACCTAACCTAACCTAACCTAACCTAACCTAACCTAACCTAACCTAACCTAACCTAACCTAACCTAACCTAACCTAACCTAACCTAACCTAACCTAACCTAACCTAACCTAACCTAACCTAACCTAACCTAACCTAACCCAGTCTGCCTCGATCCGCAGTCGAGAGCGCCACGATTAAAGGCCACTCCACGCTCAAAAAATTCGCGAAAAATAGAAAAATCACGAAAAAGTACCCTTGTGACATATCAAAATACGCGGGCGCACAAGACGCACACATTGGTGCTAAGCGCGCAGTGCTAACACAAGTGAACAAAAAGTTATAAGCAAAAAAGTGATTCTTAAAAACTAAAAGTGAAATTTCTCGGGATCGGCAGCGACAACACATAAATTTTTTGGTGCCCCCTAAAGGGCCCCCAGAAGACCTACAAGCTGACACCTTTTGCCGATTCTTCCCGCGAAGGATCGCTGAGATATCGGCAAAAAAACAAGTACCACGTGGCCACGAGGTCATCGATCCGGAGCCGCGCGCACAAATTGGACATCAGCATCGGCAGCGGGGCATCGAGAGGAATCAGGAGGCACCTTCAGATTTTCAAAAAGTTAAGTGGCTCCTTCAGGGCAAGGACTTTTGTTTTTAGTGCAGTTTGACCATTAGTTTAAAAATTTTTAGTTTAAAATCTGCAGCGATAACCTGTAGTTCTTATTAGCTTTATATGTAGCCCTTCAGGTGTAGATTACTTAGTAAAAAATTTGGGTTAGGTTTTATTGAAAAATTTCTTAGATATTTAATTTACTGAATGTAGGTCAACTGCAATTTTCAAAAAAAGGCTTGTATCTCAGAAACTACTGGGAATTTCCAAATTTTAAGGTCAGTTTGAGTATCTAACTTTGTTAGATACACAACATTTTTGTAAAACTTTAGCCTCATATTACCCCCCCAAAAAACACTACCCCCTCCAACCCCCAAATTTGAAAAAATTGTAACTAGAGAACGGATGCTCCAAATTGGACGTAAATTTTTGTGTTAGTTATAAGAAAATTAGCTTTAGGTTTATTGACCAAAAAACGGACTCTATGTAGAGTCAAAAAATTTTTTGTACATTGTACTTAGTGTCTCGATTTACCAAAACTTCTTTTGACGAGGTTTATTTGACCAGTCGGCAGTATATTACCACTACCTTAGGACGGACTCTAGGTAGAGTCATTAACTTTCGCACTGAAAAAGTTTTATTTAAAAATTTACCTGTGTTAGCGGTGACGCAGCATCCCCTTGCTCCGTCGGCCTCCGCTAGCACCATCTGAAACAAAGGAAACAAAGTATTATAGAATTAGGAAAACATTATTTTATTTTTATCTCTTATTTTAACATGTAAAACTGTAAAGCTTCGTATCTGCAAACCAAAGGTCCTAACTTGACGAAATTTTGCGTATTGTTTGACATTGTGGCCTCTTTTGACCCCAAACACGAAGTCCCTACGCTTTGGGTGACTCACTGGCTTGCTTTTTAAAAGTTAGGCGGCCTTTTCGGCGGACTTCAAGAGACAGACTCTACGTAGAGGAAAACATCTTATATTTTATTTTAATTTATTTTTGATCTACTTTAACTTATTCTGTGTTCACGTGTTAGATTTTAAGCGACTTTTTACACATTTATTTTACAACTTATACAAACTTATCTGACTTTTTAAACTTATTAATTTGACATGTTCCGCACACCGGTAAAAGCGACTGAAAGGGAGGGCTCGGGCTCTCCACCCTCTCCAGCCAAAATAGAACAGGTAGGCCCCGCCAGACCAGGAAACATGACATACGACCTTACAGACCTGACTAAAACACCATCAAAAGTCAGAAAGAGTATAGAAAGACTGGAGCTGGCGGAGAGCACGTCCCAACCATCATCCCCACAAAAACCGTCGACATCAGCGAAGTACACGTACCCCCCCCCTCGCCCAAAACAACTGACCGAGCTGCTTAACCAAAAGCAGCTCTCGCCACCGAGAAATCCAACCTCAAGACTAGCTAAACCCCCAAAAAAGGTAACAAAACCCTTGGTGTCTCTACCAGTCAAGAGCCCAATCGACAAAAGGGAAAGGTATCCAAACAGACTAGCAGAGGCTGAAGCCTACAGGCAAAAGGTCATGGGCTTCATTGGGGAGACGAGGAATCTACGAACCGACCTGAAAAACGGCATCACAGAGACGGTGATAAAGATGTTCCACTTAATAGAAGGATATGAGGCAGACCTGAAAAAAGAAAAACAAAGGAGTGTAGAGAGAAAACCGATAACCGAAACCGAAGAAAAGGAAAACAGAGAAAAGCAGACGCAGACAAGGCAACAGGAACCAATGAAGGAAGACGAAGAGCCGGAAGAATACCCTGGATACAGAGTCGCAGAAGCGAAAGACTGTGCTGTGAAAATAGGAAACCAATTAGAGAAAGCCAAAAGCGTCAGCTACACAATAAAAAATGAAATCGGTAGCCTGACAGACAGGTTGATACTTCTGGCAACGGAAACAAATTTGAGAAAATCTGTACTGATAAGGACTCCTACCAGGAAGAAAACTCCTAACGAAGAACAAAGAACCGGAAAAGAAAGGGAACCTGAAAAGGAAAAGAAAAAAGGGAAGGAAGAAAACGAGCTGCTAAGAGAAATGGAAAAACATGCTATATTGATCAAGGAAAACAGTGACAAAATGGACAAACTACAGGAAATAATCGGAAGGCATCAAGAACAACAGGAAAAATTGACATACGCAGGTGCGGCAGCATCGCGCCCGGCAAGACATACCACAGGACCAGCCGCACTGCATTCAATCGTGGTCACTGCCAAAAAGGAGACTGACACCGGAGAACAAGTACTGAACCGGATAAGAGAAACGATGAATGCAAAAGAGAGCGGCATTACAGTGGAAAAAATAAGAAAAGCCAAAGACAGGAAAGTTATCGTGGGGTGTAAAACAGAGGAAGAAAGACAGAAAGTAAAAGAAAAGCTAAGAGGAGCAGAAGATCTAAATATAGAAGATATTAAAAACAGAGACCCTCTAGTGATTTTCAGGGACGTTCTTAAAATCTACAGTGACATGGATGTCATAAACGCCCTGAAAAATCAAAACAAAACCACGATAACGCAAGACATGAAAGGCCAGAAGATGGACATCATCTACAAAAAGCACGCTAGAAACCCACACACACACCACATAGTGATGCGAGTCTCACCAAAAATCTGGCGGCAGCTGATCGACGCAGAAACTGTTCTCATAGATCTCCAGCGGGTGAAAGTAGCAGACCAGTCGCCACTGGTCCAGTGTTCGCTCTGTTTGGGATATGGACACGGGAGGCGTTTTTGCAGGGAGAACACCGTGAAATGCTGCCACTGTGGGGGACCGCATATGCGCTCAGAATGTGCAGATTGGCTGGCTGGAGCAACACCATCATGCAGCAACTGTATAAGCGCGAAGGCTGATAGGTCCGACCACAACGCCTTCAGTCAGGACTGCCAAATCCGAAGAAGGTGGGAGGCCCTGGCGCGCGCAAAAATAGCATACTGCTAAAGTGGTCACGGGCGTTACACCTACTGAAATCAGCGCAAAGCCATACCTAGCAGCTCAAGCGAACCTGCAAAGATCTGAGCTGGCAACTCAAGAGCTTATGCTTGAAGCAAGCAAGAGAAGGATGGCTCTCGCGCTGATACAAGAGCCGTACATTGGAGCTGTTGGGGAGATGAAAAACTACAGAGGAGCAAGAATCTTCCAGTGCACGAACAAAGGCGACAAAGTGGTTAAAGCGGCAATTGCGGTTTACGACAGTGACATCGACGTCATTCAATGTCCCGCATTAACTACAACCAACATTGCCGTAGTTAAGCTGCGCACTAGAGCCTGGGAGATAGCCGTAGTATCCTACTACTTCGAACCAACAGAACCAATCCAGCAGTACCTAGAACATATCAAGAAGATAGCTCAAAACGTAGGTGTAACAAAACTCCTCATAGGAGGCGATGCAAACGCCAAAAGCACCTGGTGGGGAAGCGCCAAAATAGACGACAGAGGGGAAGAGATGGCCGGAACACTAGAAGAACTGGATTTGCAGGTACTCAACGAAGGAGACACCCCGACGTTCGCCACAGTGAGAGGAAACAAGGTCTACTCTAGCCATGTTGACGTTACAGCCTGCACAACAGACCTGTTAGGCATAGTCGAAGACTGGAGGGTAGACGAAGGCATGACGAGCTCCGACCACAATACAATGGTCTTTAACATCAGATTGGAAAAATCAAAAGGCATAACCATAAGTAGATCCACTAGAGTATACAATACTAAAAAAGCTAATTGGCCCCAGTTTCATGAGAAACTGGGACAATTACAAGAAGAACACAATATAACCAAAAACGAAATAGATAAAGTAAATAATAAAATAGAATTAGAAAAGAATATAGAACAGTACATAAACATAATAGTAGAAGCATGTAAAAATAGCATTCCAAAAATTAAAACAAAAGAACAAATAAACTTACCATGGTGGTCGGAAGAACTCGCTCTGCTGAAGAAGGAAGTCGCCAGGAAGAAGCGAAGAGTCCACTGTGCTGCGCCGGTCCGGAGGGAGATGGTCGTCGAAGAGTACCTGCAAACAAAAAAAGATTATGAACAAAAGGTAAAAACAGCACAAATTCAAAGCTGGAAGGAGTTTTGTAGAAAGCAAGATAGAGAAAGTATGTGGGATAGCATATACCGCGTGATGAAAATGACGACTAAGAGGCAGGAAGACCTGCCCCTGATCGAAAATGGCAAAGTGCTAAAATCGAAAGAATCAGCGGAAATGTTGGCCACAAAATTCTATCCTGAGGACAGAAAGGAGGAGGACACCGAAGAACATCGGTCAATGAGAAAGGAGGCTGGCCAAGTAAATGTCGGGAAGCATGCTGAAGCTCATGATCCCCCATTTACCCTAGAAGAGGTCAAAGCAGCAACTAGCAGCTTCAACCCCAAGAAAGCTCCCGGATCCGATGGTCTCACGGCAGATATATGCAAACACGCAATATTACAGGACCCAGAGTTTTACCTATCACTGGCAAACAAATGCTTAGAGCAAGCCCACTTCCCAACGATTTGGAAAGAGGCAACCGTGGTAGTACTCCGGAAACCAGGGAAGGAAACCTACACGGAGGCCAAATCGTACAGGCCAATAGGACTGCTGCCAGTGATGGGTAAAATCCTGGAAAAAATGGTCATAAACCGAATCAAATGGCATATCCTCCCAAAATTGAACACCCGGCAGTACGGATTCATGCCCCAAAAGAGCACGGAAGACGCCCTCTACACCCTCGTACAGCACATACGCGAAAAGCTGAGACAGAAGAAACTAGTAACACTTGTATCGCTGGATATAGAGGGCGCTTTCGACAGTGCATGGTGGCCAGCTATCAGGATCCGGCTGGCGGACCTTAAATGTCCCCTAAACCTCAGGAAGCTAATAGACAGTTACCTTAGTGACAGAACAGTTTCGATCAGATACGCAGGTGAACAGGTTGTTAGGAATACTGCTAAGGGCTGCGTCCAAGGGTCCATTGGAGGTCCAATTTTGTGGAACGTTCTCCTCGACCCACTGCTGAATGACCTTGAGAAACAGGGGCACTATTGCCAAGCCTTCGCTGACGACATCGTCTTAGTTTTTGCGGAGGAGACGGCACTAGAAGTGGAGCGGAAAGGTAATGCCGCTCTCGCGTATGTTCGGGAGTGGGGTGTCAAAAGTAAACTAAAATTTGCACCACAAAAAACGAATGCGATGGTGATCACTCGCAAGCTTAAATTTGACACACCACGCCTGAGCATGGGCGGGACCGGCATTGCAATGTCTGAGGAGGTGAAAATCCTGGGGCTCACGATAGACAATAAGCTTACTTTCAACAAACACGTGGCAAACGCCTGTAAAAAGGCCTTGAACATTTATAAGCAGCTATCGAGAGCCGCCAGGATCAGTTGGGGCCTCCATCCGGAGGTAATTCGCACCATCTACATGGCAGTCGTTGAGCCAGTCGTAATGTATGCAGCCAGCGTTTGGGTACCGGCAGTAAGGAAGTTGGGCGTGAAAAGGCAGCTTCACTTTGTCCAACGTGGCTTCGCACAGAAGCTGTGCAAGGCATACCGGACTGTCTCTCTAAACTCGGCACTAGTGTTGGCCGGAATCTTGCCTCTCGACCTCAGGATACAGGAGGCAGCCGCCCTGTATGAGGCAAAGAGAGGAGTCCCCCGGTCGACACTAGGAGGAAGAGAGATGGAGACGAAGTCTGCCTTTGCCGCCCAACCACATCCCGCTGAACATATGAGTCTGGAGTTCATAAGCCTGGAAGACCAAGAGCAGGTGAACATTCACAGCGGATACGCAGTCCGAATGTTCACGGACGGCAGCAAGATTGAGGGCAAGGTCGGAGCTGCATTATCCATATGGAATAATACAGCCGAGATCAAAACCCATAAATTAAAGCTGCCGTCCTACTGCACAGTCTACCAGGCTGAACTGTCAGCCATATGCAAAGCCACTTGTGAAATCCTAAAGCGCCGAGAAACCACGTTTGGAGTATACAGCGACTCAAGATCATCTCTAGAAACCGTGACCAATCAGAGATCTTTACACCCACTGGCAGTGGAAACACGCAAAAACCTGAGGGAGTGTAAAGACCAAGGTAAAGTTGTATCTTTATTTTGGATCCGAGCACACGCGGGTCTAGAAGGAAATGAACGAGCAGACGAACTGGCGAAGGATGCAGCCCTTAGGAGTAAGACTAAACCCGAATACGACCTTTGCCCGACATCTTATGTAAAAAAGGAAATCAGACAGGAAACCCTTAACAAATGGAACGATAGGTATAAAACAGGCGAAACAGCGGCAGTTACAAAAATATTCTTCCCCGACGCTGTCGAAGCATTTAAACTTATTAGAAAAATCAAGCCAGTGGGTCTTTTAACGCAGGTAATGACGGGGCATGGTGGATTCTCCGAATACCTGAATCGTTTCAAGTGTAAAGAGGATCCATCATGCATCTGCGAACCGGGCAAACCGGAAAGTATTCTACACATTCTGTATGAATGCCCAGTATACGGTAGGGAAAGATTCGAAGCTGAGCAATACATGAACATAGAAATAAGTAAAGAAACTGCACACGAATGTATAAGAAATAAGAATATCAGGAATAGTTTTATAGAATATTGTTTAAAATTAGCGGATAAGGTAGTAATAAGGAATAAAGATGTATAACTATTGCTATACATGTATAATTGTATATATGCAAAATAGCAATGTAACAACATAAGTAAGAAATGTATAAGAAATAAGAATATCATGGATAGTTTTATAGAATATTGTTTAAAATTAGCAGATAAGGTAGAAATAAGAAATAGAGATGTATAACTATTGCTATACATATATAAGTGTATATATGCAAAATAGCAATGTAACAAAATATTTGTAAGAAAAATAGATAAAAAACAAGTTTTGACGATAAGATATATGTAAAACATAAATAATGTAGAGTAATGATGACTTGTGATAGATACTAAGACATTTTAAAATAATAAGCATGTAACAAATAGGACAGAAGAATAGCATAAGAAGCTCGAAATAAAATATATACCTGTGTACCCTTCCTTATAATAAGAAAAAATAAAGTCTCAGATATTGTCTGAGGAATTAGCTCGCGGGCCGGGCCACTGCGCCCGGACAGGAAAAAAAAAAAAAAAAAAAAAAAAAAAAAACCTAACCTAACCTAACCTAACCTAACCTAACCTAACCTAACCTAACCTAACCTAACCTAACCTAACCTAACCTAACCTAACCTAACCTAACCTAACCTAACCTAACCTAACCTAACCTAACCTAACCTAACCTAACCTAACCTAACCTAACCTAACCTAACCTAACCTAACCTAACCTAACCTAACCTAACCTAACCTAACCTAACCTAACCTAACCTAACCTAACCTAACCTAACCTAACCTAACCTAACCTAACCTAACCTAACCTAACCTAACCTAACCTAACCTAACCTAACCTAACCTAACCTAACCTAACCTAACCTAACCTAACCTAACCTAACCTAACCTAACCTAACCTAACCTAACCTAACCTAACCTAACCTAACCTAACCTAACCTAACCTAACCTAACCTAACCTAACCTAACCTAACCATGTATGCTTCTAGCGTCTGGGCCCCTGCAACGAAAAAACTATGTGTGCAAAAACAGCTAAACAACGTCCAGAGGGGATTCGCCCAGAAGCTATGTCGAGCATACCGGACCGTCTCTCTAAATTCAGCACTAGTGCTGGCCGGCATACTACCCCTCGACCTCAGAATACAGGAGGCAGCCGCCCTGTACGAGGCGAAGAGGGGTGTCCCCCTGCCAGCACTGGGAGACAGAGAGACGGAAAGGATGACAAGATCTTCCGCAAAACCTCATCCAGCCAAGCATATGATCCTGGAATTTAAATGCCTGGAAAACCAAGTGCAGGTGGACACCAACAGCGACTTCGCAGTACGGGTGTTCACGGACGGTAGTAAGATTGAGGGCAAGGTCGGAGCCGCATTGTCCATATGGACCAATGAGGAAGAGACCAAAACCCTCAAGCTGAAGCTTTCGTCCTACTGCACGGTTTACCAGGCTGAATTGCTGGCCATATGCAAGGCCACTGAGGTGATGCAGGAAAATCCAGCCACGAGTTTCGCAATTTACAGCGACTCACGGTCATCGCTCCAAGCAGTGGTTAATCACGGCTCTACCCACCCACTCGCAGTCAAAATCCGCGAAAACCTAGAAAAGTGTAGAGAACAGAACAAGACTGTTGCACTTTTCTGGGTTAAGGCCCACGCTGGCTTAATAGGAAACGAGCGCGCCGACGTGCTAGCAAAAGAGGCCGCGCTGAAGACGAAATCCAGACCACACTACGATGCCTGTCCTGTTTCGTCCGTCAAGCGACAGATCCGAGAAGGTACTCTTGACGGATGGAACAGGAGATACAAAGCCAGTGATAAAGCAGTCACCACCAAAATCTTTTTCCCAGACGCCATCAAAGCCTATAAAATTGTTAAAAAGATAACACCGACTGGAATCCTAACACAGATCATGACTGGGCACGGCGGGTTCTCAGAGTACTTAAACCGGTTTAAGTGCAAGGAGGACCCGTCTTGCCTATGTGAACATGGTACAAAACAAACGGTGGAGCACATTTTGTTCGAGTGCCCTGTATACGGTATAGAGAGATACAACGCTGAGCAACAATATAACCTAGATATAAAATTAGAAAATGTAAGCCACTATATGAGTAATAGAAACGTAAGAAATCTTTTCATATCATATTGTATAAAAATAGCAACTAAGGTTATAAAAAGGAACAAGGATGTATAAATATTGCTGTACTTATATCATATAGCATATAATGTAATTAGCAATAACAAAAATAGGTTAAGAAATAATTAGACAATAGGATACACTGTTTTAAAATAAGACTCTAGATAGTAAAATTATTTTAGAATACAAAATAAGGGGGCATAACATGGTAAAACACAGCTTAACATAAACAGTTAGCAAACTGAATGTATCCCCAACAGGAGCATCCAGGGATTAAAAGCCAAGTTATGCCCACCACACTTACTTATAAGCCTACTTCAGCCATAATGGAGGCTCGAAAAACTAAATTAAATGTCCAGTAAATAAAATGTTGCTGAAACCCCCACCCCCTTCCCTCTCAGCTTTGTGAAACATAGTGGAGTTGCGCTCTGAAAAAGACGAAGAGTTTTCAGGCTGTAACTCTACTAAGTTAAAAACCTGTCAAAATGCTAATTGTATAACCTTAGATCTAAGAATGTTTATCCCTCTTCTAGTATAGTAGTTTATATAAGTCAGTAGTTAAAAAACATAATAAAAAAGAATAGAAATGACTCTGGCATCTGAGCCAGAGGGTCGCCTACGTCCGGATATTTAACGCCGGAAAAAAAAAAAAAAAAAAAAAAAAAAAAAAAAAAAAAACCTAACCTAACCTAACCTAACCTAACCTAACCTAACCTAACCTAACCTAACCTAACCTAACCTAACCTAACCTAACCTAACCTAACCTAACCTAACCTAACCTAACCTAACCTAACCTAACCTAACCTAACCTAACCTAACCTAACCTAACCTAACCTAACCTAACCTAACCTAACCTAACCTAACCTAACCTAACCTAACCTAACCTAACCTAACCTAACCTAACCTAACCTAACCTAACCTAACCTAACCTAACCTAACCTAACCTAACCTAACCTAACCTAACCTAACCTAACCTAACCTAACCTAACCTAACCTAACCTAACCTAACCTAACCTAACCTAACCTAACCTAACCTAACCTAACCTAACCTAACCTAACCTAACCTAACCTAACCTAACCTAACCTAACCTAACCTAACCTAACCTAACCTAACCTAACCTAACCTAACCTAACCTAACCTAACCTAACCTAACCTAACCTAACCTAACCTAACCTAACCTAACCTAACCTAACCTAACCTAACCTAACCTAACCTAACCTAACCTAACCTAACCTAACCTAACCTAACCTAACCTAACCTAACCTAACCTAACCTAACCTAACCTAACCTAACCTAACCTAACCTAACCTAACCTAACCTAACCTAACCTAACCTAACCTAACCTAACCTAACCTAACCTAACCTAACCTAACCTAACCTAACCTAACCTAACCTAACCTAACCTAACCTAACCTAACCTAACCTAACCTAACCTAACCTAACCTAACCTAACCTAACCTAACCTAACCTAACCTAACCTAACCTAACCTAACCTAACCTAACCTAACCTAACCTAACCTAACCTAACCTAACCTAACCTAACCTAACCTAACCTAACCTAACCTAACCTAACCTAACCTAACCTAACCTAACCTAACCTAACCTAACCTAACCTAACCTAACCTAACCTAACCTAACCTAACCTAACCTAACCTAACCTAACCTAACCTAACCTAACCTAACCTAACCTAACCTAACCTAACCTAACCTAACCTAACCTAACCTAACCTAACCTAACCTAACCTAACCTAACCTAACCTAACCTAACCTAACCTAACCTAACCTAACCTAACCTAACCTAACCTAACCTAACCTAACCTAACCTAACCTAACCTAACCTAACCTAACCTAACCTAACCTAACCTAACCTAACCTAACCTAACCTAACCTAACCTAACCTAACCTAACCTAACCTAACCTAACCTAACCTAACCTAACCTAACCTAACCTAACCTAACCTAACCTAACCTAACCTAACCTAACCTAACCTAACCTAACCTAACCTAACCTAACCTAACCTAACCTAACCTAACCTAACCTAACCTAACCTAACCTAACCTAACCTAACCTAACCTAACCTAACCTAACCTAACCTAACCTAACCTAACCTAACCTAACCTAACCTAACCTAACCTAACCTAACCTAACCTAACCTAACCTAACCTAACCTAACCTAACCTAACCTAACCTAACCTAACCTAACCTAACCTAACCTAACCTAACCTAACCTAACCTAACCTAACCTAACCTAACCTAACCTAACCTAACCTAACCTAACCTAACCTAACCTAACCTAACCTAACCTAACCTAACCTAACCTAACCTAACCTAACCTAACCTAACCTAACCTAACCTAACCTAACCTAACCTAACCTAACCTAACCTAACCTAACCTAACCTAACCTAACCTAACCTAACCTAACCTAACCTAACCTAACCTAACCTAACCTAACCTAACCTAACCTAACCTAACCTAACCTAACCTAACCTAACCTAACCTAACCTAACCTAACCTAACCTAACCTAACCTAACCTAACCTAACCTAACCTAACCTAACCTAACCTAACCTAACCTAACCTAACCTAACCTAACCTAACCTAACCTAACCTAACCTAACCTAACCTAACCTAACCTAACCTAACCTAACCTAACCTAACCTAACCTAACCTAACCTAACCTAACCTAACCTAACCTAACCTAACCTAACCTAACCTAACCTAACCTAACCTAACCTAACCTAACCTAACCTAACCTAACCTAACCTAACCTAACCTAACCTAACCTAACCTAACCTAACCTAACCTAACCTAACCTAACCTAACCTAACCTAACCTAACCTAACCTAACCTAACCTAACCTAACCTAACCTAACCTAACCTAACCTAACCTAACCTAACCTAACCTAACCTAACCTAACCTAACCTAACCTAACCTAACCTAACCTAACCTAACCTAACCTAACCTAACCTAACCTAACCTAACCTAACCTAACCTAACCTAACCTAACCTAACCTAACCTAACCTAACCTAACCTAACCTAACCTAACCTAACCTAACCTAACCTAACCTAACCTAACCTAACCTAACCTAACCTAACCTAACCTAACCTAACCTAACCTAACCTAACCTAACCTAACCTAACCTAACCTAACCTAACCTAACCTAACCTAACCTAACCTAACCTAACCTAACCTAACCTAACCTAACCTAACCTAACCTAACCTAACCTAACCTAACCTAACCTAACCTAACCTAACCTAACCTAACCTAACCTAACCTAACCTAACCTAACCTAACCTAACCTAACCTAACCTAACCTAACCTAACCTAACCTAACCTAACCTAACCTAACCTAACCTAACCTAACCTAACCTAACCTAACCTAACCTAACCTAACCTAACCTAACCTAACCTAACCTAACCTAACCTAACCTAACCTAACCTAACCTAACCTAACCTAACCTAACCTAACCTAACCTAACCTAACCTAACCTAACCTAACCTAACCTAACCTAACCTAACCTAACCTAACCTAACCTAACCTAACCTAACCTAACCTAACCTAACCTAACCTAACCTAACCTAACCTAACCTAACCTAACCTAACCTAACCTAACCTAACCTAACCTAACCTAACCTAACCTAACCTAACCTAACCTAACCTAACCTAACCTAACCTAACCTAACCTAACCTAACCTAACCTAACCTAACCTAACCTAACCTAACCTAACCTAACCTAACCTAACCTAACCTAACCTAACCTAACCTAACCTAACCTAACCTAACCTAACCTAACCTAACCTAACCTAACCTAACCTAACCTAACCTAACCTAACCTAACCTAACCTAACCTAACCTAACCTAACCTAACCTAACCTAACCTAACCTAACCTAACCTAACCTAACCTTTTTTTTTTTTTTTTTTTTTTAATGCGGAGAATGCGTTTAAGCACCATAGCCTCGTTAGGGGACGAGGCCGTGTGTGGGACTCGACCTGTCCTAGTGACAGGTAATACCCACTAAACTCCGCAGTGACCCGCTTTCGCCGTGTGGTGGTGTCATGGGAAACTGGCCTTAGCCTTAACTTCCACAACACCACCGGCGATGGCCCCTTTGCAGGGGCCCTACTGGCCACCCAGTGTTACTGGGGGGCTGGCGGGAGCAGCTGGGGTCACCAAGCTGTTCCCGCCATTCGACGGGGATGGGGGCCTGTGTAAAGGAGGCTGGTTGAACGCCCCTGCGTTCCCAGCCCCCAAGCCCCCATCTGAGGGAGGAATATTGCGGATGTAGGTCCGCCTATTCCTCCCTCTTCTCCGTCTTCGGAGCGTCGGAGCGAGGGGATCCGCTTCTCGCTCGCGCTCCGCGGCCTCCTTTTGTGAGACGACCTGCTCACAGAAGGAGGCGACCGCTTCCCAGGACCTTTCGCTTCCGATCATGGCTGCAACAACGCTCGGAAGCGAAAGGTCCTGGCCCACGACCGCAGTGAGGTCACGGCGTTGCTCCTCCCAGCCTGTACAGACTGAGAGAGTGTGCTGCGCCGTGTCCTCGGTCGCGCCACAATGGTGGCACGACGCGGTCTCCTCACGCCCGATTCGGCACAGGTATGAACCGAAGCAACCGTGCCCGGTTAATACCTGCGCCAGACGGTATGTGAGGAACCCGTGCGGTCGTTCTGCCCACAGGTCCGCCACCGGTCCGATGGCGTCCAGCGTGTGGCGGCCGAACGGTGTGCGAGCCATATCCTCCTTCCAGTGGAGGATCATGGTCTCGCGCGCCTCACGCCTGGCGGCACTACGCTCTTCAGGTAGGGCGGGGCGCTCCTCGAGCGCCCTTCTGTCCGCCGTCCAGTGGTAGACGGCGAACAGCACCCCAGCCTCCAAATCCCAGGGGGGAGTCCCTGCGAGGGAGCACGCCGCAGCGTGCCCCACGGTACGATAGGCCCTTCCAATGCGCTGTGCAATGGCCCGTTGGGGCCTGCGCAGGAGGGCCGTGTTTTCCCCCCTGTGGAGGGAGTCCGCCCAGATGGGGGCACCGTAGAGCGCCATGCTCTTCAGCACCCCCGCGTAAAGTCGTCGGCACTTTGCCCGCGGCCCTCCCAGGTTCGGCAGAAGCCGACCAAAGGCGTTTGCCGCCTTGATGAGGCGGGGCGCCTGCCCTCTGAAATGCGGGCCAAAGTCCCACTTCCCGTCCAGTGTGAGGCCCAGATACTTCATCTGGGACCTCACTTGGACCCTCATACCGTCCACGATGACGTGTGGGTCGGGAGGGGCGCGTTGTCGAGGCCCTGGAAAAAATAGGGCCTCCGTTTTCTCCAGCGCCACGGTGAGTCCGAGGCGCTGGATTCTGCCGGCAACTAGCGTGCCGCCGACAGATGCCAGCCGCGCCGCTATTTCAAATGTCCTCCCCCGAGCAGTGACCAGAGTGTCATCCGCATAGCAGATGACACTCATGCCCGAGAGGAGGACGCCCCGAAGGAGCCAGTCAAAACCGAGGTTCCACAGGAGTGGGCCTAGAACAGACCCCTGCGGAACCCCGGTTGCCACAATTTGCCGCCCTAGGCGCCGATTTTTATCGGTCCACAGGATCTCCCGACCTCGCAAGTAGTCGGCCAGGAGATCCTGCAGGTATGGAGGCACTCGGTGGAACCTGAGTGCCTCCAGGACAACGGAGTGGGGGAGGGAATTAAACGCGTTGGCTATATCGAACGATATAGCCAACACTCCCTCGCCCTGCTCCTTGGCCTCCGCCGTGAGGCTCTTTAGCCTCTGAAGGGCGTCTATCGTCGACCGGCCTGCCCGGAACCCGAACTGGGCGTCGGACAGATTCGGGGCGGTCGACGACAGTAGGTGCGCCTGGAGTCGGGAGGAAATGACTCTTTCAAAGAGTTTTCCTACCTCATCCAGGAGCACGATAGGGCGGTACCCACGGGGTGAGTCCGCCGGACGCCCTTCCTTCCGAAGGAGGCACAAGAGTCCCTCCTTCCACGGTTTCGGGAACCTCCCTGCGGCAAGGCACCGGGAGAAGAGGTCCCGAAGCCGGTTCCCCAGATGGCGAAGGCCGACGAGGAGAGCCCGCGCTGGCACACCGTCTGGTCCCGGGGCCGTCTTTTTGGCGCGGAGGCATAATGCCGCCGTGCCAAGCTCCACCTCTGATACGGGCTCAGCTCCCTCATCAGGGGAGCCCGTCTCCGCAGGGGGATTCATTCTGGGCGGGGTGAAGTGGGGGTTAGTGCCCGGGAACAGAACCCGGACCACCCCGTTCAGGAGATCCGGCTGAAGGGTCTCCGTGAGGGGGGGGCCGATGGCGCGCAGCTTGTTGCGCGCCATCTTGTACGGCCTCCCCCACGGGTCGTTGTCGAGACCCTTCAGCATTTCCTCTCGCGCGCTATCTTTGGCCGCTCCAATGGCGGCCTTGAGCGCGCTCTGCGCCCCTCTGTACGCCGCGTACAACGTGTCTTCGGAAGCGGGGTCGCGGCGCCGACGACGGCGGCTGCGCGTGTGTGCGCGTCTTGCCGCGACGCACCCCGCCCGTAAGCTGGCGATCTCCTCAGACCACCAGTACACTGCTCGACGGGGGGGGGGCCGGCGGGACCGAGGCATGCTTGAGTTGCACACCTCGGTAAGGGCGTCTCGCATATGCGAGGCTGCGACATCCACATCAGGACTGGCAGGGGGACCTAGCCAGTCCTGGACCAGTGCGGCCTCGCTCGCCATCCCCCGATCAAATCGGGTCAGAGCCCATCGGGGGAATACCGCCGACCCCTGAGGGGCGCTTTGGGGGTGCCGGTTGGAGATCCCTATCCGAATGTACCGGTGGTCGGACAGGGTCTCTGCCAGCTCGACCTGCCATGTGTCCACTGTGGCGGCTAGTGCAGGTGTGGCGAACGACAGGTCCACCACGGACCCTCCCTGCTGCCGCACACATGTGTGGACTGCCCCCCTGTTGAGGAGGGACAGGCCGGCCGACGTCGCCCACAAATCCACCGAGTGGCCGCGCATGTCGGTGGCCGGGTTGCCCCATGCCACCGACTTGGCGTTGAAGTCGCCGAGCAGCAGAACCTGTCTCGGCGACACCCGCTGTACCACCCCTGACAGGACGTCTAAAAAGGCGTCAAAATCTGCCAGGGGACGGTTGGGGGAGAAGTAGATCCCAACAAGGGCGATCTCCCCCCACGCTGCGGCCACATATCCATGTCCCCTCTCCAATACCGAGAGGGGGGTGGAATTTGTGTTTTGCCGCACAGGGACGATCGCGACCGCGTCGTCCCTATCCCCGATCCAATTTTCGGGGACATAATACGGCTCGGCGACAACCGCCGCGCCGGCACCCCACTCGGCCAGGGTCTGCAGGAGCAGATCCTGTGCCGCCCGACAATGGTTGAGATTGCCCTGGACCACTACCCTATGGGACATTATGTTTCCATGGAAGTGGTCCCCTCAGGCGCCGGGCTAGCCTCGGCGGTCGGTTTTGCAGGCCTGGTCTGGACCTGCACTTTGCCCTTCTTAGGGGGGGGATGACAGCTCTTCCCCCCCATCTTGTGGTTGGCGGGCTTTGCGCTCGCCGCACATACGCTGCAGTGCGGCGTGGCAGAGCAGGAGGCCGATTTATGGCCTTCCTGACCGCAGCGAAAGCACGTCTCGCTCCGCTCCACCTCGGAGGGGCAGCGCGCACGGGTGTGGCCGGTGCCGAGGCACTTATAACAGCGCATCGGCCCGCTCTCTGCTGCCCGGACCACCGCCGAGCTCAGTCCCACAAGGAGTCGTCCTTTCGCAAGGGCGGCTCTCGCCGCCAGGACAGGGCATTCAATGTTGATTGAGCCCATGCCTCCCTGCCGGCGAACTATCTTGCCGGCTCTCATCGTCTCCGGCGCGCAGTCTCCGGCTAGCGCCACCGCAGAAACGACGACGTCAGTGGTGGACACTGAGTCGTCCAGGCCCGACACAATTAGAGACGCCGTCTTCGTTGGCCTGGAGACCACAGCGAAGCCGGCGACTGCCTCCCGCAGACGCCCCGCAAAGGCCTCCGCATTGGCCTCCTTACTTGCCCCTGGGAACTCGAATATGCGAGCCCCAGTCGCCGTTTGGCGGCAGGTGACTTTGGTGATGCCCATTTCCACGGGCTTCACCGATCTGGTGGCCTTCTCCAGCACCGACTCGTAGGTCTCCCCCTTTTTTGCGGCTTCGGGCGTGATCGTAACAACGACCGCCGCAGTTTTAGGGGGAGGGGGGAGTTTTGGGGAGGCCTTTTTGGGGGCTTTCCCGGTCTTCTTGGGCACCGGTTTGGGCGCCTTGGGGGCTAAGGAGGGGGGGGCTTTCGCCCTCCTATCCCGGTTCCTCTTTGGCTTCTTCTTGGCCACCGTCGTCCAACCTTGGTTGGCGTCGGTGGTCGAGGGGAGCAAAGGATCCACATAAGTGGGCTCCGACGAAGGGCCGGGAACCGGCCTCGAGGCGGGGGTGGGGCGGTAGGAGGACGGCGACGCTCCTGGGGCCTTGGCTCCCTCGCTCGACTTGGCGGCAGCGGCTGGCGCAGGCATGGCCGACCCTGAGGCCTTTGCCGCTTTGGCAGCATACGTGGCCGTCGACTTGGGGGCAGATGGAGTTGCCCCCAAGGGCTTGGTGCCTTTGCCCTTGGGCTTGGGCACCTGTGGCACCGCAAATACTACCTCCTCCGCGGCAGCAGCCTCCCTCTTTTTGTCCGCCGCGAGGGGTGGACGGACCTGCTTCTGCTTCACCGGCAGGAGCCGGTCCTCTAGGCCGGATATGATAGCCCGGGTGAAAACCCGCTCCTCCTGGGCTATCTGTCGGAGAGCGTCCATGATGTCCGCCGGGAGGGCGGAGGTCTCCATCCTCACCTCGGGTGCGGGTGCCGGGGCGGGAGCGGGGCGGGCCGAATCCTCAGCCGCCTCTCTACGAAGACGCTCATTCTCTCGCTGCAGACGGTCGATAGTCGCCTGCAGCCGTCCTGTCTCGTCAGAGGTCGAGCGCCTCCCGAGTTCCTCCACTATCTCCTTAAGGGAGAGGGCACGACTTTTTAGGGCCTTTTGTAGGGTGCC
The DNA here is from genome assembly GCA_951394065.1 of Venusia cambrica. Lineage (NCBI taxonomy): Eukaryota > Metazoa > Arthropoda > Insecta > Lepidoptera > Geometridae > Venusia > Venusia cambrica. The sequence goes on along the minus strand of OX596044.1, from coordinate 14,340,862 downwards.
CTTCAGGTTCGACGACTTGGCGGCGATTGTGGCGATCTCCGCCGTGTCCTCGATGGCCATGCGCTCCAGCTGAGCTAACCTAACCTAACCTAACCTAACCTAACCTAACCTAACCTAACCTAACCTAACCTAACCTAACCTAACCTAACCTAACCTAACCTAACCTAACCTAACCTAACCTAACCTAACCTAACCTAACCTAACCTTTTTTTTTTTTTTTTTTTTTTTTTTTTTTTAACGGGGGGAAATCTGTTTGCAGACACCCTAACGCACCGAGGGATGCGAAAGGGTAGTGTGAGGATGACGGACTCGTCGACTCACTAAAACCACCCCGGTGGCCGGCCTCGATGCGTGTCGAGGGGCTCCGACAACTCTCTATAGAACATTTCGGTGCCCCCCTCGCATATCGCCTTTAAAGCACGTCCCGGGAACGACACCCACAGTCGCCCCCAGCACTCGTGGTGCTACGGCTGCACATGCCACAATGTGTCAGCCGCCCTCCCGGGGTCCGCTACTGACCAGCCGGAGCCCTCGCTCCAACCGCTCACGCAGTCCCGAAAGGCCCCCTGTTCGGCAGGGGGTACCGCCCAAGCCCCTCATGGGGCAGGCAGTGCGGGGCGGCCGTTGCCAGCGCCCCGCCGCCGCCTCCTCCGAGCGGGATCGGCCCTCTCCCGATCTCGCTCGGCGGCCTCTTTCCGAACCAATACGGTCTCACAGAAAGAGGCCACGGCCTTCCAAGCCGTCTCATCTGCCACCATAGCTTCCACTACGCTTGGCAGAGAGAGGTTCTGCCCGATCCTGTTGACCAGGATTCCGCGCTCCATGCTCCACGCTGAGCACTGCTCAAGCGTGTGCTGCGCGGAGTCCCGGTCACACCCACAATGGTGGCATTGTGGTGTCGGTTCGCGTCCAATCCTACTCAGGTACTCCCCGAAGCAGCCATGTCCGGTAAGCACCTGAGTAAGGCGATAGGTGACGTGCCCATGCCTCCTTCCCAGCCAGGCTTCGAAGTTAGGCGCAATGGCGCCGACGACGCGTTGGCGCGAGCTTCGCGGTTCATCAAACCGCTCGTGCCACTCCACGAGCGCACGTCGGCGCTCCTGCACACGCACTTCAGCGGGCGCGGTTCCACTCCCATCATCACTGCGGAGACGAAAATACACACGTGCATCCATCTCCGCTAAGATGTCAAGGGGCGGAAACCGCGCCAAGATCGTTGCCGCCTCAAAAGATATCGTACGATACCCTCGTGCGATGCGAATGGCCATAGTACGCTGTAGACTATTAAACAGTAGTCTATAGCGCCTAACACCCGTCAGTCTCCCAGACCAAACGGGCGCTCCGTAGAGTGCCATCGATCGCACGACTCCCCCGTAGAGACGGCGAACTCCCTCCCTAGGTCCCCCGAGATTTGGTAGCAGTCTATGCAGAGCACCCACTACCTTCTGAATCCGGGGGACGGTGCGGCTGAAGTGCTCCCCGAAGTCCCAGCGACTGTCCAAGGTAAGGCCCAGGTACTTGAGGTACCGCCCCACCTGGACGTCGACGTCACCGACACGAACCGACAAGCTAGGTGGTTCCCTTCCCCTCGGGAATTTATGGAACCACAGCGCCTCAGTCTTGAGAGGCGCTGTCCGCAGACCCAGCTCGTGGATCTTATCCACGACACAAGCCACCCCAAGCTCGGCGAGCCCCTTGGTCCCCTCGAAGTTGTCTCCGCCGGCTAACACTATAGTGTCATCCGCATAGCAGACGACGTGTAGGCCGACGGGGAGATCGACACGCAGGACCGCGTCGTACGCAAGGTTCCACAAGAGCGGGCCCAAAACGGACCCCTGCGGAACCCCACAGCACACCTCCCTCTGGTGTAATGTACCATCCCTGCCCACATACTGGACACATCTGTCGCGCAGGTAGGCTCCAACAATCCGCTGCAGGTAGGGGGGGACCCCGTGAAAAACGAGAGCCTCCCTTATCGTCCTCCATGGCAAGGAGTTGAACGCGTTGACGATGTCCAAAGACACCGCCAACATCCTCCCGCCTCGGGACACTACCTGGTCCGACAGTAGACGGACTCTAAGAATCGCGTCCACCGTCGAACGGGCCCGCCGGAAACCAAACTGGTCATCCGACAGGTCGGGGCCTACCTGCCCGAGATGCGCGCACAGACGACCGGCAATTATTCTTTCGAACAATTTGCCGGCCTCGTCCAGCAAGCAAATGGGACGATACGCAGAGGGAGATTCCGCGGACCTTCCATCCTTCTTCAAGAGGACCAATTTCGCCTCCTTCCACTCCATGGGGAACACGCCATTACGGAGACAGCCGTCAAACAGCCGCCTCAGACGGTCCCCCAACCCGGCGGATAAAGCCAGCACCCAAGCCCGACCCGGAATCCCATCCGGGCCTGGCGCCGTGTTACGAGCCCTAAGGCGCTTCACGGCTCGGTCCAACTCCTGTACGGTCACCCCCAGTTCATCGTCCCAGGTAATCGGGCTCGATGGTAACACGGGGGGTGAAAAGGAACTGTCCTGGACCCTAGGGAAGAGCGTGTCGACCACGCCTCCCACAAGCGTAGGATCCAGGGTTTCCGTCAACGGAGGGGCCCACGGTTTGAGCTTGCCCAGTACCATCTTGTACGGGCGCCCCCATGGGTCCCTGTTCATTCCCTCCAGGAGTTCACTCCAGGACCGAGCCTTAGCGTCGGCAATGGCGTGTTGAAGCGCCATTGTAGCGCCTCGGTATACCTCGTAGGCTCTATCCACCTCAGCGGCAGGGGCTCGCCGTCTTCTCCGGGTATTGGTGTACAGGCGTCGGGACCGCAGGCACGTCTCACGTAACCGCGCTATTTCCTCCGACCACCAGTACACTGACCTGCGCTTGGTTGGCCTGGCTCTGGGCATCGATAAGTCGCAAATCGACGTCATCGTTGTGCGGAACCAGGCCGCCTCTCTAACAGGATCGGGCAGATCCTCTCCGGCTAGGCCTTCCGACCAGGCCGCGACGATGGCGGCGGCCTCGAGCAGATCTCTGTCGAGCCGCTTGAGGGCCCATCGTCGCGGCGGGCTGCCATCGCGGCGGGACGCACGTCCGGAGGTGCGAAGGGCTACATCGAAAACGATGTAGCGATGGTCAGATAGTGTGACCATTTCCTCCGCAACTCTCCATCCCGACACCAAGTGTGTGGCAGAAGGAGTCGCCCATGAAAGATCCACGATCGACTCCCCCTGCCACCGAACACATGTGCTTACAGACCCCTGATTAAGTAATCGGAGGTCCATACCCGCCGCCCAATCTACGATCGTCTCTCCCCTGCGGTCGTCTTGGGGACTCCCCCACTCACGTGAGTGTGCGTTGAAGTCACCCAAGACGAGCACGGGACGCGGGAGGCACCTGCGAATGCAGTTTCCCACCGCGTCCAGGTACGCCTCGTATTCAACGAGGGTACAGTTAGGAGAGATGTAGCAGCCCACAACGGCTAGATGACCCCACTCTGTGGCCACGAAACCCTGACCCTTTTCAATAAGGGCACAGTGGGGATCACTATGACCGCGACCCCAGTAGATAGCGACGGAGTCCAGGTCGTCCCCGAACCAAGCCATATGGTCCGGGACACGGTAGGGCTCCGCGACTACGGCAAGTGCAATCGACCACTGCGCGAGGTTTTGCAGGAACAGATCCTGCGCACCTCGACAGTGGTTCAGATTGCACTGGAGGATTCGAATGGTGTGATCCATTACGAATCCTCCATGCCTTCCTGAGGCGGCGGGTTTTGACCCGACTGAGCGGCCCCCTTTGTTGGGGCAGCTTTGCCTTCCGGTGCTGGGGCTGAGCGAGGAGACTTCCTCGTTCCCTTAGGAGGGGTGCAATTCTTGCTCCCCATCCTGTGGTCAGCCTTACAGCCCTTGTCCGAGCACAGTGGACACTTGCGCGGATTCGTGCATTGGCTCGCCCGATGGTCGGGCTCGCCGCACGCGTAGCACAAGTGGCTGCGATCCACTGTACTCGGACACTTACTGCGTACGTGCCCGTACTCCAAGCACCGGAAGCACTGGAGAGGCCTCGAGGTCAAATAATCGACCCGAGACGAGACCCACCCTACAACGACGTGCTTTGCCACTGCTAGCTTCCGCACGGAAGCTATTGGACAACGGACCCATACCGTGCCCTGGGCATCGGATGAGCGACGTATGTCGCCCACCCGCACGTCGAGGACCGAGCAGCCTCCGGCCTCGGCAACGGCAGTCTGCACCTCTTGAGGTGTGATGCTGTCGTCGAGGTCTTTCAGCCGCAACTCCCCCGTTTTCATTGGGCGCGCAACACGCACACCCAAATCCGCGAGGGCCACGCGCATGCGTTCGGCCAGGGTGTCTGCTTTGGAGGTGCAGTCGGGTCCTGACACCTCCAAAATAAGTCCTCCAGTGATGGCCTTCCTGGAACGAACGTTGTCGATCCCAAGTTCAGCCAGTTTTATGCGAGCCTTAGCGGTCGCCATGACTGCAGCGAGGGTGACTTCGGAACCCTCCGGTACTGTCACCGTAATCGCCGCAGAAGTTGGTAGCCGCGTTGGCTTCGCCTTTCCAGCCTTCTTCCTAGCCTTCTCGCCGGCCTTTAGGCCAGCCTTTGAGCTGGTCTTTTGGTCAGCCTTGGGGCTGGCCTTTGGGCCAGTTTTAGGACCAGGTTTGGAGCCTACTCTCGGGCCAGGCTGCGCTGGCTCTGGAACTGGCGCTGGGACCTTCTTTTTGGCCGCCCTTTTCCTCCCTGTTACTATCGCCCACGAAGATTCAGCCCCCTGTGGCGCTGGCGTCTCCGTAGTCTGCGACTGTACAGGTGGCAGGGGAGTTGGTGGCGCGGGTCGGGCGTTCACCTTCCCTTTGCCAGTCGGCCCTTTTTGCGCTGCCGGAGCAGCGGCACCCCGCTGGACCGAAGATGGTATGGCACCCATAGCCACCGCCAACTTCTTGTCCATTAGAGCGCCGATACGCTCCATGAACCGGCCTTCCCAGTCTCCCCCGGTGGCTGGTGGTGACACCACCGCCGGTTTAGCCGCGCTGTCACCAACGACGGCTTGGGAGCTGACCAACTCCTCCACCTTGGCGGATAAGGCAGCCATCTGCGTGCGCAACTCGGCGTTCTCGTCCTCGAGCCGCTTCACATTAGCGTCCACCGCAACGCGAAGCAGGAGCTCTGACGAGATCGCTGCCGCCCTCCTTACGGAAGTCCGCAGACCCTTGATAAAATTGCCCTTCAAGTTCTTAGACTTGTCGGCAATCTTCTCAATGGTCTGCAGCTCAACCGTCATGCGGGCCTCAAGCTCTTGAGAGCGAAGCACCTGCATCTCTTTAGCCAGGTCCTCGGGCTTAGGCAGACCTGCCTTTGCCCTCTTATTCTCCGGCGCGACTTTGGGGTCGAAGACCTCGTCCTCGTCACCCTCCCCCCTATCTTTGACGAACATGGGGCGCTTAGACCCATTTGGGTCCAGCGCGCCATCCCCACCATCCGTCTCGGGCTTTCGCCCCCTCTTCCGCAGAACGCGGGAAACGTCCGATGCTGTCGACGCAAGGGAAGAGAAGGACGCAATAGAGCAGTCCGACTCCTCTCCCACATCACTCGCCATACAGCACCCTGGCGTCGCCGGTCTCGCGAACTTCTTTTTCGCCGAGACCACTACCTCCTTCTGACGAGAGCTCCCGGAGCCCTCGAAGCGATTGTTGCCCCCCCCAGAATACGAGGGGCTGGATGCCGTAGCACCGCGGGATTCTCCGGCGTCGGAGACGCCGGTACCCGCCTGGGGTCGTTTTTCACAATTCGCTTCTTTCATGGTTTTTTTTTTTTTTTGCTTTTTGAGGGGTGAGCTCCCCTTTGGTGCCCTTGCTACCGGGTTCCCCCCGGTCATGCATCCCATGTGCAGGCACCGAACAACGGGATTCGGAGACGCATTATGCCCGACAGGGTGGCCGAATTGACCCTCCCTGCCGCGCCGCCAGCCTTGAAGGCCGGCCATCCCACGACCCGAAGGTCCGCTGAGTCCCTCACTGGGACTCCCCGCCCCGCGGAAGACCGCCTGTCCATCCACTGTGCCCTATGATAACTTCATAGGGACACGCGGAGGACACCCTCGCGTCGGATTATTCGCTGCCGTCGATCACTTCCCACAAGTGGGAAGTGATCGACGGCACCCAGGGTACACCACGAGGAGGTTATCCGACCCAGTACCCCAACCTAACCTAACCTAACCTAACCTAACCTAACCTAACCTAACCTAACCTAACCTAACCTAACCTAACCTAACCTAACCTAACCTAACCTAACCTAACCTAACCTAACCTAACCTAACCTAACCTAACCTAACCTAACCTAACCTAACCTAACCTAACCTAACCTAACCTAACCTAACCTAACCTAACCTAACCTAACCTAACCTAACCTAACCTAACCTAACCTAACCTAACCTAACCTAACCTAACCTTTTTTTTTTTTTTTTTTTTTTTTTTTTTTTTTTTTTTTTTTTTTTTTTTTTTTTTTTTAAGTGGGAAAATGCCCTCGCATTTCCCTTCCACCATGGGGGTGGTGGAAGGGGGTATGTGGGACTCGAACCCACTAAAAACCCACTATGAGCAGTCGCCCGCCTTCGTGGGGCCGAGATGGGGTCGCGTTAGCATTCACCATCTGGCCCCGGCGGTTGGCCTGGAACCCGTGTCCAGGCCCCGGCCAAGGAGGGGTGGTCACTGCTCACCAGGACCACCCCTCAGACGAGTGGAGCCGTGCAAGCCGGCGGAGAGTCCCCCGACTCTCCACCAGGTGGCTCCACTACAGGGGAAGTCGAAGAAGGCGGGCAAACCGCCCCCTCCTACCCCCCCTTCGCCTCCGGCGGATCGGGTCAGAGCGGGCATCGTCCTCTCTGACCCTCTCCGCGGCCTCCTTCTGCGACATCACCTGTTCGCAGAAGGAGACCATCGCCTGCCACTCCCTGTCGCCGTCGAGCATGGCGTTGACCACGCTCGGCAGCGAGAGGTCCCCTCCCAGGGTGGCTGAAAGTGTGTGTCGCATGGGACCCCACGCGGCACACACCTCCAGCGTGTGGTGCGCCGTATCCTCCGGCGCACCACATTCGTGGCAGGCCGGGGTCGCCTCCCGTCTCGCGATCTGGTACAGGTACTTTCCGAAACATCCATGTCCGGAAAGCACCTGCACCAGTCGGAACGTAAGCGACCCGAATCGCCGCCGCACCCAGTCACGGAGGACCGGGCGAATGGCCTCCACCGTCCACTGACCAGGGACCGGTGGAGCCAGGTCCTCCGCCCACCGCCTCAACATGGCGGCCCGCGCCTGTCGCCGTAGGCCCTCCACCCGATCCCACTCCAGGTGCTCCCCGTCGGATCTCCTCGCCGCCACGAAGTGGTAAACTTCGGCGAGGATCTCCGCTTGGAGAGCCCAGGGGGGATCGCCGGCCAGCACGCATGCTGCCGTCCAGGACACCGTCCGGTATCCGCGGATCACCCTCGTCGCAATGACCCGCTGCGGTTGTCGCAGCAGGGTCATGTTCGCGCGACCGAGGGCGTCCACCCAGACCGGTGCCCCGTACAGGGCCATACTCCGGATCACTCCGGAGTATAGACGGCGACATGTGGCGCTCGGGCCGCCCACGTTGGGCAGCAGCCTCCCCAGTGCGGCGGCGGCTCCCAGGACTCTCGGGGCCAGCTGGGTAAAGTGGGCCCCGAAAGTCCACCGTCCGTCCAGGATGAGACCCAGATATTTCATCTGGGTCCCAACCCGGACCGGGACTCCGTCCAGGACCACTCTGGTCCCTGGCGGGGGTCCCCCCCGAGGCCCGTGGAACAACAGGGCCTCGGTCTTGGAGAGGGCCACTCCCAGCCCGAGGGAGCGGATGCGGTCGATCACGTGGGCCGTGCCCACCTCGGCCAACCGCACCGTCTCCCTCAGGTCCCTCCCCCTGACTACGACCAGGGTGTCGTCCGCGTAGCACGCAACCCGCATGTTGGCGGGCAGCGTGCCACGGAGGACCCAGTCGTAGCCGATGTTCCACAGGAGCGGTCCCAGCACCGACCCCTGTGGAACCCCGCGGACGACGCGACGGCGTCTCAGACCGTCGCGTCCCTCCACCAGGACTTCGCGGTCCTGGAGGTAGTCCGCCAACAGCCTCCGCAGATACAGGGGCACCCCGTGGTAACGGAGCGCCTCCTGTATCGTTCCGTGCGGCAGACTGTTGAAGGCGTTGGCAATGTCCAGCGAGACAGCCAACGCCTTATCCCCCTCCCGGACCGCCTCCTGCGTCCACCCCTTGAGCCAGAGCAAGGCGTCAATCGTTGACCGCCTCGCTCTGAACCCAAACTGGGCCTCCGACAACTGAGGCCCAGTGCCGCCTAGGTGCCGGACGACGCGGGAAGCCACCACTCTTTCCAGCAGCTTCCCCGCGTCGTCGAGCAGCACTATTGGCCTGTATGCGGAAGGCGAGTCTACGGCACGACCCTCCTTCCGCAACAGGCACAGCCGGCCGTCCTTCCACAGCTTCGGGAACCGTCCGGACGTGATGCACACGTCGAACAGCTCCCGAAGCCGATCGCCCATCTCCCTGAGGGCGATCCTCAGGACCCTCTTCGGGATCCCGTCCGGACCCGGCGCCGTCCGTTTGCCGCTCAGGCGGCCGACGGCCAACTCCATCTCCACCTCTGAGACAGGTGGGATGGAGTCCGGGTCCACCTCCTCGACCGGCGAGGAGGGCGCCGCCATCGCGGGCGGGGTGTGGTGGGGGTCGATGGCGGGGAAAAGCCCCTCCAACACCCCGCCCAGGATCTCCGGCTCCAGGGACTCCGCAACCGGGGGCGCCTGGCCCCGGAATTTCTTCCGGGCCGCTCTATACGGGCGCCCCCACGGATCCCTATCGAGGCCCTCTAGGGCCTCGCGCCAGGACCGCTCCTTGGCCCGACCGATGGCCAGCTGCAGCTCCCGCTTCGCCTCGCGGTAGGAGCTGTACAGCTGCTCCTCGGCTGTCAGCTCCTCGGCTGACAGCTCGCCGTCGGTCCGCCCGTGACGTCGCCTCCTACGGTGAGCGTAGGAGCGGCGCGCCGCCGAGCAGGCGGCTCGGAGATCCGCTATCTCCGAGCTCCACCAATAGACCTCCCGGCGGCCCGGGAGGCGTCTGCTCCTAGGCATGGCGGCGTCGCACACCGCGGTCACCGCCTCCCGGAAGCGGCTCGCTGCGACTTCCGCCTCCGGGTGTGTGGGCGCGGCGAACCACGACTGGACGATCGCCGCCTCGGACGCCACCTCGGCGTCGAGGCGAGAGATCGCCCAGCGCGGGAAGTCCGCTCGCGCCACTTGCCCCCCTTGGATGTCGGTGGTGGAGGAGATCTCGAACCATATGTATTTATGGTCCGAGAGAGTCTCCACCTCCGACATCACCCTCCACGACTGGACACGTGCCGCGACAGCGGGGGTGGCGAACGATACGTCCACCACGGACCCCCCTCGCTGTCGCACGCACGTGTGGGCCGACCCTCTATTCAAGAGGGTCAGTCCCGTGGCAACCCCCCACTCCCTGACAATCTCCCCACGAGAGTCGGTAGAGGGGTTGCCCCAGTCCCGGGCCTTGGCGTTCAGGTCCCCCATAAAGAGGACCTGACGTGGCACCTGCCTTCTAACCGCCGCGGCTAGGAGGTCCATAAAGACCTCCAGCTCCGCAGCGGTTCTGTTGGGGGAGAAGTATGCGCCAACTGCCGCATACTCCCCCCACTTGGCCACCACGTACCCCGCACCTCTCTCTACTACCGAGAGGGGGGGACCGCCATGCGCCCTTCCCACGATGGCCACGGAGTCGTCCAGGTCCCCAGCCCAGCACGCATGCTGAGAGGGGACAAAGTACGGCTCCGCAGCGACCGCCAAGTCGACGTTCCACTGCGCCAGGGACTGCATAAGCAGATCTTGAGCCCTGGCGCAGTGGTTGAGGTTCGTCTGGAGGAGGTTGAGTTGGCCGACTTGATCCATGTTAGTCAGCCATCTCAACCTCCTCGCAAGTCGCTTGGCTCGCTCCCGTCACGGGAGCGACCAGTGGAGTCACTGGGGTGGTCCGGACCCCAGCGGTTCTCCCCTTCGTTTTGGGGGGAACACAGCTTCGCGTCCCCATTGTGTGCCCGGCCGGCCTCCCCGACTCTGCGCATATAGCGCAGTGGGGGTCGGCCCGCCCGCAGGTGGCCGCCTTGTGACCTGTGTTTCCACACCGGAAGCACAGGTCACCCCTGTCGGACGTCGAAGGGCACTGGGGGCGTGTATGCCCCAGCCCCATGCACTTGTAACAGCGCATGGGGCGATCCCCCAACGACACCAGCCGTGCCACGCTCCACCCGACCAAAAGCCTGCCCTCTTTCAGCAGCACCTTGGCTGCCGAGACAGGGCAGGACACAATGGTGGAGCCAGTGCCTCCGGGGCCGGTGCGCACCTCTCCAGCCCTCACGAGCCCGACGTCGCAGCGGCCCGCCTCGGCCACTGCAGCGGCCACCTTCTCCTTGGTGGCCGTGTCGTCCAGGCCGATGACGCGCAGGTCCGTCGTTTTGACGGGCCTGGTCACCACGGCCACCTCCGACAGGACCTCGCGGAGCTTCTCCGCGAGCCTGTCGGCTTTCTCCTCTGTTTGGGAGCCAGGAATCTCCAGCATCCTGGCTCCCGTGGCCGTCTGCCTGAATCGGACAAGATCAATTCCGATCTCGCGGAGTTTGATCCTGTCCTGGGCCAGCTGCAGGACGGCGCTGTAAGTGACCCCGGCCTCCTGGGCCGCGGGACGCAATGTCACCACGACCGCCGCGGAGTTAGGGGCCCTCGGTAGCGCCGCCATCGGCCTCGGCGCCGCCTTGACAGCGGCAGCAGCCGCAGGCGCAGAGCGGGCCGCAGCGGCGGTGGCAAAAGTCACCGGCGCTGAAGGGGGGGAGGATTTCTTCCCCCTTTTCCCGCGCTTCCTCGGCCCTGGGGCAGCCACTGGGGCAGCCACTGGAGCAGGCGCTGGGGCAGCCGCTGGGGCAGCCGCTGGAGCAGGCACTGGGGTAGCCGCTGAGGGGACGGAGGATTTCCCCCTACCCTTCCCTTTTCTCGTCACCGTCGCCCAGCTGTCACCAGCAGGGACAACTGCCGGCATGGGCCTGGGCGGCGGTGGAACGGCATCCGCTGCAGCCCTCTTAGCGTCCGCCCTCAGTGGCGGACGCACAACAGGCGCTGGCAAGAGGCGCTCCTCTATTCCCGCCATTCGGGCACTCAGCATGTCCCCGAATGTCAGGGAGAAGGAGCGCTTCAGCTCCTCCAGCATCTCCCCCATCCCTGAGGGAGCCTGCATCGCCACGGAGGCAGAGGCAGCAGCAGCGGCGGCGGCTGAGGTGGCGACGGCGGCCTCCGTCTTGGCCTCAGAGAATCCACGACGGAGCGCCTTCACCTCTGCCTTGCAGGCCTCCACCTCCAGGCGTAGACGGCCATTGTCGGCCCTCAGTAACTGCGTCTCCCTGGCCTCGCTCCGCTCGGCGAGGGCGTCGACAACCTCTCGCAGGCACCTCGCCGAAGTTTTTAACAGGCCAGCGAGCTCCCCCTTGAGGTTCGACGACCTCTTCACGACCCCCAAGATGTTGGAGAGGCTCTCTCCTGCCCGCGCCCTCAGCGATTGCGCGTCCAGCGCACTGGCGTCGCTGTCCGCCAATGAAGCGACTTCATTGCCGCTGTCCGCCCTTGGCGCCTTTTCAGAGGCCCCCCTGTAACAACGTTTGTTGAGGGTATCCGCCATCGCAGGGCGGAGAAACTCCTCCCTCGACGGACCCCCAACTTTGGCAGCTCTCCCCTTGCCGCCTCCTCTCTTCGACGTCGCGACCTTTGCAGCCGCCGCACCCTCGGTCTCCGTGTCGGAGTCTAGATACCCCGGCGCGAAGAACGAGGAATACGGCCGCTTCCTGGCCGCCTCGTCTACTGACATGTCCGAGAAGTCGGACTCCGCCCCTTCCTCCGTGCCGGAGGGGCCCTGAAGAGGGCCTTTTTTGGGCGCAGCCGACGACTCGGACTCCGACCCCGATTTAACCCCCGGTGACTGGCCCTTAGAAGGGCCTTTTACGAATCGCCCGTTCGCCTTGCGTAGGGGCTTCGCAGCCTGCGACGCATAATGCGGAGTCCGCGATACCTCCAAGCAAGCCGGACCGGCTTCAGCAGCCTCCCGACGACAGGGGGGGGGTGACCCTCCCCCGCTTACAATAGAACGTTCGTCCATCCTGAGATGGGAAGGCGGAACAACGCACAGGAGCCTAGCTCGACCGTGCTAATTATTCACGCCAACCCACAACAGTTGGCAATAACTAACTACCCACAACAGTTGGCAACAACGCGAGGGAGCCTAGCTCGACCCTGCTAATTGTCACCAAAAGTTCCGAGCGTCAAGGAAAAGTTAGAGAGATTGGTGCCTCAGAGCGAAAATTGTGGCAAGGACCAACCTAACCTAACCTAACCTAACCTAACCTAACCTAACCTAACCTAACCTAACCTAACCTAACCTAACCTAACCTAACCTAACCTAACCTAACCTAACCTAACCTAACCTAACCTAACCTAACCTAACCTAACCTAACCTAACCTAACCTAACCTAACCTAACCTAACCTAACCTAACCTAACCTAACCTAACCTTTTTTTTTTTTTTTTTTGTTGACCCGGGGAATCTTTTATAGATACCATCTGACCCAGGGGGGGCCAGAATGGTTATGTAGGACTCCTGCCTTGAAAAAGGCAGTATACCCACTAAACCACCGGGGTGTTCCGTCTTCACCGCTACAGTGAGAAAGTCACGGTACCGATACGCTCCGCAACTTCCTCAACGGGTGCCCAGTAGGGCCCTTCTCCGTGGTGAGGGCTTACCCGCCCACCTCACTCCTTCTTTTAAGGCACCTCGGAACACAGGACGAGGTGCCTTACAGCACGAGACCGTTTAAGTCAAGTAACGGATCCCCTATCCGTTACCCAACAGGTCCCCATTTATGGTGGAAGACGACTGACATAAGCCAGCCGCCTTCGACCAGGCCTCCGTTGGCGGATAGAGGCCGAGAGAGGATCAGCCTCTCGGTCTCTCTCCGCCGTCTCTTTCTGCCGCATCACCACTTCGGCGAATTCGGCCACAGCTTTCCAGTTCCTCTCACTTTCGGTCATAGCGCCGACTATGGCCGAAAGTGACAGGTCTCCTCCGATCACCGCCACCATTTCTGCACGTGGCTCCGCCCACTCGGGGCACACGACGCGGGTGTGCTGCGCCGTGTCTTCTGGCGCCCCACAGTGGTGACACTCCATTGTGGGTTCCCGACGTGCCACCCGGCACAGATATCTCCCAAAGCAGCCGTGCCCTGAAAGAATCTGCGCGAGGCGAAACGTCGGCGCACCGTGTCGCCTATCGACCCATTGTTGTAGAACGGGTCGAAAGGCGGCTACCACCTCCCGGCTGGCAGCCGGGGACTCCAATCTCTGTGCCCAGTCCAAAAGGAGATCTGCGCGGGCTTCCTCCCTCCACTGCCTGATCTCCTCCTGGAGTGGCCACCCACCTGTCTGCTTCACCTCCGAGCTGCGCCTGTACACCGCCGCCAGTACTTCCGCCTCCAAATCCCACGGCGGTGTACCGGCCAGCAAGCACGCCGCCTCAAACGAGACGGTGTGGTACGCTCTAGCCGCCCTAACTGCCATGACCCGCTGCGGTCGTCGCATAAGGGTCAAGTTTTGCGCGTCGAGGGCGTCCGCCCATATTGGCGCTCCGTACAACGCCTTGGAGCGCACCACACCGGCATACAAACGGCGACACCCCACACTTGGTCCCCCTAAATTAGGGAGGAGTCTACTGAGCACTCCGGCAAAGGCAATAAGCTTTGGAGCCAGTTGTCGGAAGTGCTCCGTGAACTTCCATCTGCCATCGAGGACTAGGCCCAGATATTTCATTTGCGGCGCGACGGCGATGGAAGTTCCACCCACCACAATCTCCATCCCTCGCGGTGGGGATCTCCGAGGCCCGTGGAAGAAGAGAGCCTCGGATTTCTCCAGCGCCACCTCAAGCCCGAGGGTCCTGATTCTTCGAACCACTTGGGCTGTACCGGCCGTAGCCAATATGGCCGCCTCCCTATGCGTGCTTCCGCGGGCAGTTACCAAGGTATCGTCGGCGTAGCAAACAATGCCAATACCCCTCAGATTCTGCCCGCGAAGCACATAGTCGTACCCGATGTTCCACAGAAGCGGACCGAGGACTGACCCCTGTGGAACACCGCACGACATCCTTCTCTCTTTCCATTCGCCGTCCTGGGCCGGATAGATCACAACCCGGTTTACGAAGTAGCTCGCCACGGAGGCCCTCAGGTACCGGGGAACTCGATGGTATCTGAGAGCCTCCATCACGGTCTCGAAAGGAAGGGTGTTGAAAGCGTTAGCAATGTCTAGCGACACCGCCAACAACACCTCGCCCTCCGAGACCGCCTCCTCCGCGAGGTCACGCACCCTAGTGATGGCGTCCACCGTCGATCGCCCATGCCGAAAGCCGAACTGACCGTCGTGGATGTTCGGACCTACCTCCCTCATGTGCCGAATGAGACGAGCAGCGAGCACTCGTTCGAAGAGCTTGCTCGTCTCACTAAGCAATACAATCGGGCGATAGGCCGACGGGGAGTCGGCCTGGCGCCCGTGCTTTCTTAACAAGACCAACTTTCCGCGTTTCCAGCATTGCGGAAAGTGGCCCTGCGCCAGGCACAAGGAGAACACGGATCTCATGTGATCCCCAAGCTGCCCAGCCGCCAATGCCAGGGCTCGTCCCGGAACGCCATCAGGTCCCGGGGCCGCGTTCTTCAGCTGAAGCCTCAACACGGCCATCCCAAACTCAGTCTCCGAAAGATCCGGAACTGCAGCGTCGTCGTCGTCAGGTCCGTCCACCTCATCCGGAGCCACCATGGGCGGCGGATTCCACGCTTCTCTGTGAGGAAAAAGCGCAGTCACCACCCGCTCCATGAACTCTGGCTCTAGTGTCGTGGTGAGTGGGGGGGCCCAAGGACGAAGTTTCCCAGTGACCGACTTATATGGGCGACCCCATGGGTCACGGTTGAGGGACTCCAGCCACTCCCGCCAAGCGGATTCTTTAGCCTCCTTGATGGCCACCTGCAGTTCACTACAGGCAGCCCTATAATTCGCGTAGCGGTTCCTCTCAACCTCCTCGTCGCGCACCCTTCTTCGGCGGTAACGAGCGTAACAGCGCCGTGCCACGATACAGGCCCTTCTGAGCTCTCCGAGCTCCGGTCGCCACCAGTAAGTACGACGCGGCGGTGACGAAGTCTTGACCCGGGGCATGGCGGCGTCGCAAATTCGCACAAGCGATTCACCCAGCGCTTCCACCGCCACGTCCACACTCCCCAGGTCCGAGGCAGTCAACCATGCCTCGACGATGGACGCTTCCTTAGCCACCTCTCTATCCAGCCCCCTCAATGACCATCGCGGGCCGTCGCTAGCTGTATGGTGCAACGGTATTTGTTCTACAGACGTAGAGACGCTAAATCGGATGTATCGGTGGTCCGATAGCGTCTCCACGTCCGTCTCCACTCTCCAGTTTGAAACACGGCCTGCAAGGGCGGATGTCGCGAATGTGAGGTCTATTATTGATCCACCCTGTTGTCGTACACACGTGTGCTCGTTGCCCCTGTTGAGGATTTGGAGATCCATCGATGCCGCCCAGTCTTCCAACACTTCCCCTCTCACGTCAGTTGCTGGAGATCCCCAAACCGTAGACTTGGCGTTGAAGTCTCCAGCAACCAGAACGGGACTGGGGTGCACTGCTCCAATCAGAACCCCGACCTCTGCGAGTGTCCGCTCGAAGTCAGCTAGGCTCCGGTTTGGGGAGCAGTACACCCCTATTACCGCCACACTACTTTGTCCACCTACAACGGCCAAAACACATCCCCGACCTCTGGACACCCTCTCAAAGGACCGAAAACCACCAGTCGCCGCCGGTACAACTATGGCCACCGAGTCCTCTCGATCCCCAACCCAGTTATCGCGGGTAGGAACCAAATAGGGCTCGGTAACCACTGCTATATGTGTCAACCACTCTGCCAGACTCTGGAGCAGAAGATCCTGAGCTCTGGCAGAGTGGTTGATGTTCGCCTGGAGACATCGAAGGGCCATCTAATTGACGTCCATCTGACCCTCCTCACGAGCTGAGCCCGATGGCTGCTGCGATGGGGGTATTCCCACGCCAGCAGTCCTCTTCCTCCCCCCTTTCCCCGGGGCCGAGCTCTTGCAGCTCCGGACCTGGTGATCGGCCTTTTGGCCCGCCGTCTCGCATATCGGGCAGTGCGGCGCGGCCTCGCATCCGACTGCCCTGTGCCCGGGTTTGCCGCATCGATAGCACAGCATGCTGCGATCGACGCTGCTCGGACAATTCGCTCCCACGTGTCCAGCCGCTAAACAACGGTAACAGTGTAGGGGTCTAGGTTCCAGTATTCTTGCGGACACCGAAACCCAACCCACCTGAATCCGACCGGCTGTGGCTTTCTTGGCCGCAGCAACTGGGCACCGCACCCAAACCGATCCCTGGCGGCCAGAAGATCGGGTAATGTCCCCGACTCTAATGGCCTCTTTAGAGCAGCCCCCCGCCTCGGCAACAGCCGACGCTACATCCTCCTTCGTTGCCGAGTCATCGAGACCCGAGAGGCGCATTTCTGCGCATTTCTCAGGGCGTGACACTCGAACGAGGTCAGTGCCAAGGACCTCCACCAGTTTCTTTGCGAGGCAGTCGGCTTTCTCGGCGCCGGAGGCACCTGGTATTTCCAGCATTCGGGCTCCAGTGGCGGCCGTGCGGAACCGTAACCCCTCTATGCCCAGATCTTTCACATTGATTTGATCCCTTGCTTGTGTAAGCATCTGGGCATAGGTCGCTCCTTTTTCCACTGCTTCTGGCTGCAGCGTCAGGACGATCGCCGCAGTCTGTGGAGTTTTCAGCCTCAACCGTTGCCTCCTTTTGGGAGTCTCCTTCACTTTAGCAGGAACCTTATCGGTCCCTGGCTTCCTTGTGTCCTTCTTCGACGCTTTTGCGGCCCTGCTGCCCTTGCGGGTCACCAAGTTCCAGCCTTCGTCCATTGTTTCCGGAGCAGGAGGCAAAGGACGGGCCTCTTTTGTCGCCTTGGCCTTATCTTTCCCTTTCCCCTTCCCGGTCTTTGCCGAAGGAGGCGGGGGAGAAGGTACGCGAGGAACCTCCTTTGTCTTTGGCGGTGCTGCTGCTTCGACAGGACTCCTCCTCAGATCTGCGGCCAGCGGTGGCCGTAAACGCTTAGCCGGAAGCAACCGGTCCTCCAATCCCTCGATCCGCGCATTCAGCATGCTACCACATTGGGTCATTATTGAACGAGCGATCTCGTCCACATCCACGTTGGGCGGCTGAGAGAGAGCGCGAAGCTCTACCATTTCCTTACGCATGGATACAAGCTCCGCCGAGAGTTTTGCGTTAGCCGCCTCGAGGCGCAACATCTCTTCCGTGACTGTACGGCTCCTCATCTCCGTAAATGCTTTCCGAATATTTTCGGAAGCCTCCTTTAGAGCCTTCTGAAAGGTCCCTTTTAAATGCTTGGACTTGCAAGACACGTCGTTGATCGTCGTGAGCGCATCTCCCACAAGTCCAGCAAGATCTACCATCGCCTCATCAGGGGCATCTAGCCTCGCCGTTTCCACTTTGCGGAAGGTAGCGGCAGTCGCCTCCCTCTTGCTAGCCAATTCCTTCTCAAAGGCCTGCAGACGCTGCTCGCGCTCCTCTTCCTCCTCGAGACGCCTTTGTTCGGCCTTCGCCTTAGATAGACCGACATATTTGCCGGTCGTAGGTGGACGTCCGCGCCCTCGCTTCGGGGCCCCAGTCGCGGAGGTCACTGCTCCGTCGGTTTTCTCGCCGCGCGATGGGCTGACAGCACCCCTCTTACGCCAAAAGCGATTCTCCTCCACGGTGGGCGAGCGGCTGCTGTCCCTTGCCGACTCCGTCACCATAGGCGTCGTTCTCCCTCCCGTCACAGATACGTCCGATTCTGAGTCGGAGCAAATCGCACGTCGTCGTAGTTTGCCGCCTGACACGGTGCCAGATCCCACCGTCACCATGCTCATGTCAGACTCCGAATCTGACAGACGCGTCACCACTACTCTTAAGTCCTTATGCAGGCCGTGGTCAATGGTGTCAGCGCACGCCTTCGGGGCGCACGCTTCTACCTCCTTTTCAACAACATCCAAATCGTAAGCAATTTCAGTGTCCAGTTTTCCGCTAAAGCCAGGGTCGTGTTCACGAAAGCCGGCGGATGGCCGACCTACGAGGCAATTGTTGCCCTCCCCAGAATACGATTGAGGGCAGCGTGCCGTAGCACGGAGAGATTCTTCAACGGCAGAGCCGCTGATACTCCCCTGGGTAGTTTCTTCACAATTAACCTTATCCATTTTTTGTTTTTTTTTCCCTTTTTAGTGAGGTGAGGTCCTCATTGTGGCGCCCTAACGGCCGGGTTCCCCCCGACCATACCAAGTGTGTGAACCCGGACGCGCACCGCGACCCAACACGCAGCCGCTCCATGCATCCGCACTATACAAGTGCGACTGCATAGAACGGCTAAATATTGGATACAGCAGTACGAGTCCGGATTCACACACATGGTACTCCCTTCAGCAGGCGCCAGAACCTTGAGATCTGGTGTCCGAAGATCCTATTGGATCAACTCCACAGTGGAGTAAGAACTCCCAGCTCCATTCATAGCTTCCTCTGCAAGGCAGAGGAACGCGTGAAGAGCTTTCCCGACAACCGGCGGCTCTCCCTAGCCCACCACACCTCTTCAACGGAGTTGGAACTCCCTTCCTCCGAAAGTCTCCGTCCACTGCGCCCTTTGCTAGTCAGAGGGACGCCTGGAGGAGCCTCCTCACCCATTTCCCCCCCAGTGTTTGGTCCGCGCCGAAAACGGTAACTCCCATTTCTGGGAGCCATTCCCCTATCCGCCACCCGGGGACGCGCCACGTCGGAGTACACCTCTCCGCCCACTGAGACAACTCAGCAGGTCCGTGGAACCTAACCTAACCTAACCTAACCTAACCTAACCTTTTTTTTTTTTTTTTTTTATAAGTGGGAAAATGCCCTCGCATTTCCCTTCCACCATGGGGGTGGTGGAAGGGGGTATGTGGGACTCGAACCCACTAAAAACCCACTATGAGCAGTCGCCCGCCTTCGTGGGGCCGAGATGGGGTCGCGTTAGCATTCACCATCTGGCCCCGGCGGTTGGCCTGGAACCCATGTCCAGGCCCCGGCCAAGGAGGGGTGGTCACTGCTCACCAGGACCACCCCTCAGACGAGTGGAGCCGTGCAAGCCGGCGGAGAGTCCCCCGACTCTCCACCAGGTGGCTCCACTACAGGGGAAGTCGAAGAAGGCGGGCAAACCGCCCCCTCCTACCCCCCCTTCGCCTCCGGCGGATCGGGTCAGAGCGGGCATCGTCCTCTCTGACCCTCTCCGCGGCCTCCTTCTGCGACATCACCTGTTCGCAGAAGGAGACCATCGCCTGCCACTCCCTGTCGCCGTCGAGCATGGCGTTGACCACGCTCGGCAGCGAGAGGTCCCCTCCCAGGGTGGCTGAAAGTGTGTGTCGCATGGGACCCCACGCGGCACACACCTCCAGCGTGTGGTGCGCCGTATCCTCCGGCGCACCACATTCGTGGCAGGCCGGGGTCGCCTCCCGTCTCGCGATCTGGTACAGGTACTTTCCGAAACATCCATGTCCGGAAAGCACCTGCACCAGTCGGAACGTAAGCGACCCGAATCGCCGCCGCACCCAGTCACGGAGGACCGGGCGAATGGCCTCCACCGTCCACTGACCAGGGACCGGTGGAGCCAGGTCCTCCGCCCACCGCCTCAACATGGCGGCCCGCGCCTGTCGCCGTAGGCCCTCCACCCGATCCCACTCCAGGTGCTCCCCGTCGGATCTCCTCGCCGCCACGAAGTGGTACACTTCGGCGAGGATCTCCGCTTGGAGAGCCCAGGGGGGATCGCCGGCCAGCACGCATGCTGCCGTCCAGGACACCGTCCGGTACCCGCGGATCACCCTCGTCGCAATGACCCGCTGCGGTTGTCGCAGCAGGGTCATGTTACTGCGACCGAGGGCATCCACCCAGACCGGTGCCCCGTAGGTGGCCATACTCCGGATTACTCCGGAGTATAGACGGCGACACGTGGCGCTCGGGCCGCCCACGTTGGGCAGCAGCCTCCCCAGTGCGGCGGCGGCTCCCAGGACTCTCGGGGCCAGCTGGGTAAAGTGGGCCCCGAAAGTCCACCGTCCGTCCAGGATGAGACCCAGATATTTCATCTGGGTCCCAACCCGGACCGGGACTCCGTCCAGGACCACTCTGGTCCCTGGCGGGGGTCCCCCCCGAGGCCCGTGGAACAACAGGGCCTCGGTCTTGGAGAGGGCCACTCCCAGCCCGAGGGAGCGGATGCGGTCGATCACGTGGGCCGTGCCCACCTCGGCCAACCGCACCGTCTCCCTCAGGTCCCTCCCCCTGACTACGACCAGGGTGTCGTCCGCGTAGCACGCAACCCGCATGTTTGCGGGCAGCGTGCCACGGAGGACCCAGTCGTAGCCGATGTTCCACAGGAGCGGTCCCAGCACCGACCCCTGCGGAACCCCGCGGACGACGCGACGGCGTCTCAGACCGTCGCGTCCCTCCACCAGGACTTCGCGGTCCTGGAGGTAGTCCGCCAACAGCCTCCGCAGATACAGGGGCACCCCGTGGTAACGGAGCGCCTCCTGTATCGTTCCGTGCGGCAGACTGTTGAAGGCGTTGGCAATGTCCAGCGAGACAGCCAACGCCTTATCCCCCTCCCGGACCGCCTCCTGCGTCCACCCCTTGAGCCAGAGCAAGGCGTCGATCGTTGACCGCCTCGCTCTGAACCCAAACTGGGCCTCCGACAACTGAGGCCCAGTGCCGCCTAGGTGCCGGACGACGCGGGAAGCCACCACTCTTTCCAGCAGCTTCCCCGCGTCGTCGAGCAGCACTATTGGCCTGTATGCGGAAGGCGAGTCTACGGCACGACCCTCCTTCCGCAACAGGCACAGCCGGCCGTCCTTCCACAGCTTCGGGAACCGTCCGGACGTGATGCACACGTCGAACAGCTCCCGAAGCCGATCGCCCATCTCCCTGAGGGCGATCCTCAGGACCCTCTTCGGGATCCCGTCCGGACCCGGCGCCGTCCGTTTGCCGCTCAGGCGGCTGACGGCCAACTCCATCTCCACCTCTGAGACAGGTGGGATGGAGTCCGGGTCCACCTCCTCGACCGGCGAGGAGGGCGCCGCCATCGCGGGCGGGGTGTGGTGGGGGTCGATGGCGGGGAAAAGCCCCTCCAACACCCCGCCCAGGATCTCCGGCTCCAGGGACTCCGCAACCGGGGGTGCCTGGCCCCGGAATTTCTTCCGGGCCGCTCTATACGGGCGCCCCCACGGATCCCTATCGAGGCCCTCCAGGGCCTCGCGCCAGGACCGCTCCTTGGCCCGACCGATGGCCAGCTGCAGCTCCCGCTTCGCCTCGCGGTAGGAGCTGTACAGCTGCGCCTCGGCTGTCAGCTCCTCGGCTGACAGCTCGCCATCGGTCCGCCCGTGGCGCCGCCTCCTACGATGAGCGTAGGAGCGGCGCGCCGCCGAGCAGGCGGCTCGGAGATCCGCTATCTCCGAGCTCCACCAATAGACCTCCCGGCGGCCCGGGAGGCGTCTGCACCTCGGCATGGCGGCGTCGCACACCGCGGTCACCGCCTCCCGGAAGCGGCTCGCTGCGACTTCCGCCTCCGGGTGTGTGGGCGCGGCGAACCACGACTGGACGATCGCCGCCTCGGACGCCACCTCGGCGTCGAGGCGAGAGATCGCCCAGCGCGGGAAGTCCGCTCGCGCCACTTGCCCCCCTTGGATGTCGGTGGTGGAGGAGATCTCGAACCATATGTATTTATGGTCCGAGAGAGTCTCCACCTCCGACATCACCCTCCACGACTGGACACGTGCCGCGACAGCGGGGGTGGCGAACGATACGTCCACCACGGACCCCCCTCGCTGTCGCACGCACGTGTGGGCCGACCCTCTATTCAAGAGGGTCAGTCCCGTGGCAACCCCCCACTCCCTGACAATCTCCCCACGAGAGTCGGTAGAGGGGTTGCCCCAGTCCCGGGCCTTGGCGTTCAGGTCCCCCATAAAGAGGACCTGACGTGGCACCTGCCTTCTAACCGCCGCGGCTAGGAGGTCCATAAAGACCTCCAGCTCTGCAGCGGTTCTGTTGGGGGAGAAGTATGCGCCCACTACCGCATACTCCCCCCACTTGGCCACCACGTACCCCGCACCTCTCTCTACTACCGAGAGGGGGGGACCGCCATGCGCCCTTCCCACGAGGGCCACGGAGTCGTCCAGGTCCCCAGCCCAGCAGGCATGCTGAGAGGGGACAAAGTACGGCTCCGCAGCGACCGCCAAGTCGACGTTCCACTGCGCCAGGGACTGCATAAGCAGATCTTGAGCCCTGGCGCAGTGGTTGAGGTTCGTCTGGAGGAGGTTGAGTTGGCCGACTTGATCCATGTTAGTCAGCCATCTCAACCTCCTCACAAGTCGCTTGGCTCGCTCCCGTCACGGGAGCGACCAGTGGAGTCACTGGGGTGGTCCGGACCCCAGCGGTTCTCCCCTTCGTCTTGGGGGGAACGCAACTTCGCGTCCCCATTGTGTGCCCGGCCGGCCTCCCCGACTCTGCACATATAGCGCAGTGGGGGTCGGCCCGCCCGCAGGTGGCCGCCTTGTGACCTGTGTTTCCACACCGGAAGCACAGGTCACCCCTGTCAGACGTCGAAGGGCACTGGGGGCGTGTATGCCCCAGCCCCATGCACTTGTAACAGCGCATGGGGCGATCCCCCAACGACACCAGCCGTGCCACGCTCCACCCGACCAAAAGCCTGCCCTCTTTCAGCAGCACCTTGGCTGCCGTGACAGGGCAGGACACAATGGTGGAGCCAGTGCCTCCGGGGCCGGTGCGCACCTCTCCAGCCCTCACGAGCCCGACGTCGCAGCGGCCCGCCTCGGCCACTGCAGCGGCCACCTTCTCCTTGGTGGCCGTGTCGTCCAGGCCGATGACGCGCAGGTCCGTCGTTTTGACGGGCCTGGTCACCACGGCCACCTCCGACAGGACCTCGCGGAGCTTCTCCGCGAGCCTGTCGGCTTTCTCCTCTGTTTGGGAGCCGGGAATCTCCAGCATCCTGGCTCCCGTGGCCGTCTGCCTGAATCGGACAAGATCAATTCCGATCTCGCGGAGTTTGATCCTGTCCTGGGCCAGCTGCAGGACGGCGCTGTAGGTGACCCCGGCCTCCTGGGCCGCGGGACGCAATGTCACCACGACCGCCGCGGAGTTAGGGGCCCTCGGTAGCGCCGCCATCGGCCTCGGCGCCGCCTTGACAGCGGCAGCAGCCGCAGGCGCAGAGCGGGCCGCAGCGGCGGCGGCAAAAGTCACCGGCGCTGAAGGGGGGGAGGATTTCTTCCCCCTTTTCCCGCGCTTCCTCGGCCCTGGGGCAGCCACTGGGGCAGCCACTGGAGCAGGCGCTGGGGCAGCCGCTGGGGCAGCCGCTGGAGCAGGCACTGGGGCCGCTGAGGGGACGGAGGATTTCCCCCTCCCCTTTCCTTTCCTCGTCACCGTCGCCCAGCTGTCACCAGCAGAGACAACTGCCGGCATGGGCCTGGGCGGCGGTGGTACGGCATCCGCTGCAGCCCTCTTTGCGTCCGCCCTCAGCGGCGGACGGACCACAGGCGCTGGCAAGAGGCGCTCCTCTATTCCCGCCATTCGGGCACTCAACATATCCCCGAATGTCAGGGAGAAGGAGCGCTTCAGCTCCTCCAGCATTTCCCCCATCCCTGGGGGAGCCTGCATCGCCACGGAGGCAGAGGCAGCAGCAGCGGCGGCAGCTGAAGTGGCGACGGCGGCCTCCGTCTTGGCCTCCGAGAACCCACGACGGAGCGCCTTCACCTCTGCCTTGCAGGCCTCCACCTCCAGGCGTAGACGGCCATTGTCGGCCCTCAGCATCTGCGTCTCCCTGGCCTCACTCCGCTCGGCAAGGGCGTCGACGACCTCTCGCAGGCACCTCGCCGAAGTTTTCAGGAGGCCAGCGAGCTCCCCCTTGAGGTTCGACGACCTCTTCACGACCCCCAAGATGTTGGAGAGGCTCTCTCCTGCCCGCGCCCTCAGCGATTGCGCGTCCAGCGCACTGGCGTCGCTATCCGCCAAGGAAGCGACTTCGTTGCCGCTGTCCGCCCTTGCCGCCTTTTCAGAGGCCCCCCTGTAGCATCGTTTGTTGAGGGTATCCGCCATCGCAGGGTGGAGAAACTCCTCCCTCGACGGACCCCCAACTTTGGCAGCTCTCCCCTTGCCGCCTCCTCTCTTCGACGTCGCGACCTTTGCAGCCGCCGCACCCTCGGTCTCCGTGTCGGAGTCTAGAAACCCCTGCGCGAAGAACGAGGAATACGGCCGCTTCCTGGCCGCCTCGTCTACTGACATGTCCGAGAAGTCGGACTCCGCCCCTTCCTCCGTGCCGGAGGGGCCCTGAAGAGGGCCTTTTTTGGGCGCAGCCGACGACTCGGTATCCGACCCCGATTTTACTCCCCTTAGAATAGGGGATTGGCCCTTAGAAGGGCCTTTTATAAAGCGCCCGTTCGCCTTGCGTAGTGGCTTCGCAGCCTGCGACGCATAATGCGGAGTCTGCGATGTCTCCACGCATGACGGACCGGCTTCAGCAGCTTCCCGACGACAGGGGGGGGGTGACCCTCCCCCGTTTACGACAGGCCGCTCGTCCATCCTGATATGGGAAGGCGGAACAACGCACAGGAGCCTAGCTCGACCGTGCTAATTATTCACGCCAACCCACAACAGTTGGCAACAACTAACAACCCACAACAGTTGGCAACAACGCGAGGGAGCCTAGCTCGACCCTGCTAATTGTCACCAAAAGTTCCGAGCGTCAAGGCAAAGTTAACGAGATTGGTACCTCAGAGCGAAAATTGTGGCAGGACCAAACAAAAATCCGAACCTAACCTAACCTAACCTAACCTAACCTAACCTAACCTAACCTAACCTAACCTAACCTAACCTAACCTAACCTAACCTAACCTAACCTAACCTAACCTAACCTAACCTAACCTAACCTAACCTAACCTAACCTAACCTAACCTAACCTAACCTAACCTAACCTAACCTAACCTAACCTAACCTAACCTAACCTAACCTAACCTAACCTAACAGATTTGATATAAAGAAAGAGGTGGCACGCCTTACCGACAAGCTTGTTCTTTTAGCAACTGAAGTAAACCTCACAAAGCGGCCTTCTTCCAGCAAAAACCCAAACATGGAAGAAAATTCTGAAAGGGAAATAGAAAATATAAGTCTGGATTGCTTTTCGGAGCGCCTTATCAAGCGTCTAGAGGAGCAAGCCAAACTTATTAGTGAAAACAATTTCAAAATGGAATCACTAAAGGAAACCATGAAGAAACAACAAGAAGCATTGGAAAAGGTTTCCTACGCGAGTGTAACTGCTGGTCCGCCCAGAAGGCTGCCCCCTACCGGAGCAGCTTTACACTCAATGGTGATCTCTGCAAAGAATGAGAAAGAAACGAGCGAGGATGTCATGAACCGGATCAGAGAAGCCGTCAACGCTAAGGAAGGAGGTATAGAAATAGAGAGAATTAGAAAAGCTAAAGACAGCAAAGTAATACTGGGATGCAAAACTGAGGAGGAAAGACAGCATATAAAAAAAAACAGACTGAAGAAAGCTGAAGACCACCTTGAAGTCCAAGAGGTAAAAAAATAAAGATCCTCTTGTAATATTGAAAAACGTTCTGAAATGCCACACCGACCAAGAAATCGTTGCTGCTTTGTGGAATCAAAACGACAAAGTATTAAGAGGAGTAGATAAACAGAGTAACAAGGCTGAAGTCGTCTACAAAAAACGAATCAGAAACCCGCAATTACACCACGTCGTCATGAGGGTGTCTCCCGCAGTATGGCGACGACTGGTCGATGTAGAAATCGTCTCTATAGACATACAACGAGTGAGAGTGGAGGATCAATCGCCACTCGTACAGTGTTCGTTGTGCCTAGGATACGGTCATGGACGACGTCTATGTAAGGAGACAGTTGAAAAATGTTGCCACTGCGGAGGACCTCACATGAGGGCAGATTGTGCGGAGTGGCTTGCCGGTGACACCCCTACGTGCTGCAACTGTCTACATGCTAAGATGGAGAAAACGAGCCACAACGCCTTTAGCACTGAGTGCGCAATAAGGCGCCGTTGGGATACCATAGCTAGAACATCTATAGCATATTGCTAAAGTTGTCCCAAGCACATCGATGACCAATCCAGCTGGATCGAGGGCCTACCTTATTGCTCAAGCAAACTTGCAACGCAAAAGACTCGAAACCGATGAGATGATGCTCGAAGCAAGCAAGAAAGGTATGGCCCTCGTATTAATCCAAGAGCCTTATGTAGGATCAACGAGTCGAATGAGAAACTACCAGGGAGTGAGAATCTTCCAAAGCACGAGTTCTGAAGATCTAAGGATAAAGGCAGCAATAGCCGTCCTAGACAATGACCTAGATGTCATCTCATGTCCACAATTAACGACGGAAAACATAGCTGTAGTTAAAATCAGAACTCGTGCTTGGGAGATAATGGTGGTTTCCTATTACTTTGAACCCCGATCCGACCAGAACCCTATAGACATCAAAGTCTATCTGAAACAGCTGAAGAGGATAAAAAATTGTGCTGGGTCAACAAAAATAATATTAGGGGGAGACGCCAATGCAAAGAACTCTTGGTGGGGAAGTCCGAAAATCGACCAAAGAGGCCTTGACTTTGCGGACACACTGGATGAAATGGGCATGCAGGTGCTCAACGAGGGTGACATTCCAACATTCGACACCTTCAGAGGTGACATAGCCATCAAAAGTTATGTTGATGTCACGGCATGTACGGCGGATATGATCAACTTGGTGGAAGACTGGAAAGTTAACGAAGGTATAGTTAGCTCTGACCACAACATAATCACCTTTAAAATCATACTCGAAAAATCAACATATTAAAAGAACCACTAGAGTCTTCAACTGTAAAAAAGCTAATTGGAACCAGTTCCACAAGAAACTGGCCCAATTGCTCAGTGAAAACCCACTACACAAAAGAGATATAGAAAACATTAAAAACACTATAGAATTAGAACAAAAAACAGAACAGTACATAAGAAAAATTAAAGAAGCTAGTAATTACAGCATACCGATTAAAAAACAAAATACAAAACTTACCTTACCGTGGTGGTCCGATGAGCTTGCTAGGTTAAAGCAGGACGTCAATACCAAAAGACGTCGTATCCGTTGCGCAGCGCCGAGGCGGAGGAAGTTCGTCGTCGATGAGTACCTGAAAGCAAAAGAAAATTATGAAGACATTGCCAGAAAAGCACAAACAAAAAGCTGGAAGGAATTCTGCGGGAAACAGGATCGGGAGGGGCTTTGGGAGGGAATTTACAGGATCATCGGGAGAACAAAGAAACGACAGGAAGACCTCCATCTTGTCAAGGATGGAACGGTGCTTAGTCCCGAGGATTCTGTGAAACTACTGGCAGAAACATTCTATCCCGAAGATAACGAGAGTCAAGACAACGAAGACCATCAGCGGGTTAGAGAAGCTGCAAACAGAGCAAACGAGTGGGTTCATGATGAAAAACATGACCCACAGTTTACAATGGAGGAGTTGCAAGCCGCAGTAAAAAGTTTTAACCCCAAAAAAGCTCCAGGAGCAGATGGACTAACATCTGACATCTGCGACCACGCTATAAAACAAGACCCTGAAACTTTTCTCGCTTTGGCCAACAGGTGCTTGGCACTGTCTTACTTCCCGGCCATCTGGAAGGAAGCTACAGTGGTGGTATTGCAAAAACCTGGCAAGGACGACTATACGAGCCCAAAGTCCTATAGGCCCATAGGCCTACTACCGGTTATGGGGAAGATTCTGGAGAAGATGGTGGTTGGACGGCTGAAATGGCACTTGGTCCCGAAGACAAGCCCTTATCAGTATGGATTTATGCCCCGAAAGAGCACAGAAGACTCCCTCTATGACCTGATGAAACGCATACAGCATAAGCTTGATCAGAAAAAACTCATAACGATCATATCCCTGGACATAGAGGGAGCCTTCGACAGTGCATGGTGGCCAGCCATCAGAACCAGACTGGCAGAAGAAGAGTGCCCAGTAAATGTTCGACGCATAATGGACAGCTATTTCCAAAACAGAAGTGTTAAAGTTAGGTATGCTGGACAGGAATATGTCAAAGACACTACAAAGGGATGTGTACAAGGGTCGATAGGAGGCCCGATTCTCTGGAACCTTCTCATAGATCCGTTGCTCAAGGGACTACATCAAAGAGGAGATTACTGCCAGGCCTTCGCGGACGATGTGGTTCTTGTCATTGATGGAAACACAGGCCTGGAAGTACAAAGACAAGCCAATGACGCTCTCGCCTATGTTCGGAAGTGGGGCATCAAAAATAAACTCAAATTTGCTCCGCATAAAACAAATGCAATGATCATCACCAGAAAGCTGAAGTTTGATCCCCATCCGGCGGAGCACATGGACCTGAAATTCATATGCCTGGAAGACCAGCAACAAGTGAATATCCACAGCGATTACGCAGTCCGGATATTCACAGACGGCAGTAAAATCGAAGGCAAGGTCGGAGCCGCACTATCCATATGGAATGGTGCGACCGAGACTAAAACCCGCAAATTGAAACTGTCGTCCCACTGCACCGTCTTCCAAGTCGAATTGATGGCCATATGCAAGGCCATGGAGGTAATTTCGTCGAGTAGGGAAACCCAATTTGCCATATACAGTGACTCGAGATCGTCACTCGAAGCTATCGCTAACCGAGGGTCGCCCCATCCTCTTGCGGTCCAAATACGTAGCAATCTACTACAATTTAAAAACCAAAACAAACAAGTCACACTATTCTGGATAAAAGCCCACGCGGGACTGCAAGGGAACGAGCGAGCCGACAGCTTAGCTAATGAAGCGGCGATAAAAACAAAGACGAAACCTAACTATGACCGGTGCCCCCTCTCCTACGTTAAAAAACAAATCCGAGCGGAAACTCTAGAAAAGTGGAACACGCGCTATAACGAAGGGAACACCGGTGCAGTCACTAAAATGTTCTTCCCGGATGCCAAACTAGCCTACAAAACAGTAAGGAAGATAGCGCCCTCCGGAGTGCTGACGCAAATCTTCACGGGACACGGTGGGTTCTCCGAATACTTGGCCAGGTTCAAGTGTAAGGAGAACCCATCGTGTATATGTGAGCCCGGAGTCGAAGAAACCGTAGCGCATATAATTTTCGATTGCCCCGTGTACGGACGACAGAGATATGACGTTGAGATTTTGATCGATCGCGACGTCACACGTAATAACGTAAACGAAATTATGTTAGACAAAGAACGACAATCAGTATTCCTAAAATACTGTACTAATTTAGCCACGAAAACTATTAATAGAAATAAAGATAGATAACAATATGATAAATATATATTATTGAATAAAGATTATATTACATTATGTAAATAAATCTAGAAAAGCAAATGAGAGATAGATATAATATAAGAACTATGAAATGTATATAATGCTGTGTGTAAATAAACTTTAATTGTCAAATATAAAAAAAAAAAAAAAAAAGTTATTACGTTAAACGATAAGTCTGTAAAAGTAAAAAGTAAGTAAAAATAAAAATGATATAAAACGACTCTGACCACGTCAGAGGGATTCCGACGGCCAGATGTAACATTCTGGCTATAAAGAAAAAAAAAAAAAAAAAACCTAACCTAAAAAATTCTCGAACTCTACATAGAGTACTTGACGGGTGGGTGACGTAAAAGGTTGACCGAGATCCACGGAAGCGCGGCAACACCTGAAACAGAAAGAAAAAAATAAATTAAAACTACTTACCCCGTACTTGTTAGAGTACTTTGCTAGTTAGTGTTTATTATTAATATTATTAAAATTTTACAACTTTTACAAACTTTTTAGGCTAGAATTATATTCCATTTTATTTGTTTCTTTACTTAATTTATCACAATTTGACAAGACCCTTTGAATATGTATCGAACACCCAATAAGGAGGCAAAAAACTTAAAAAATATGACCAGTCCTCAACAACTTCCCGCACTATTTACCAGTCCCCCTTCCAGTCAGGCAAATGACACATATGACCTGATAGAACTAGGGCATGTAGTTCCCAACAAGGTCAGGAAGAGTGTGGAAATGCTGGAAATGGTTGAGGAGAAATCAGACAAACCTCTTCGGAAAGCTAAACCCTCACCAAAACCAAAACCTTCGACATCAAAGGCAAAGACGGGAGGCCCATCTTTGGTTATCTCATTGGAGAGCCCGCGCAACCCTCCAAAAACACCAACGCAGGAAGGAAAGAAGAGTTCCCCGCCCAAACCAGTACCGCAGACACTCCAGACTGTGAACCCGGGAAAAGTACAAACGAGGAGGGAACTCAAGCGATCCACTGAGATGCTGGAAAATCCTCTCGTCGAAAAAGAGCCTGTAGAGTACCCTGGCTATAGGATAACGGAGGCCAAGGACTGTGCTATCAAAATCGGCAAGCAGCTTGAAAAAGCAAAAAACGTAAGCTTCGTCATTAAAAAAGAAGTCGAACGCCTGACTGACAGACTTGTTCTACTAGTAACAGAAACAAAGCTAATAAAGGGGAAACCTAGCACCAAATTAATGGGAAATACAAATACATGTGAAACCCAAACGGAAGTACAGGAGAAACCCAAGGAAGAGACTGGTAGAGACCGTGGAAAAATAGAGATGGACTGTTCCTCTAAGCGTCTGCTTAAGCAATTGGAGGAGCAAGCCATACTCATCAGGGAAAATAACCAAAAGATGGAAAGGCTAAGAGACACGTTAGAGAAACAACAGGAAGCACAGGAAAGACTCTCCTACGCGAGTGTGGCAGCAGCTCTACCCAGATGGCAACAAATGGAACAGACTGCGTTTCACTCCGTAGTTGTATCTGCTAAGGATGAAACAGAATCTGGGGAGGATATCTTAAAGAGAATAAGGTCTGCAGTCAACGCCAAAGAAGGGGGAATAACAGTCGAAAAAATTAGAAAAGCAAGAGATAGAAAGATAATTGTAGGCTGTAAAACGGAAGAGGAACGTGATAGAATAAAGGAAAGACTCAAGCGGACCGATGAACACCTAATCGTCCAGGAGGTGAAGAATAAAGATCCACTGGTCATATTTAAAAACGTTTTTGTGTTTAACACGGACGAGGAGGTCCTTGGTGCTCTTTGGGTGCAAAACAAAAAACTGCTCCATGGCCTGGACAGGAGCCAACACAAGACCGAAATTCTTTTTAAGCGGAAAACCCGGCAATCCCAAACAAACCACATTGTCATGAGGGTGTCCCCCCACGTTTGGAAGCGCTTAGTCGACGCGGGGTCTGTTATGATCGACCTGCAGCGAGTGACAGTTGCAGACCAGTCGCCGTTAATCCAGTGTTCGATGTGTTTGGGTTACGGACACGGACGGCGCTTCTGCAAGCAAACTGTCGAAAAGTGCAGCCATTGTGGGGGAGCTCACATGAGGTCTAACTGCGAGGTCTGGCTTACGGGCGGGGCTCCCGAATGTTGCAATTGCGTGCACGCCAAACATGCCAAAGTAGACCACAACGCATTCAGCAATGAATGTGTGGTCAGGAGAAAATGGGAGGCTTTGGCTCGGGCAGTCGTAACTTACTGCTAAGGTGGTCCCAGGCACAAAATTCCAATCAGCAAGCGCGAAGGCCTACTTTATTGCTCAAGCAAATCTGCAAAGAAAGGAACTCGCAACATATGAAATAATGCTTGAGGCAAGCCGGACAAAGATGGCCTTCGCGCTAATTCAGGAACCGTATATCGGTGCGATAGGGAGGATGAAGAGTTACCAGGGTGTAAGGGTCTTCCAGTGCACCAATCAAGGAGAGGGAGCCGTCAAGGCAGCAATTGCGGTTTTTGACGAGGACCTTGACGTCATCCAGTTTCCAGACTTAACCACTAATAACGTCGCTGTGGTCAAAGTTAGGACGAGTGCCTGGGAGATCCTAGTGATCTCTTTTTACTTCGAGCCCGATTGTAAGGATCTCACGCTTTACCTGGAGCAGCTTGAAAAGATTAGACGGAACATCGATGCAAGACATATAGTAATCGGAGGTGATGGAAACGCCAAAAATCCATGGTGGGGATGCTCCAGAGCCAACAAAAAGGGCTTGGACTTGGCTGGTACTCTGGAAGATATGGGACTGGAGATCCTCAACCAAGGCGATACTCCGACCTTCGACACTATCCGAGATGGGAAATCCTACAGAAGCATTGTAGACATAACGGCCTGCTCAGTGGAGATGCTGGAGGAGGACTTGGTAGATGACTGGCGGGTTAACGAGGGCTTGGTGAGTTCAGACCACAACCCCATCACTTTTAAAATTAGAATCAAAAAAGCTAAAGGGACAGACATCAAACGGACAACACGGATTTACAACAGTAAAAAAGTGTTTATTTTGGTGCTAGATAGCGTTGTGTGAAAATAATGTCTTGTAATATTTATATGTTTATTTATTTTCTGTTATTATCCCATTAAATT
Organism: Venusia cambrica; assembly: GCA_951394065.1. Taxonomy (NCBI): domain Eukaryota; kingdom Metazoa; phylum Arthropoda; class Insecta; order Lepidoptera; family Geometridae; genus Venusia; species Venusia cambrica. Next base: position 14,308,131 of record OX596044.1, on the reverse strand, counting down.
AATGTGGACAGATAGACAACATCATGATGTGGACCAATGATCTGGTCAAAGAATCAAGGAACAATCGAAACGGAACAGACCTTGACTCAGCATTGGATGGATAAATGTCAAAGAAAAATATACCAAAAAATCTGATTGCCATTGCTATCGATAAGGTTTTTTAAATAAATGACGGGTTGACCTCTCGGCTTGCGGCAAGGATGAGGCCTATAAGTTTTCCCAGAAGGCAGTATGACACTGGTTCACCGATGGAACACGGCGAACCGTTTGGCACGGGACTTTGCAGGAATGGTCGGCTAGCCAGGTGCATAACCTCTATCTAAAGCCAGTTTTCTGGTTTACCGTTTCCTGGGAAAGATCACTGGAGGTATATACCTACCACGGAGAAGATGTAGGTAATAGGGTAACGTCGGAAAATGTTACCGTTGAGTTCATCATAAATTGTCGTCCATAAGTTTCCCATCTCTCACATAATCCATCCATCTCTTTCTCGGCCCACCTCTACCCCAATATGGATATTGGGGTAGAGGGACACACAAATTCAACACTCTTCTCGTGATATGGCTTTCGTATAGGTAATATACATAATCGAACCTACACTCATACATCACAGAAGCAGAGCTACTATCAACTGAGCTGTAAGTTTCTATGATAAAGATTGGCACACATTAGCACACTTCCTGCCCAGTAGTGCTTGCAAATGCTCGAGACGCTTACGAGACCACGCTAGTGATGTAACTACTCGCAGGTATAAAATACGAATGAGTTCTTTACATCTCTTTTTTCAACACCCACTCATCCTTATTATATATTTTGCATCGCGAGTTTTGTTCTCGGAAAAGTAATACATATCTTAACACAGTGCCGTGTTGATTGTCCCTTAATATGTATATTTTTTGGTTTCCCTAATAATGTAAAAACTAAAAAAATACTACAAAAAAGTCTATCGGAATAAATAACGGCAAAACGTGGTCAATGTAGTAACGCTAAATTCTTCCATTAAATATACTTACTTAAATTCCTTACTACTACGTAAGTAGGCATAGGTTGTTTTTTCTCATAAATATTAACATCGAAAATATTTTATTCCTGTTACGTAATTTTATCAGATTATGTTAGACCTCTTTAAAATTTTAACGCATACAATTAAAATTAATACATACGTAGGTTACTTGCATCTCCTTTTTAAGTCGTAAAGAAGCATATACTCTCTGGTCAAACATCAACTAGCAAGGTACCTACTTAACACGCCTCCAAACATATAGCCGGAAATGTCGGACGGATGGTACCTACCATTGTGCCTCTTTGGACTTGGAACTCTAAAATAGTACCGTAAGTCTAAAGAACTCTACAGTAGCATTCAAAAAGCACAAGCGTCAGTGAGTCATCGGTCTTGTTTTCAGTTTCATCCAGTCTCGGTCTTATTTTAACTATACGTGTCCCCTCACTAGCTAATCCTAGACTAAACAAGTATTACATAAATGTCGTGTCTAGATCCTCAATAGTAAAGTCGATTGAATATGCAACCATCTAGAATCTAGATAATCTGAACTTTCACTGAATAGTCTGCAACATTGATCGGGTCATGTAACTACAGTCCCTAGCGAGGACAGTAGAGAACATAATACAAACTTAAAAAGCGCCTCTACTGTATAAAATAGGTACTAAATTGGGCAGTACAATACAAATTCTACGAAGTCTACTTCAAGTTAATGCATTGGATGTATAAAAATGGCAATAAATAATAAGTACACTTATCTTCTTTCTTTCTGTTTTTATCGTTTTGTGATGTTGTGTAGTGTGCTATATTAAGTGAATAAATGTTATCTATCTATCTATCTATCTATCTATCTATCTAACTACTGGTCTGTACTGTGATCCTAAGGTAGCCACCGGGGTTAGTGCTGTGCAGCGTTCCACTAATAACTCATTTATAGGCGTAACCTCACGTTTTGATGTAACATTACTTTTGTCTCGTTTTTTTCTACTCTGAATAAGATAGTAACAAAAGTAAAGTAATATCAAAACAAGAATGCTAATAGAGGTCGTGGTCATCCCCCACTTACACAATTATATATACGTGGGCATGTGTCCGAACCCCTTTTCTTTACTTTCGTCCCTTTATCTCACCTGATTTTTCAACGGGAGGGACAAATGTCACGGCGCTAATCGATCGCCAGTGCTACTGGCACACCGCGTGATCGTCTCGATAAAACTGCTAAATAAGAGCTTCGTAGCAATTTCTAAACAAAAAATCCGCTTCTGAACCGTGGTCCGGTTGTGTAGTCCGGCCAGGACCACGGTTAAGAAGCGAAAAAATATCATTGTATAGGTTAAATATTAAAATTGTATAGTGAAATAATAGGTAAAAGCTGTTCTCCGGACCATCGAAATGTATTTCCGGGACCGAGCACAAGCGAGTTATATAATGAAATATCGGCCCGGGCCGGAAACGCTCTGACCAACAGAGCTTCCAGCTTAGGGAAAAGATGCATGTTCGAATCCCGTCGCGGGTTATGAATTAGAGAGCGATAAATTAGATTTCCGCGCTGAGCAGCCGTGTTGGTGATACAATAACTACGGTGTTTTCGGGGCCGCCACGGTCACCAAGGGATTGGTTGCCAAATTATCAAAACAGACCACGTTTTAAACTTTCACGATTTAAACACATTATTTTGACAACAAAGAAGTATTTTCCCAGAATCGTCATTGAACCTTACGGGTAGGTATTTCTCTACGTAAGTGACGGTTTTCGGTTTAAATGAACCTGTAGTTTTAAAATCCACGTAAGGATTAAAAATCGTGAAATTCTCCACTTTGTTATTGGATCCTTTACTGACTGAATGTTTACGTGTAAGCTTTGCTCATTAATAAGGCAACCAATTTCTAAAATAAGGTACAAGTATTATAAGCTGAAGAACTTGACCTACCGCCGCTGCCGGCGAAGTAGCAATTATATATATATATATATATATATATATATATATATATATATATATATATATTTTAGAGGGTGCGGTGGGAGTTGATAAGGCCAGACTACGAGCTGTGTCGCAACCTGAGTCCGGGGCTTGGTTACAAGCGGTTCCTTCACCTCACCTGGGCACTCTTCTCGACGATGACTCTTTGCGTGTGGCGGTGGCTCTCCGCCTGGGCTGTAAGGTGTGCGAACCTCATATATGCACCTGCGGTTCTATGGTGGAAGCCGATGGCTATCACGCCATGAGTTGTCGGCGGTGCACTGGGAGGTTTCCGCGACACCATGCACTGAACGATATAGTTCGTAGAGCTCTTATATCGGCGAATGTCCCCTGCGTGCTTGAGCCTCCAGGTCTCAGCAGGTCTGATGGGAAGAGGCCAGATGGGCTGACTCTAGTGCCGTGGAAAAATGGGAAGAGCCTGATCTGGGACGCAACTTGCGTCAGCACTGTCGCCGCCAGTCACCTGAGTCGCACCATGCTCTCTGCATCAGCCGCTGCCGAAGAGGCCTGCTAAAAAAAAAGGCTTAAGTACGCTTCCTTGGAGCAGGCTTACCATTTTGTACCTGTAGCAGTGGAGACCTTGGGCAGTTGGAGTGTGGATGCGAAGTGTTTAGTGGGAGAAATAGGCCATAAACTAAATGTAGTGACAGGTGACTCCCGCTCCGGGTCGTTCTTGGTGCAAAGGATTGCCATCGCTATTCAGCGAGGTAATGCTGCAAGCATTATGGGCACCTTTGCACTGGGAATGGTCAGGGGCGGGTTATTTAATGACTAATTTGTTATTTAATATAAGTTAATAGAATGTAAATGTACAATTTAAAATTATACGATAATAAGACTATAACTCAATAAAACCTTCACGTTTTCATCACCACGACTAAATCTCTCGACATCGACTCGATGCGAAGGGCCAACGTCATTAGGGCGGTCGCGGTGCGTCGATGAAAGGAGGCGGCTCAAGTCGCCACTTGCTTCGTCGGTTGGTAGAGGCCTATATTCTGCACTGAACGTGGCTTAAAATAATGATGTGATCTGACTTAAAAAGCATATAGATATGTAGGTGGCACTTAAATAAATAAAAACTACCCCCACACCTATTCCAGTCGCCATGTGGTGTTCAGGTTGGAAGGGTTTGGTTTCCGGTGAAATTACGGGCAGGTGAGGATTGCTTCAAGTTGACGGGCGCAATGTAATACCGCGTAGGCCATGGTCTTAATGCCTGAAGTCGACGGGTGTAATGCGTAGGCTATGTTCTTAGTAGATGTGACCTTTATTATAGACAAGATATGCATTTAACATCCAGTGGGTTGCTTCATGTTCCGTCTACAAGAAACTATGGCTGATATCGATCCTAAGGTATTGATTTCAGTATCAAAGCAATTTCTACACTATAAATATATTCCTTCACCTTTTAAGCACACTTGTAGTTATTACACGCGCGCTTCAAACGCCTAGTGACATTATTGGCGCAAGTCTTGAGTTACGCAAAGTTTCGTATAAGAGTTCTTAGTATTATGGCACATGTACCTACTTTAAGAGGTCAGCGTGTGAGAAAATCTTTGTAAGTGCCCATGGAGAATTTACAAGATATTTTTAGACCACTTTCCGAATAATTGGAAGAAGAGAGATTGGAAAATCACCATAATTGGATCTTAAACATCGCGAGACCCTTCATTGTTCCACGAAAATATATTAAAATACCTACCTATCTTGTATGAGATACTTTCTCAATCTGAATATAAAAAAAACATCGCCGCCGTCAGGCAGTACCATCGATGGTACTACTGCCACCGATTAGTTCCACTAGTTGAGATAAGAACAAAACACTTTCATAAAGCTTGTGGTCTAATGGTTCTACCCACCGATTTCAGATCTAGAGGTCCCGGGTTCGATCCCCAGGGGGAGTACAATATTGTGCTTGGTTTGGTTGGTGGTAGGACTTTGTTTAAGTCCGCCTGGCTATAGCTACCACCATCATACCTAATTCTGTCGCCATAACAACAATTATAAAATTGTTGTGTTCCGGCATTCAGAGGTAAGATAGCCAGTTCCTCAGTTGGTTGAGGATTCCAGGTAAGATGAAGGCCAAGAGCTTCCCCGTCGTGCTATAAGAAAAAGCACCCTAATTTATCATCATAATATGTTATCTGTTTGGTAATTAAATAAAATACCTTATTGTGCGACATTGAAAACGTCAGCTTTGATTTTGTCTGCTCTGATCATCAACGCACCGTTGAAGCCAGGGATCGTTGAAAAGTAATTTCAGGGTAGCTTCGTTAAGTGTAGGGATGCCATAATAAAAAAAAAAAACCTACTGGATGACGGAAGCGAAGTCCCGGGCGTTTAGTGAGTTTCTGATATGTTTATTATTTGTTTGGCAATCTACCGTGAAAACCATATATTTCCTAGAAAACTCAACCGGCCATCCCATACAATTCAAAAGATTCCTACTCAAAAGATAACTCAACAAAGCCCCGGATTACCGCTGATTATCGCTCAATACAAACGTAGTTGCTGTGTTAACCGAATTGACAATCTGACTGTCTCGACAAGATATTTAATAACAAACCGAAGGAGCTTTATCTAAGATGCCCACGCTAAGTACAAATGATGTAAAGTTATTAAGACGCGCATGCTCGTAACCGCTGTACCCACTGATTATCGCATTATTATGTTAATTCACAAGACAAATGGACAAAGTTAACTGTCCATAACTTAGATTGTAATCAACGAAGGAGGTACTCGTAGCTATAACTACATTCTGAAGGAAACTTATTTAGCTATATATAGTATTTATGGTTTCTTACCGAAAGGGTTTCAACGTAACCTATACAAATGTATTTATACAACCCTCTGTTTATACTACTCCTTTTATTTATTGTATGACATGGAAGCGCTTGGCCTTCATTTCGAAGATGGAGGCGCACTTTACCCGGAATCCTCAACCAACTGAGGAACTGGCTATCTTACCTCTATAAATGCCGGAACAAAACAATTTTACAATTGTTGTTATGGCGACAGAATTAGGTAAGATGGTGGTAGCTAGCCAGGCGGACTTAAATGAAATCCTACAACCAACCAAACCAAGCACAATATTGCTCCCCTGGGGATCGAACCCGGGAACTCAGGATCTGAAATTGGTGGGTTGAACCACTAGACCACAGAGGTGGTATAAACTCTTACTCTTTGTATATTAGTAGCAATTTCAAATCCTAATAGATTGGTATTCAGAACACGCCATCTGAGTCTTCAAATTCAAATTGTTGAAGAGAACCGAAGAAAACTTGTGTCTGAGATCGAGGAAGTTAACCAGAGTTTCTGACTGGGGAAAATTGAACCTGGTTAAGTTCAACTCTACGAAGACACAAGTCTGCGCGTTTACTGCCAAGAAAAATCCCTTTACTGTAGCGCCGCAATTTCAGAACACGCCTCTAACCATCTCTAGTAGTATTGAGATCCTGGGTATCGTACGGAACTGAACATCTCCAATGATGTTCAGTTCCGTAGTCACCTAGAGGATAACGCAAAGCTGGCATCCAAAAACTCGGTGTGCTCAATAGGGCAAAGTGGTACTTCAGTGCGGGGCAGAGACTGCTTCTTTATAAGTCGCAAGTCCGATCCCACATGGAGTACTGTTGTCACCTTTGGCACGAGCACCTGAATACCAGCTTAAGCCGTTTGACTCGGTGCAAAGACGAGCTGTGAGAATTGTTGACGATCCCATACTCACAAGTGGTATTGAACCTTTAAGTCTCAGGAGAGAATTTTCCTCCCTGTGTGTGTTCTACCGCTTGTATAATGGGCTGTGTTCTGAGGAATTGTTTGATATGGTGCCTGCAGCCTCTTTTTATCATCGCACCGCTCGCCATCGACAGAGATTTCATCCACACACTTTGAATACAATGCCGTCGCGCACCGTGAGGTACAAGAGGAACTTCCGCCCGCGAACTATTCAATCGTGTAATGATCTCCCTGCAGAGGTTTTCCCTACTAGCTACAGAATGGGGTTTTTCAAAAAGGGCGTTTTAAAATTTTTAAAGGTTAGGCAATGCGCAAGTAATGTTTCTGGTGTTGCGAGCGTCCATAGGCGACGGTAACCGCTTTCCATCGGGTGGGCCGTATGCCTGTTTGTCACCTTAGTGGTATAAAAAAAAAACCCGAAATAGTTGTCATCCAAACCGGTTTCTCAAATCGAGGAGAACAAATCAATCCAATCCGTGATACTCACAACGCTTGGCAGGCGGGTTGATGATACGTTCTCAGATGAGAATGCTGCTTCATGCCTTTAGCCGCTTTTTACGACATCCGCGGTGGTTAAGGTCCTCTTTATCTACTTATGAATGGCCATATTCTTTGTCCAGCCGTGGAATACATTATAACCTGCATTGCTAATGTTTGAGAGACATTTGCATATTGATTGATTCTGTATGGTCTGCTTGTTTGTTTACGTAACCTTTGAAAGGTGTCGTATTACCTGAATTGACCTGTGGTCTAGTGGTTCGCCCACTGGTGTCAAATCCATATGTCCCGGGTTCAATTCCCAGGGGAGTACAATATTGTGGTTGGTTTGGTTGGTTAGGACTTTGTTTAAGTCCGCCTGGCTAGTTACCGCCATCTTACCTAAGATTGTCGCCATAACAATATAAAAAAATCTAAATTGTTATGTTCTGGCATTTATAGCCTGATAATTACATAAGATATTGGTACATATTAAGAGGTTAGATAAGCGGTTTCTTAGACAGTTGAGGAATCCGGGTGAAGTGATTTTCCACCTTCGGCCTTATCATAACTTGAAACCAAGGTTAGATAAAGGCCAAGCGGCAGAAGACTCATTCGGGCTATAGGTATTGAATGAATAAATGTAAAACAATGTTTGTTGTGTATTTGTTAATTTCTAAAACATTGCAACTTAACAGAATCATATTCTAAGGCGCTACAATAGCATACAGGTACAAGTAATAACTATAATATTTACACAATTATCAACGGATTATGTGGAAATTTTATTTTACTAATTACTAAATAGGTAGGTACCTAGGTAGATAAGTTCTTGTTTAGTAATGGAGTTTGTGTTTTGTGATGGTAATGTAGATACCTAAATGTTTACGAACGGTCGACAAGTTCGCTACAAAAGTAGCGCAGCGCTGCGTTGAAACTACGGACAATAAGAGGAAGCTACGAAAACAATACAAACGATAAGATCATCCTTGGAGATCAACACTAAGTTATTCGGAGTTTTATTGCTAGCAATCATAATCTTCAGTTCCCTGTAGCGAGGCTGGTTTTGTTACGCGCGAGGTGCATCGAGGTAAATCGTTTCTTCAAAACGCATTGTGCATTCACCAAGTGACATTCCCGACAATCACCAATGCACATTGAATTAACTAATTTAATGTTGAAAAAACTAAAGCACGACAACATTTAATCTATAGTATTTTTTATGAATATATGACCCTAAAAATAATTTCTATTATGTATGTGCAGAATTGGCATTATTTTACTTTTAATTTGATACCCATGTCGTTGTAATGAAACATATTATTATCATCTCTATTGTTTATCGCCCGTAAAACACATGTTACCTAACTCACGTACTTGGTGTGCTCGTAGAGTCGTGCTGATGAAATACACATTAATACATTCTTCACACGCCTCTTTTAAGGCAGTGGGGAAAAAGCTACAATTATTTTGATATTCATAGCAGATTTCCTAATTGGTTCTTGAACGGTTTAATCCAATTTGGATTTTTTTCGGTTCGTTCCGTTCTGCTATTATGCAAACGTATTTTTACGTTAGTTTTGAAATAGTTTGTCAGTAGAAATTCAAATGATTTTTTATAACATATCGATTTCAATCATGCCATACCGAGGGAATACATTTATTTATTTGTATAGTATTCATGGTTATATATTTTTAACACGGAACAAATTTTTATTTTCTAAAATTAAGTAGTTATTCATTTTAACATCAGCTGTCGGTAGATGGAAGCCCCATCAAAAACGGGCCAGCCGTATCAGAAGTAAGCCAGAACAATCAGATAGACGGACAGAAAATGTTTTGTTTTGTGATAATATATGCATTTTTACATTATTATTTTGACAGAGCATGGTCGCAGGCCTCATTGCCTGTTCGATTGGAAAATTTCTAATGTTGCTTTGCCAGCGTTCTTGTCTTCCGTCTATAGTACACATTTACAGTACTGGTCTGGAACAGTTGAGTTACCTATAGGCCGTTTGTAATCGTTTGTGTCCTTAGGTAATCCGACTGATTCCTATCAGTCGGATTACCTAAGGACCGTTACAAAGTACATAGTTTAATTGTACTTTTTTATACAGACACTTGAATTTTCTTGATTTGTAAAAAAGTAACATATTCATGATTAAAGTGCTTCCTCTGATCATTACTCAGAGCGTGGATCTTATGAGGATCGCCAATGAGGGGGTAGTCACAAGCAAGTCCAAACTAACGCTCGGTACATGCCCACGGTTTGCAAGTAGATAGCATTCAATACGTGACAGGTTGCAAGTAAGCCGGAGGTATATGTCAAGGTACATGAGTGGACTTAAGCTCACAACCTCCGGATTGGAAAGCGAGCCCACGCCATACATTGTGACCGCCTCTGTTGTCTACTGGTTCACCCCCTGGAGTCAGATCCAGAGGTCCCGGTTTCAATCAATCCCAAGGTGAATACAATATTATGCTTGGTTATGAAATATTTAATACAGATTATTTAATAGAGCATTTTTTTTAATTTTGTACACTCTAACATTTTAATTTAAACGGTCAGCAAGTTAAAGAGGTTTTGGTAAGTTTGAAAACGTATTTTATCAACAAAGTGAAATAAAATAGCACGGTGTTTTCGTGTGCAAAAAAACCCCTATCAACCTAGTGACTCAGCCATAAGTTCTAATTGAATCTTGTCAAAACCACTTTTAAACAATTTTTCTTACTAGACGAATATTCAAAAGTACGCTTGCCATTTTTATATATACACAGTCAGGTCATAAGTATTGTCACACAGTAAAAACTTTTCTTTTAGAATGCTGGCCACAAAAAAGTTTATTGAATTCGAATTTCGAATTATTCATGAAAATAAAAATGAATACTATTTAGAATTTTAATCATTTTTAAATATGGAGTGGACGCTTAAAGAAAACCGTGTTGCAGTTGTTGCGTTGCATCGTTACGGTTACGCGCCAATTCAAATTTTTGACATACTGAAAAATTTTAATATAACCAAAAGATTCGTTTATCGTACCATCAAACGATACAAGGTAATTTTCCATCCTCGCTCATGGTATTTTTGGGAGTTTCTTATTAGGGCTTAACAGAGGTACATTTTTGTGAGAAAGGTGTAAAAACGAATGCAGTTGCAACCTCGTGGAACATGTTTCTCATACCATGTTCAATAACAGGCACTGGGTATTCCAACAAGATTCGGCGCCAGCTCATAGAGGGAAGAGCACACAAGACTGGCTGGCGGCGCGTGAAATCGACTTCATCCGGCACGAAGACTGGCCTCCTCCAGTCCAGATTTGAGTTCGTTAGATTACAAGATATGGCAAAACTTGGAGGAAAAGGCGTGCTCAAAGCCTCATCCCAATTTGGAGTCACTCAAGACATCCTTGATTAAGGCAGCCGCCGATATTGACATGGACCTCGTTCGTGCTGCGATAGACGACTGGCCGCGCAGATTGAAGATTGAAGCAGATTGAATTCAAAATCACGGATGTCATTTTGAATAAACTTTATTGTCATAAGAATCTATGTTTCGTAAAGTTCATTTTGGTATATAAATGGTTACATAATGAATAAACTTGTTTCAATTATTTTATATTAAACTTGTGACAGAATTTATGACCTGACTGTGTATTTTATTCCCTTCGTCGAGCCTTGCTTGTCCGTTTATTCTTAACAGTCCCGTAAAGAGCAATAGTGAAAATTTAAATACTCATTGCTTGGCTCCATAGTTGTATTATTTAATATTACCCTATTGCCTATTTCGTTTATCTTAAATAATTATTTTCGAGACAAAATTAATTATTTACTACGATTAGTTGATGGATACCTAACACCTATATTATTGAATGAAGGGTTGGTTATTGGTAAAATAAATAAACAAAAATGTTGTTCAGGTTTAATATTAAAACTTATAAAATAAATAAAAACAAATTTTACTTCCCTCGGCCACAAAGGCCGGTCGTTCGTTTGAGCCTCAGTTAAATAACTATTAATAAAATGTAACGTACGATAAAATGAAATAAAAAATTTCAATGAATAGTTTTTGCACAAATGTCATAGTTACATTTTATTAACAGAAAAAAAATACTTACATATTAAAGACAGAAAAATTTGGTAATCTTCATTGGTAAAATATTAGTTACATCCGAGATTGTCGGGTTAATATGTTTACCAGCGAAATGTTAAGTAAAACGTCTTTGAACAGACGTTTATAACAATTATAGCCTCATTTTGAATTTTTCAAATTCAAAATTACACAATTACTTCCTCAATTGATGAGAAATAAGAAAATTAAGATGAACATGGCCTTGTAGACTACGTTTCAAACGTTATTGCACTTGGTAGCTGTGAAGTTATTGCAAAAAAAAAATTCAGAGGCGCACGCAACGCCAAATAAAGTCGCAAACGTTATCTTTTCTCTCTATATCTTTTGATTGAATCTGCCAGTGGAATACTATTCAACCGGCTGATTCAACAAAAAGATTCCACACGCAGTATAATTATAAATTCTGTATTCAATGTTCGATCTTGTTACTATTTTTTAGTGAGACAAGTTAATTTTTGCGGATTTCGCATTCTGTACACTCAAGATCAAATGTAATGTATAGTGAGTAAGCATTCGCGTACGCCTCTGAATTACGTAACAGTAATCTTGATTAAACATTATTTACAATAATAATCTTGGTATTGTTCGGTAACAAATAGTTAACAAATGACTATTCCAATTAACTATATACAAATTGCCATGAGAAATATTATCTCAAAATGATAAATACCAACGAATTTGTCCTAACTCAATCCAAACTGACAAAATTCCCAAGATTTATTTTGGTGGGATCTCTTATTTGAGATAATGTACTATATTCATAGGCAAATATTGAGTGTTTACTTAGTTTAGTCCCAGCCATGGTGTTCATGGTGCTCATGATGTATTGGCACCCATACCTTTTCCCAAACTGGCCGATACACCTTCTTTGATATAGGTACCTTGACAGTCTCCCAAATCGGAACTTGTACCTCTTTGGACTTTTCGACCCATATTTTCTTCTGTACTGGGACCCAAATAGCTTTTTTCACTGTTTTCCATACCTGTACATTTTCTTCTATCCACTCTTCTTTCTTCTCAGTGACCCAGGCTTGCTTTTTCTCCGTTCGCCATATTTGCTTCCATTCTTCTTTCCATTCCAATTTTTTTTCTGTTCTCCATTCTTGCTTATGCTCGGTTTTCCATACCTGCCGAAAATTATACCTTTGCTTACATATTCTTAAAATTAAATACACACTGAAAGTAAAATAAAAAAAGTTTTATATGTAGTGGCGAAATTTCAAGGAAAATGTTAGTGGATTCAATAACATGTAATGAAGATGTTGGTGCATGTTGATCAAAATATTCGATATTGAAAGTTAAATCATGCTGAAACTATACTTCAGGCCTCGCCCTTGTTAGTTTCGATAAAACCAAGTAGAGACCAACTAATTTCCTCCACCACTACGACTACTGGGTAGCTACCATTATCTTACCTGAGCCGGTTGCCATATCAATAATTCTAAATTGTTGTGTTCCGGTATTGCCTGTTGAGATTCCGCGTAAAGTGCGCTTACACCTTTGGTTTTATCATATCTTGACACAAAGTGAGATGAATACCAAGCTATTCCTCTTCGTACAATCAAAAAATCTTCCCAACTCCTCGTTTATTATAATATTATCCAGTTATGTTATTTTCAACCATCGACTTACCTTCTTCCACACCGGCTTCCAAATCATCTTCTTCCTCCATAGATCGTGGCTCGTATACTCCCAGCCGTGGTCATCTTTTCCAAGGTATTTCTCACCAGGGACACCTTCCTTGACCCACGCGGGTACATACTTTTGTTGCCATTGCGGTACTTGAACTTCTTTAGTCACTGGCACTTGGATCTCACGCCATACGGGTTTCCAAACCTTCTTTTGATCAGCAACTTGCACGTCCTTCCAGATCGGAACTTGCACCTGAATTCAAACACATTAGAGACAACTTTAGAGATACTTACCTATCTACCATGGTATCGCAGCGCACTGCGATACCACATAGTAGATAGCCGGAATCTAAATATATATAACTCAAAGGTGACTGACTGACTGACATAGTGATCTATCAACGCACAGCCCAAACCACTCGACGGATCGGGCTGAAATTCGGCATGCAGGTAGATGTTATGACGTAGGCATCCGCTAAGAAAGTATTTTGAGATTTTGCATTTGTTTTGTTTCGGTTTAGTAGTTTTGGTTATAGACTCTGCTTTGTATTTGGCATTTGTTTTGTTTTTGTTTGGTTTAAGTATAGGTTTTGTCGGTTAGACTTTTTTAAAATGGCTCAAGAAAATCTGAACGTTAATGGAGAAGTTGAAGAATGTACAGTCGTTTTTAAGTTTTGTAGGCCCTAATTTTTTACACACACTAAACAAAAGTAAAGCCGCAAAAACTATACCTAATTAATAAGAATACAATACAATAATTTATTAATAACACTAAGTTTCATTCAGATTTTTAGCTATATTCAAAATATAGCAGCTACTATAGAATTATATTATAAGATAAGCATTTCAGAAATTGTTGACATATTTATTAATTTATATTTCGGGCAATTTATAGAATTCTTCTGATGTGTAGAAGGTGTTGTCTATAAGTTATTTACGTAATCTAGATTTAAAGCTCGTGATGAAATTTACATGTTTAATCGTGTCCGGCAGCCTGTTATATACAGCGGGACCCATTATATACAGCGGGACCCATTATATACAGCGGGACCCATTATATACAGCGGGACCCATTATATACAGCGGGACCCATTATATACACGGACCTCTCCGATTTACAACGTTACGAGGAGGTGGGCGGGCTTGTTGCTACGCAGGGCGCGGGATGTGTCTATTCCTCTTTGCTGGAATGAGCTAATGTTGTGGTGAGTAAAAAGAGCTACTTGGTATGTGAGTTCACAGGAAAGAGGCATAATATTCAGCTGTTTAAAAAGGGCCCTGCACGACTCATCGTCAGCGATACCTACGATGGCGAAAAAATAATAATACGACCCTTGCGGAACCCCTATGTTGTTACCAAGCTCGGTTGAATTTATCCGTCCACGTTCCCCGACCACGGTTTGCGTTCGATCCACAATGAATGAGGTTAGCAAGGACAGAGCCGAGCCGCGTATGCCGTAATGGTGCGACGGTGGTGAACTCGTGGTTCAGGGCGTCTACCAGCTGCTGCTTTGTTTGAAAGGGCGCTCCGTCTGAGTCTCTCACTAGATCAGTGTAGTCGAGACGTTCACGGTTTCCGCGCCCGAGTTCGGTACTGATAATATTCCACATACATTTTACTTTATTTGGGTGGTTGCGGATCGTTTGAGTATAATGGTTTGTGCGTGTCTCTTTCAGTAAGGCATTGTATTTATTAGAGTAAGTTTCGGCGATATCTTTGAGTTCTGCGTTGTCACGTGTCTGGTGGCTGGTTCTCTGAATTTCATTAAGTTTCTCTTCGAGCTTCTTTATTTCCTTCATCACAATTGTGAATTTATGGTCAATAGGGGTAATGTACTTTATAAGTAATTTGTCAAGTGCGTCTAAAGTCGAATTGGCCATCGTACTAAATGATTGCCGAAATCACTGTCGCAGTGCGTGCGATTTTGACCGACCGGTGCGAGTGCGCGCACGATACTGTGCTGCGATACTGATAACGCGAGCGAAGCCGCGGGCAAAAGCTAGTCTAATATAAATGCTGACTGACTCACTGATAACAACGCACAGCCTAAACGGCTAATCGTAGAGACATTAAATTTGGAGGGTATGTTTGTCTTGATGCGAAAATAAGTGCTAAGAAGGGGATTTTGAAAATTCGTACCCTAAGGGGTTCAAAAAGGGGTTGAAAGTTTTCACTAAAAGTATGCCCTAACTCTGAAACTGTGCATGATAAAAGGTCAAAATTATCATTATAGATTTCTCATATGGAATAGATAAGAACGACGTGATTCATACTTTTTGAAATGAGTATAACGAGGCATTCAACGACAAATATTTTTATTTATATTTTTTTAATTTACCCGACCGTAACAGTTGCGGCTTAAGAATCGACTCCCTCCAACTCAGCCCGCGGATGTCGTAAAAGCCGATTTAAGGGATCTCACTAGAAGAAGCGGCAGCTTCCTGCTGTATGTTACATAACACCTTTACTGTGATCACCAACCCGCCTGCCAAGTGTGGTGATTATGGCAAAACCCTCCTGTTTTTGGAGGAGGCTTTGTCCAATATCCAATTAACCCCTACATAAATGGGCTGTTGACGTGACTGTATTTACGACCCTTGACTAATATGACTTGACTACTTGATACACAGTAATCTTCTAATGCATAAAAGGACAAGTCCTGAGTGACTGACTGACTGATTCAACTAGATGCAACGCACAGCCTAAGCCGGTGGGCGTACAGACTTGAAATTGCAAGGGCATATTTGTCTTGGTGTGTAAACGCCTGCTAAGAAAGAAATTTTGAAAATTCGCACCCTTAGGGTTCAAAATGGGGTTCAAAGTTTGGAGTAAAATGTTGCATATCCCTGAAACCACAAATGATAGGTACTTGAAAATTAGTATGTTGATTACCCATAAGCAATAAGTAATGGCAAATTTTCGGTTTTTAATAATTTTCAGAAATAAAGCGTGGGGTGTCCAATATTCAGACCTGACTAATAATAAACAACAAGAAAATAGGGGGTTCCCATACTTGAAACATTTTTATAAATTGTTATTTTCGACCTGTATAATAACAAAGTTGGTGTGAGTATAGTGCTTACTTTGTGGTAAATAAATGAATGAATAATAAAATCTGGCCAAACGTGAGTCGGACCGGCACTAAGACTTCAAAAAGCCTGCATTTTTTGTCTGGGAATGTGGGTCAGAACCCTCGTGTGCGTGTCTGCGCACCATGTAGGAGCTAATCGGGCAAGTTTATCCAGATATCCAACAAATATATGTACCTATTTATAATTGAATACTTGCACCTATTTCGAAAAACCAATACGCGGACGAAGTCGCGAGTAAAAGCTAGTTGATAATAAAATCAATCTAATTATGTTAGAAATCAATACGCACCTCTTTCCAAATAGGCTTTTTTACTATTTTCCACGCTGGGACTTTTTCTTCTACCCACTGCTGGACCTTCTCACTCTTCCATGCTGGAACCTTTTCTTTAACCCATTCTGTTTTCCAAGCTAGCTTTTTTTCTATTTTGTAAGATTTATGCCATTCTTCTTTCCAGACGAGTTTCTTTTTCCATATTCCTTCGGGGGGTGGTGGGGAGTGCCAGCCACCTGGAGATCGTTTCTCTCTGGTAATATCAGCCTGCTCTGCGGGCAGCGGCACCGCCAACGAGGCCGTACAGGCCAGCACCAGCCATATCTGTGGACAATCCCTGCACATCAGTATCATTCAACCAAACTGTCCACCATAGTTTGAAACCAGTAATGTTTTGCATTGCACATGCAGTTTTCTGAATTTGGTAACGTTTTTTCTTACAAGACTATTTATAGAGGTAACGCATTACGTGATGATTTTTTTTGTTGTTTGGGAATAAATATCTATCAAAAGAAAAAAACCGTAAGAAAGACAAACTTCATTACCAGGCCAAGCACTTCCCCGTTATTAAAAAAGAGTACCAACGATTAGAAATTCGACGGAAACTTATTCGAGATTTAAACTTACATTAGCTTGCTAGTAAAATTTATAAGGGCCTAATTATTGAATTTGGCACGTGACTTACTTACCGAATTTTAGTTTGAATTGGATAATAATGTAAGTGCATGCAATTTTATTTTGTTTATTGTGTTATTCCTACCTATGTTAATTGTGTATAAATATGATTCCTTGTTGGTCAAAGTAAATGAATTAATAATATAAACGTTTAAAAAAAAGTGATATAGCTGTGCACTCTGCCACGATGATTTTGACCTATAGATCACAGAGAATAGAGTGATTTACGTGGAGATTTTTATGTGAATGCGTCAATTTGACATACTACAAGGCCATACAACAAATGTATACCCAGACAGAAAAGACAGCGAGTTAATATTGCATTGATCGTGTTCTCAACTCTCTCAGGCCTATTTACAGCTAGCTAGCCACTTTACAGATAGCTTTTAGCTAGCTTGCATAATAAATAAATAAATAGCTTAACATATTGCAAGATATTTTATGCAGTACATACAAATAAGACGTCACAGCGATGCATCAATCTTGTTAAAAGTGCTCCGGTTATTAATATGGACCACTTTTGTCCACCCGCCTCTGAGGACTAGTGGTTGGTTCGTCTAACGGTATCAGATCTAGAGGTCCCGGGTTCGATCCCCAGGGGCAGTGCAATATTGCGCTTGGTTTAGTTGGTGGTAGGACTTTGTTAAAGTCGACTAGCTACCACCAGTCACTATCACTATAACAACAATTGTAAAATGTTTATGTTCTGACATTTAAGTTAATGTAAGTTAATGTAGCCAGTTACTCAGTTTGTTGAGGATTCCGGGCATGTCCACCTTCGGCCTTATCTTAACTTGTAACCAGGTGAGATTAAGGCCAACTATACTTCCCCGTCGTACAATGAAAATAAAACCCCAAATTTGAATGATGGCCAAACATTTCTGTAGATTCCTGTCATTCGAGTAGTTTACACCATCTCTGCAATGACCAGTCCGTCTGCCAAGTATAGTTATCATGGGAAACCTGCCCCGATCGTCGGAGGAGGCCCTTCTCATGCAGTGGACCTTTAACGCTGTCAGAATTGAACGGTTTTGGTGCAAGGAGTGTAATGATGGTAAATCCGTTGTCTCTGCCCCTTTGGGAAACAGGCTTGATCTATGTATGTATGTATCATTTACTTACATGGATCTTATATGATTTTGTATTTAGGTCAACCGCGATTAGATTCGTTTTATGCAATAACATCAATTCCCAAATGATCGGTCTATATTGTTAAGTTATGTCTACATAACGTATTGTTTACTACACAGTAATTATTAATTATTGAAACATGTCAATATATATTATACAATATTACACATGAAACACCTTTGACATGATTTAAACTTTGTGGTCATTTTTAAACTATCCGTTACTATAATTTTACTTTTTATGGTATAAACAAGTTGTTTTGATTTGAAATAAAGTATTTAATAATTTTTTTTAGCTAATTTAAATCTCATTAAAAATGTATGTAATTTACTATTATACTTCAGAAAAATGACCTTGAACGTCTTAAAAACCAAAGCATATAGCAAATTTACCTGTTATACAACTATTTTAATTTATTCTGCACATTGTTTGCGGTTGCGCTTGCGCATGGGATTTTGTTGATAGCAAACCTCATATGATGTCACATTCTTATGATGTTGGTGTTTCTCTTATTCTAATGAATATCCTCAGACAAATCTACTTAAATATTTAAAGATGGTACCTGTTTAATTAGTAGTCGTGTTTTGTTCTAGGGCTTGAATTATTTATAATCAAAGATTTGAGCTTTCTTTTACGTTTCAATAACAATGCATTCCTCAGAGAATACAGTATTTGGCCTGTATGGGGTCTTTAAATAAACGATATAGGACTTTGATTTTAAAACTTCTTAAAGAGTCAGCAACGCGGAAGGGATGCCTTTGCTTATTACAAGCGTACATAGGCTACGGTAGCTTGATCGCCATTTTTGTTGCATGTAAACAAGGGAGTCGATAAAACCCATTGAGTTCAGTTCTCACGTATATCTTCACGTAAGTGCAAGTAATAGGCCCGAAATTATGATAATTATTTCTGACTGAATTGCATAGTTTGCAAAAAAATATATTACAAACAGTAAATTTTATAAAATGCTGATTAGTGGAAGAAGAAAATTGATCCTTCCACAAGAATTATGGAACCATCTGTTAGCCACGGCCGAAACAAGTAATAAGAGACAATTTTCGCGGTCCTTATGTTATATATTGTGCTTGATACCCAAAGGCTTTAAACTATCCTACGGAACCTTCTAATTCCGCGCAAAGTGCGTTTCCACCTTCGGCCTTATCATAACCTGATCAATGAAAAATGTGGTGAGATGAAAGCCGAGCGCTTCCCCGACGTACAACAAACACATTTTAATAAAAAAACCGTTTAAACTTGGAAGTTTGTAGAGCGGACTTGGGGAATATCAATAGTTACTTTATTTTAAACGCGACTGTAAAAGTATGTGTATCGTCTACTAAAAATGATGGATTTTCAAGTTAGTACCTACCTAAATAAAACGATAAAAAAAAACTGTTAGAATTAAAAACCTTATACTTTTATGGAAGTCTGCCACTAATAATAACACTAAGACACTAAACACTGGTCAGCCAGCAGACCAAGCAAACCCAAATGAGCCACGGCCACTCGATAAATATTTAAGATTTGAATTGTAATATAATAAATTGTCATTGGTATATTTATAAATTGGATGTTTCTATTTAATTTAAATTTTTTGAACTGTAATTTTAATTCAATTTCAATGCTAACCTAGTCAATATTAATTCAATGTTTTAGTACTATTTTCTTTTAATTAATTTCATTTTTATTTGTTCTATATGTGTATAATTTATTGTGTCTAAGCACGTCCAACCGGGTTCTCACAGGCCCCAACGGAAGACCAGCGCAGGCTTCACAGCCTGCATTAATGCTGATTTGGGACCTTTCTGGGATTACCCGCCTTTAAAAAAATTATTGTACCTACCTATTTTGTGTTTTGTAATATCCCAAATAAATAATTGTGATTTGATTTGATTTGATTTGATAAACCTGGAAAAATATCCACTAAGCTTTTTGCCTATGCAAAACTTAAAATCGCCAGCACATTATTAATGACAAACATTGAATGATCAAAGAATCAAAGAGCTTTCATAATCAACAAAACAGAACCGCGGCCGGATTTGTGATCTTAAATCTGCAATAATTCACAATATTGGTGTTTTTTTTAGTTTTAAGATACTATTAAATACACTTTTGAATTCACTGATGCCACAGATCCACAACACTTCCACTTTCACCCACCGTTAGTGTCAGCGTCCTCATGTCTCCTGAGCGGGCGAGCGACTGTGGTCTGCGTGAGCGCAGTCTCGTTTTATCAATGCACCCCTCTTCGCATCCTGACCGCGGAAACCAGGTGATATATCGGTACACGTATCAGCTGATTGTCTAAGATAATACATTTATTTTAATACGGAACCAAGTCTATATAAGTCTATATATACACAGTCAGGTCATAAGTATTGTCAAACAGTAAAAACTTTTCTTTTAGAATGCTGGCCACAAAAAAGTTTATTGAATTCGAATTTCGAATTGTTCATGAAAATAAAAATGTATACTATTTAGAATTTTACTCATTTTTAAATATGGAGTGGACACTTAAAGAAGACAAATACTATTTAGAATTTTACTCATTTTTAAATATGGAGTGGACACTTAAAGAAGACCGTGTTGCAGTTATTGCGTTGCATCGTTGCGGTTACGCGCCAATTCAAATTTTTGACATACTGAAAAATTTGAATATAACCAGATGGGGTTAAGCAGAACCACGATGAAAAGGGTGTTAAATGAAGACTTAGGGCTTCGGGCATACCGAAAAAGAACAGGACATCGTTTAAATGCTCGTCTAATGGACCTGACACTGAAGAGATGCCGCGCTTTGTTGAAGCGGTACGCGGGAAAAAAATATCGGGAAATTCTTTTTTCGGATGAAAAAAAATTTACCGTAGAAGAGAGCTACAACAAACAAAATGATAAGGTGTACGCATACAGTAGTGAAGAAGCGAGCAACCGTATTCCGCGTGTCCAACGAGGTCATTTTCAATCCTCGCTCGTGGTATAGTTGGGAGTTTCTTATTGGGGCTTAACAGAGGTACATTTTTGTGAGAAAGGTGTAAAAACTAATGCAGTTGTGTATCAAAATACAGTCCTGACGAACCTCGTGGAACCTGTTTCTCATACCATGTTCAATACCAAGAATAAACTTTATTGTCATAGGAATCTATGTTTCGTTAAGTTCATTTTGGTATATAAATGGTTTCATAATGAATAAACTTGTTTCAAATATTTTATATTAATAAATAAATAAATAAATTAAACTTGTGACAGAATTTATGACCTGACTGTGTATAATCAAGTCTAGTGTTTTTGCTAATTTCATTTGCGGTCGCCTCGCGAAAGTGGTAGGTATAAATAAATAAATATTACAGGACATACATTTCTACACAGTGCCATCCAGGCCCAAACTAAGCAAAGCTTGTTAAATGGGAACTAGATTACGGATAGAATACAATTTTTTTTTTGTATAAATACTTATGTATGAAGCAAAGCTCGATTTAAATAATAACATAGAAGTGTGGTAAGTGTCAGTGCCGTGGCGGTCGCGGCTAAGGAATGGACCCCTCCAACTCAGCCCACGCATGTCGTAAAAGCTGACTTCGGGGATCTCACAGAAAAAAGGCAGCAATTTCCTTCTGTGTATTATCTACACATTTACTGCGATCAGCTATCCGCCTGCCAAGTGCGGTGATTGTGGTAGAATCCTCCAGCTTTGGAAGAGGCTCTGTCAAGCAGTGCACACTAATGGGCTGTTGATGTGAAGTGTCTTAGCAACTTTTATTCACAAATTTCAGTTTAATAAATGAACTTTAATTAAAGTTGATCATGTAAATAAAAATAGTATAAAATTGTAAAATTTCCTTAAAAACTGGGGAACTGATAAACACCAATTACAAACGATTTTTAAGGCTTTGTAACAAAGCCTTGCTGCGTACACACATCACAGATAATATGACCTACGCTACACTACATTGCATCAACATTTTGACCTTGATCAACTTGGAGCAAAAAGGTTCGTTTCACCGACTAATCCCATCAAATGAAAACACAGTAATGTTGCTTGGCGGCCAAAATATTTCAACCCATTTTGAGAGGGAATACAACAAATTCAAATTGCTATTGTCCCAATCTAGTGCACTAGGATTACGGAGAATAAAATATTCCATGAACTCACAAGTAGGTTGAAGTAGCAGGACCACGGAAAAAAACCTCACTATTTTTTTCCAATCAAAGTAAGAGTTTTAAACCTACAATTATGCGCCAAATCCAAAAAGTACTCCTAATTACAGCGCTATAGGTACTCGTTACTCGTAACTGACATCCCCTTTAAATGCAGAACAATTATTTTGGGTTATTCATGCATATTAATTAGTTAAAGGACACGCTGTCATGAGTGATAATGTGTCTGTGCCTTATTTAGTCAATCCAAAATGATCCTTATCGCTATGTTTGGACTTGCCTCTGAACAGTCCCTAGTAGATGATCAATCTTGTAAATGCCACTTTTATATTATAGTCATAAAAAAAATATATATTTTCCATTAAAATGAATAATTAAACTAACTACCTATGTACAAAGGAATCAGTCAGATTACCTAAGGCAACTTACAAGCGGCCTATTCGTAAGCCTATAGGCCTACAGTACCTACCTAACAAACGGAAGCGTGCCCAAGACACATGCTGCATTGCCACGCTGAATAGCTATGTTATTTCACTGGCCTAAATAAGAACCAGCCCTATAATAATAATAAATATAATCGATAATAAATATTACAGGACATTAATTTCATATAGCGCCATTTAGCCCCAAGCAAAGCATGTTTGTGATTGTGTTATTTATAAAAGATGTGAAATAAAATAAAATATCATAAATAGCAAATAGCACGCGACTTAAAGCACGTTTTACCCTTCTTTTTCATCGTAAACACACTTTTTCAATTGTATGTGATTATTATTTGTATATTAGACTTGGTATGTACTTGAGTTTCTTCTTCTTATTATTGATAACTAATATTAACAGTCGTTAGCGCTCCACTGCTGGACAAAGGCCTCTCTCTATTCCTTTGAGACTGTTTACTATGTTATTGAGGAACTGGTCTAGCTCATCTCACCATCTTCGGTCTGGTGTCGCGACTCCTACTCGCATTGTGGCGCCACTAGGTGACCCTCGCCCCACTAGGTGACCCTCGCCCACGCCCACCATGACTCGGCATACGACAGACGATTTTTTCCAATTTTGCCCAATAGGTACCTACATACTGCAATTTAGCTCGGACAAAAGTGATCGAAATATTTAGTGTAAAACAGCTTATTTTACTGCGTTTTTTTGTTCAACTGAACATATTTTGTCGGTAAAATGTGTTCCTACTTTGTGACCCTTAGATTAAGGATATTATTGTTTATTGATTCAAAATTCTTGGATTTTTTGATTGATACTCAATTATAGTATAGTTAATTGATAGTAAGGTTGGTACTGTTTACCAGGTACGAGTAGGTTAGGTATATCTTACACTAGCTGCGTCCTATATATATTATAATAATATGCTGCTATAAGGTAACGTACGGCGATGGAAAAAAACTAACGTTGTGTTTATTTGCAAGTCACTAAAAACTTGTATAGAAAATACAGTGAAAAAATACAGAATGCTCTGTTGTTGTTCGGAACCACGGTTTGAAACTAAATGAGAAAGCAAGGCCCCTGAGAACGAACTGTTTAACTGATAGTGAGGTGTCATCGTTGACACAATAATAACGTTAAACTAAAAACAAGTCCGACTTCAATCACACTTATATTGTAAATGCGAATGATCGCAAAGTATTCCTTCACGCTCTAACGGCTGAATGGATTTTTATGAATTTTGTTATGAATGTAAGCTCATACCCTAGATTTTTACTATCCCGAAAAAGTTAAGTATTCTCTATACTTAATTTTTCGGTATAAAAGTAGCCCATGTGTTAATCCAGACCATAAGCTATGTATATCCAAGTTCCTATAGGTAATAGGTAAGCAAATCAAGTTAGCTTATAGATTTTGTGACTTACAGTTTCAGATAATTGAAACGGACTGCATTCAATTTCTTTTTTCTACAAAATGTGTAATTCTGAGTTTCCAAAGTGTCGGATAATAAACTAGGAGGGGTGTAGTAATGTTGCTTTTTTTCATTAGTTGAAAAGTTTACAAACAAATCATGCAAAAATATATAACAAAAAGTTAATGTGACACGAATTTTTCTTTGAGATATGGTGCGGTATTAGACAAACATTGTTATTTAGTTTCATCGTACCCCCCAATTTTCACTTACCTCTAATACTGGAATTAACCTTACTTGTGTTTGATAACGTTACCAAATTCTAATATCTTACCTTGAACATATCCGTCCGTTATAATAATAACGGTGAATATGGCGAGTCAAGAAAGACAGACGATGAGATGAAGGTGATGCAAGTGATCTAATAGAGATTCCCTTATGTTGTCGGAGGTACTTATCCCTAAAAACGAGCCATATTCCCGATGGAGTTTTCTACTGACAAAAATATCATAAACCGTTGGACTTTTCTCGATTGTTCGTATTTTTCTCCATGCCTTCCTCGATCTTTCAATTGCATACATACGTCTTATATCTTCCTTCTTATGAGAAAACGAAAACACAACCATAAGGGATTTTCGTTTTTAAGCAGTTGAAATGTTGACTGATACTTTGATATAAATAAAGTCAGAAATATGTGTTTCTGACATAGTCACGTTTACATATTTATTTTGAAAATTGATATAAACCTTCCTATTTTGACACAAATTAATGGTGCCATAATATTTTTGTTATTTTATAGGTACATCATAATTAAAATTAGTATATATATATAAATAAAAATAAATGTAATAGATATAATACTAATCTAAATATTTATTCTATTTTTCATAATGCCCTACATTATAATAAATTGCATACATATCTCAATTTTGTGAAGTTTTAATTATATTCTAAATGTTATTTTTAACTTTAGGAAGATGCCAAACGAAACAGCTACGCGAATATCTACGAGATTGAGTTCCAGACGTAAGGAACTGACAGATATTGAGAGGAGCGAGAGAGATGACAAATGCGGGTCACAAAAACAAAATAGTTAATAATGATTTTAAAATGCCACACTTTAACAAGAAGCTATCAAATTATTTTCCAACCAAATCGCCCTTTAGTTGAGTTATCAAAATTTGATCCATAATGTTATGGATAAAATTATGCTTCTCTGTAATTATTTGCCTCAGGTAACCTAATTATTATGTAAACAATGACATCACTCTTAAACTCCAACCCGAGGTGAAATTTAATGAACAATTAAAATGATTGCCATATCTCAGCTCATAGCTAAGCAAGCATGAGGAAGTCATTGTTCTTATTTTTATCTGACTAAATAATTAACTGAGTGATGTGTTTTGTATTACTGACTGACGATTAACGAATATACAGAATACATATATATACATGAATATAAATGATAATATGACGATCAATCGAAGAAGTGCACTAAAATACCTACTTATCTTTAAGGTACAAACTAGACTATAAATAAGGGTCCAGAATATTTACCTACTGTGTAAAACCCGTCATTGAAAATGAAAAATTTGAATTATAGCATAGTAAATTATGGCAAATCCTTGTTCGGGGGACAACAAGGATTTGCCATAATTTACTATGCTCGGCAGTCGGGTTGGTGATAGAATGATAGATAGGATATATATAGGAAGATAGATGGAGAGATGTACTCAAGTAGTTTAGTCCAGAGCGAGTAGGTTACTTTTACAAGCGTGCTCCAGACGTTACACCTGATCGTTACTTGTTTCTCAAGTAAGCTGGTGGTCAAACGCTTGGCTATCCATATACCAATAAAAAAATGAAACTGCCAATTCACGTGTTATCCCTTGTCAACTAAGAAGAAGAACACCCGGGAAGAAAAAAAAAAGAGTCATTTTTTTACATCTACGGGTGAAAAGAGCGCTATTCGATTGCAGTCCAGAGTTTTGACTTGAAAAAAAACATTTATTTTTACATCGTACTTTTCTTTTTACTAATAAAAAAATAAACAACAAGCCTTTGCCCTGTGGGTTTGCCCGCATAGTACTCGGATAAAAAGTAGGACCGGAGTACAATCCCTTTGCTAAATTTAATTAGGAGCCGGTCAGCCATTTAATTAGGAGCCGGTCATCCATTTATTCGTAAAAAGATATTTAAAAACCCGCAGAGATACTTTAGAATTATTATTGGATCTATGAACGGACGGTCTACATAACGTGTATAGGTATTCTGATGTTTCAAGGTTGCATCCAGCTTTTATGGTAGCATAGTTACGCAGTTGACCTTATATAAATGGTGAATTTATAGGCCCCTTAGGAATACCAAATTACTAGTCATTGCTGCATGTCACATCAAGGTCACTGGTGACCCAATCAGTATGTTCAATGAGCTTCTAAAGATTTTCTAGTCTACTGTTCATAAAATGAGTTGCGGGAAAATTATATTACTTATTTAAATAATTACAGATAATTAATAAATGTTAAAAACAGAAATGATACTGTACCGTGGTGCCATCACACAATTGATACCAATGATGTTACTACGGTGTTTTTTTTTCCATATTACCATTGATAGTACCACATTTATTTTTGCCGTTATACTAGTAGATACTACGGCAAAATATGTTTTTCTTTGAACTACTTTGGGTACAGGGGAAAAGGACAGTGTAATTCTCTCAAAGCAATGTGGCTTACAAACATATATTCTGGTAAAAAAAAAACATTGCAAGTGTAAATAAAGTCTGTTAACTCCACCGTTCAAACCACCCCGTGGAAGGGCATGAACGTTTAGACATGGAATGGTTATTTCATTAAATGTTCCAGCAACATTTTAACATGAACGTTTAGACATGGAATGGTTATTTCATTAAATGTTCCAGCAACATTTTAAAACATAAACAAGGGAATCAAACGAAATAAACGTAAAAAAAGGGGACATTTTAAATGATGAATTCATAACACATTATGTGAGTACCTGTTACTAACTACCAATAGGAAATGCAATGTAAAAATTGCGAATTTAGACCGACACATCATTTCGTAATGCATTTTTAAGAAGAAAGAAAAAACCCTTTTTTTGCATAACATAATGTACAAATAGCATGGATTCACTTTTTTGTTTAAATGTAATATAATATTATACAATTAATTACATTTTGGTTATTGTTTATCCTTGTTCCCAAAATCGGTACAAAACGCGCAAACACTCTGTGGCATCTGTGTACTATTATTATCTATGGTGTATATATACAATGTACTCTTTAATGTACAATAACATGAAGCAACTCGTATTTTGTAAACTGCCAAGCTGCTTCGAAGCGATTGTTCGTGCGGACATTTTTCAATATTTCGTTGGTCAAAAAGTATGCCTTGGTGATTATCGTTGGACGTGGATTCTTTTTCTAGAGTCTTTTCTTAGAGTATCGATGTCGATGGTAAACCCTATCATAGTAAATTCTATCAATAAATAACCTAGCTTATCTACCTAAACTTGTTCGGGAAAGCGTGGAAAGCCTTTTTAAAAATAAAAGACTTTAATTAAAATTAACTTCAATTTACTAAGAGAGTTATTACAGAGTGGCGAACTAATTACGACTGAATAAAAAATCAACGGTCGTGAGCGAAGTCACTGTTATTTCTATGGGGTGGTCTCGTCTAGACATAGAGTCAGCGAAATCATGGCGGGAGTTGTGTGCGCGTCTAACTGACAACAATCATAATGATTATTGGGCATTTCTGAAGATACTTGTTACTGGGGATGTGTTATCTACCTTGCCTACAAATACTCAGTTCACTTCACTTTGCGATTTGTTTACCTGAAAGGTCAGTATTGTTACTTTGTTGTGGTTCTTTGGCATAGCGCACCCAACACGTAATACTTATTTATAAATTTACGTTACTTAGGTTTTTATAGGTAAAGAATAGCCAAACAACATTCCGTGGAGATTTGAGACATAAAATAAAACTATATACCAAACAATTCCATGTTGTGAAGTGCCAGCCAGCCGGGAATTTGCTAGCATATCCGCCCTTTATGTACAGTGCTTCTGGCAAGTTTCGCGATAATTGTTCACTGTGTACATCGCCATCAGCAAACTACCTACTGTAGTGACATCAGACTATTTAAGTACAGTATCCCATGGTTCGTCGGTTGCTACTCGTATGTTGCTATGTTATGACATGACACAAATCTTGTGGTCAAGATGTTCATCAGATCACGTCAGTGCGTGTCTTATCTGACGCAACATAACTTTACTTGGCCAAGAAAGGTATACTTGACAATTTTCAAAGAGTAATTTAATCCTTGTAAAGAAGACTAACCGACTCAGCGGTGGGTTGGTGATCGTAATATTGGTAACTTTAAGTCATCTTTGGCGATATTTTTTCTTATTGTACGACTTGGAAGCGTCTCATCTGGTTTTTTAAAAATTATGATATTGTCGAACCGCACACCACTGGAAGAGGGAAAGAGTAGGAACATACAATCATACACGCCCCATAACTGTAGTTCATTTACATACCTACCTGTTTGTACAGTATTTGGCGTCAAAACGTTTTTTTTAGGAAGACCAACATCTTAATAAAACTAAGTTACGAATGAAATAATTAAATTACTTAATTAATAAATCTAGTCTAGGTTATCAGAGAAGCATCAGTAAGTGGTGGTACTCACGAATGGCAACAGAATGATTGATAGAATACACGCAAACAAACATTTACGAGGTTCAACTTAAGTAACATAACCCAAGTGCAAGTCATACAAGACTAAGTTAACAAATATCTTGAAAACTATTTTATTTTCCAATGGTTATTTAACCTACAGTAAAGGATTACTTAGATTTTATATGTCTGCTACTGGTCAAGTAAATATCATTTTTATTTGCCAGCTAGAAATGCTTGAAATTTTAACGCATTGATATCAACAACCTGTAATCACAAATGCTAAGGTTGGTGATTTTGGCAGTACACAGGTTTTGTAGCAGCTCTGTCCAACAGTGGGCATTCGTTGGCTGGAAAACAAAGAACAAACAAAACTGATTTTAGCAGTACACAGGTTTTGTAGCAGCTCTGTCCAACAGTGAGCAATCGTTGGCTGGAAAACAAAGAACAAACAAAACTGATTTTAGCAGTACACAGGTTTTGTAGCAGCTCTGTCCAACAGTGGGCATTCGTTGGCTGGAAAACAAAGAACAAATAAAACTGATTTTATGTTTATCGATCTGTATCTCAAAAGCCTGTTTGATGGAGCGTTCTCCAAAACTAAGTTTTGCTATAAATTGCGATGCGTATTTTTTTCGTCTTTCTATTTTTATTAGGGACTTTTTCCATAGATTGCACGACACACCCATTTGTACTCTGATAAATTTTAATCTAAACACAAAAGTTATAAAGTAATATATAATAAAAAACGAATGAATAAGCAATGCAGTACCTAAATATAACATAGTCAAAGGTCGATATGCAGTCTCTTCCCGGAATAACTGGTTTATCCTCTGGCCTTCTGACAAACTTAATGAAGATACCAAAATCAAATACGCATATAATTTACAAAATTAAGAATAATATGTACAATTAATTAAACTAACTATGTACAAAGGAAGCAGTCAGATTACCTAAGGACCGTTACAAACGGCCTATAGGTAACTCAACTGTTCCAGACCAGTACCAGACGGAAGCGTGCCCAATATCTGCCAGATTGATGTTCAATTTGAGCATCAGTGATTCTCTCTCATCCTACTGTATTTATCACAATCCATCAAGAGGTGGTGCATCAGAGGTGAGGTCATCTAGTGATCACTAGAAGTACTTACCTCACAATTATAAACAAATAGGCTAACAAATATATAACAAATAGGCGAATCTACTCAGGTGAATGCGATCAAATTTTGAATCCCTAAGTCACCTTCGACGTCGTTCATTTTGATGAGCCCAGATTCATTGCCGGAGCAAGTCATCAAGTCAAGCTACGGTCAATTCATATAATATAGAAACCTAGAAATGAAATACCTACATTATGTTGTAACGTAATACAAATCCACTTTCTCCTATAACACATACGTTTCTCGATCTCACGACTAAGTTCAAAGTTAATTGGCACGTTCTATTGTCTACACATATACATATACTAGCTCGGCTCGCGGCTTTGCGGGTAACGAGACGCCTTGTTACCTATCCCTGGTTTATTTATTAAACACAATACACTTTACAACCAATTAAAAATACAACAAAAAAAATAAAACTACGGTACAAATCTAGATTGTAAGGTAAAAAACATGTGCATACAACTAAGTAGATACATTTGGTAACGAACGGAGACTAAAAAAAGAAAGTGTTAACAAAAACATGACAACAATTAACATAACAGAGTTCTACTGGTTGACAAATGAGGCATTGATATATAAAATAGATTTTAATTGTTTACTGAATTGGCTTAAGTTGCGAACAAATATGTCAATTTCACTAAATTCTCTCAGTAAATCATTGTACTGGCGTAACATTCTAGTTAAAGGATTATAAAAAGAGATATTTTATTTTTATAAACTTGAAGTATTTACACAACTGTTTTTACTAGAAAGTTTACAGCGATAGCAGTAGTATTGAAAGAAAGAAAGAAAGAAAATTAGTTTATTTGAGGCATAGAAATGCATCAAATTGGCGTTCAACTCAGCAATATGCTGTGTTGTAATATAAATTATAACACAACGCTGGTCTTCAGTCGAAACCAGTTGAGTGCATCGCGAACGAGAACTCACTTACTTACATTTAAATAATACAAACAAATAACTCATCATAATACTAACAATTAACTAGATAGATAAAAGGTAAAAACATGATTAAAAAGAAGCAAAACAAAGAAAACTAAATGAATTAAAATTAAAACTATTGTAACCTTTGCATATTGTACTAATGTTGTACTAATTGTACGGAATTAGTACAAGAAAGCAAAAAGGTTGGTTTATTACTTAACAAATCAAAGACTAAAATAATCACGAATGGAGAGATGCTTGACGTCGTCATTAAAGGAGAACATATACAGTACGTTCCTGAATATATTTACTTAGGAAAACTAGTTTCCTTCGAAAATTGTACAGAGAAAGAAATACAGAGAAGAATTGCATTAGCATGGAAGAAATATTGAGCTTCAAAAGAAATTATGAAAAATAAAGACATCAAAATACACTTGAAAAAGAAAGTTTATGATACAACAATTTTACCATGTCTAATATACGGCTGCCAAACATGGTCGCTAAGAAAAGATGATGAAGAAAAGATAGCTATATGTCAACGTAAGATGGAGAGAAGTATGCTTGGTGTAAAACATTCAGATAAAATAAAAAATACAATTATTCGAGGGAAAACTAAATTACTAGATATAAAAGAAAGAATTAGATTACTAAAATGGAACTGGGCGGGTCATATATCTAGACTCGATAACGAGAGATGGACCAAGAGAGCAACGGAGTGGAT
Organism: Venusia cambrica; assembly: GCA_951394065.1. Lineage (NCBI taxonomy): Eukaryota > Metazoa > Arthropoda > Insecta > Lepidoptera > Geometridae > Venusia > Venusia cambrica. The sequence goes on along the minus strand of OX596044.1, from coordinate 14,276,493 downwards.
CCCACTTGACGGAAAGAGAAAGCCCAGGAAGGAAGAAAAAAAGATGGAGGGATATCTTCAACAAACGATGTGGACCAGACTGGATGGGAAAAGCGCGTGAGAGAGACCATTGGAGGGAATTAGGGGAGGCCTACGCCGCTGAGGCGACAACCACAGAAATTCTAGAAATGTAAGATTAGTTAGTATTCAAACATAGGTTAAAATTAGTTTTAAAGTATTAGTTAAGTATTTCTTGTGGCTGAAATAAATGGCTTTTTTATTTTATTTTATTTATTTTATAACCTTTGCATATAAAAAAAATACATGGAAACACAACAAAACTTAATAGATAACACTTGATAACAAAAGTACTGCGAGACAACCTTAAGGCTAAGTGATTAAGCTAATTTAAATGAAACTAGGAGATGGTATGGGTATTCCTCAGAGGAAAGATACCTCGCTTCCAAGGTCTTTACAAGCTTTCTGATTGTATATCAGAAACTTCTTCATTTGAATCATGAACATTCCAATGCCAATTGGTGTGACAGACATCCACCCAAACAGTTTTGTATAGCGAGAATATATATGACCACAGTGAAAGTTTCTATAAACGTATATTAAAAATAAAACTCGCATACCTAGAGTTTGGACCCAAAACAAATGCGTTACTGTATACTTCACGAGTCCGACTCAAATTTGTCTAGTTATCGACCTTTGACGACTTCACGATTCGATTCTCTTAGCTGAGACCGCGGCGGTTGACGGTCACATCACAGGTATACCTGTTTTCCACCTCAGTGCAATAAAAACACAAATAAAAACAAAGAGTAGTAGAAGCCCCTAGTGAAAGGGTTCGTCCGGAGAATTACTACCACCATACTTATTTCAGCCGCCAAGCAGCATTGCTGTGTTTTGGTTTGAAGGGTATGGTTCCCGATGAAATTACGGGTACGTGAGGCTTAACACCTTTATGCCTCAATATGAAGGGCGCGATGCAGTCCCGTATAGACTATGTTCTTTGTGGATGTGACCTATGCAGTAAGGCTTTATAATAGGCAAGAGTACACTTAACACCAGGTGCGCTACTTGCTTGTCCCGTCTCTAAGTAGTATAAAAAACAATATGTATTTACAATGTAAGATTTCTCATTATTCAAAAAGTTATAAGTGATCGCCAACCCTCGCTTGTTAAGCATGGTGATTATGGTTATAATGCATTATTAATCCATTCATGCGTTATGTTTATTGTGGTAACTATAAACTCTATAAAGGCCTTGGTGAAAGGCACTGTAGCTTGCTAACACACATTTTGTCAAGATTATCATTATTATCAACATCAATAGTTTTCAAGTAACCGGATGCTGTAAAGGAGCAATGTCATAATTACGCCAGGTGGTCTGCAACGGTCCCTAATAAATCTTCTGAACCAATTCCGTTAAGGCCTTACTCCGCCTGTATAAGTTAAGTTTAATAAGTGAATCACCGACCCAATACCGAGTCTAGCCGAGAAGACCTGGGGGCTAACCACGACGTCTTATAGCATTCACGTAATGATCTTGCATTACTTTTGTCACGTTTTTTCTACACTGGGTTGGTAGATAGTGACAAAAGTAAAGCAATATCAATACAATAATGCATTAAGAGGTCGTGGTACCCCTGATTCAGCGTCACCAACATAATTTACTGGAGGGGTGGACTTTTTGGGTTGTAATGGTGATGATGATGATTCCTTTTCTAGCCTACTTTTCATGCACCATGGGCAGTGTAGTATGAACTGCGTGTTTATTCAGGTCAAGTTCACTATCAGTTTTGAATTAATCAGAATAAATTTAAACCTTGTGGGGTTGTGTAACATCCGTGATGGTTAAGGATCAATACCATATATCTAACATAAACGATATTTTACAAAAGGTGAAAATAACATTTTCAAAAATTTTAAACACAGATGTTTAAAACATATTTTTTATAAAAATCCAACATCGAATTCTTAAATTACTATACATTATGTACCATTTGTGTACTACTGTCCAACATAGATAAGGAATGGAATGTAATTTTAATAAAAAAACAGCAACAAAAATTGCGTTTTTAAGACTGTGGCAATGTGTCATTGTATATTGTGACATTCCCTTGGTAGGACCGCTTTTAGTTCTTGCAGGTGTTGAAATTTGGACGCACTTATTGGGATCATTTGGGTGCGTGAGGGAGTGTCGATAGGTCGGAGGTAGCAACTGCGTCATTCCTCATTGGTCTGTGTAACTCTTGATATTCGTCTTCAAAGTAAAGTTTCACATTTATCTTTATTTGATCGTATAGGATGCTATGTATTTATGTCACTGCCGGGTCACCTGCTTTACAGCAGTAAGTCGGCGACACAAACAATATTTTTGAATCGATCTGCATTTGAAAGTTAATCTCGATAAAAATATTTTAAGATAGCCAGTTCCTCAGTTAGTTGAGGATTCCGGGTGAAGTGCGCTACCACCTTCGGCCTTATCTCAACTTGTAACCAGGTGAGATGAAGGCCAAGCGCTTCCCCGTCGTACAATAAAAAAGCAGCCTAACGACGTATCGTTTTTTTAAAACTACATCATTATTATTCCATGTGTCATTTTCCACTGCACCAAGAAACACGATGGAATAGCGACGATTTCATTCAAAGCAAAGGAAATACATTTTAGATCGCCTTCGTTTGTCTGTAAAGCAAACAAAACACAATGCTAGATTTTGTTCAATGCTAAGAAATTATCTAATTTACGTGTCAGCCGAAAGCCATTTTGTAACATTATTATGAAATTACGTAGCGACGGCCCCTCTGCTTTGTTGTTTTGCTACTTTTCCACAAAGGAAACGGTATGGAATAAACCTGTGATAGGATAATTGAAGGGTAAATTGATGGATAAAAGGATTTATTGCGCATACGAAATATCGCATTGTTTGTTTGACTGTATCCATTTTTGGTAAAAGTGCGACATCGTTGGTATCTCTGATTCCCAAAAGATAAGAATGTGGTCCAAACCATTGAGCCATATTACGCGCTCTTTTTTTTATAATTCTAAGATGTGTTTGACCTTATATAAGGTTAATAAATATATATTTAATATCTCACAATGTTTCAAGCTTACGAGGCCGTGGATGGTAGCGCATTTCACTCGCAATCTTCAACAGACTGAGTAACTGCGGCTATATTAGACTAAACACCGGAACACAACAAGAACTGCCTTATGTGGTCACACTAAGATAAAATGGCAGCTATTCAGACGGACTTAAACACAGTCCTGTCACCAACCATCGCTGTTTTACCCGATTGTCTCAGAATAATGAAAAATAAATGAAGAATGATTTTGAGATGTAGTCTGTATGAATGTCTGTTTCATGGCAACGCTCAATGCCTTGCTGTTTGATGGACTTTGACATATGAGATGGTTTCTCGAAGTTGTAGGATATTCAGGCTACCTATATAAGTAACTACAATTTCACTTTTAAACAGGGTGCAATAAAAATGTTAGGGTGGATACAGTAAAACTTTTTATTATAATAATATGGGTATCAAATGAGATAAATGCCAATGCTAAATAAGAAATGTTCTGTATGAGAGACATGTTTTTTATAAAGATGATAGTTAGGTTGTCTGCGGGTGGACTTAAGATAATGAAAAGTTTTATTATATCTACGTCGCCCCAGAATAGTACACAAGCCTGCGCCTTTGTAATGCAATCCAATATTCACTAAGGGTGTAAAAGCCAGCTAGGGTATTGTCGAGACTGAGTATGAAATTTAAATCTTTTATATTTCAAAAGCAGCGTTACAACACAAAATAGCAAAGGTAAGTAAACTCACTCATTGATTCATTTGTTAGGTAGGGTCGAGGAGTGATTGAAACTGAGTCATGAAGGCATTTTTCTTTTTGATTTGGTAATATTTTTCTTTCAAAGTAAAATAAATAATACCTTGTACAGGGTATAATTTATTTTTACTATACAGAATAAAATATAGTTTTTCATAGAAGCATATTGGCTCCGCCATAGCCTTATATGAACGTCTTCAGAGGAGACTAAGACCACCAAGAGATGGACAATAGCACATTCTGGACGCCAGTTGCAGCGCTGCAAGCTGCAACGTCGGGTTGTGTAAGCGCTTGGCCTTCATCTCCTAAACCTGGTTACAAGTTAAGTTGTTAAGGTTGAAGAGGAACTGGCTATATTTACTTCTAATTGCCGGAACACAACAATTTTAGAATTGTTGTTATGGCGACAGAATTAGGTTGCCAGGCGGACTTAAACAAAGTCCTACCACCAACCAAACCAAGCACAATATTGTAATCCCCACGGGGATAGAACCCTCTGCATCTACCTACTATCTACGACATCTCCTTGCTGAGTTGTGGTCGTTACTTTATTGCGTTTAAAATGAAGCACAAATTTAGATTATTTTTTATGAGTTTATAGTTATGTTGGAAGTTCTAGTTTGTCTGTACTAGGTATATCAGGTACAGAGCATACTCGATTGTTAGTCGGTCAGGCCATAACGCAACAGTTTAATATATTTACATTTAATCGCTCTCAAAGCTGCGCACGCGCAGGTACTATCTTGTGTACTACTTATTCAAGTATGTGATCTACGTAACACAACCTGCTAACGGTGAATGAGTTGAGTGGCGCCAAGTACAAACGGAAACAGAGTACCACTTCCAAAATGGAATGATTTCTATGGGTGTCAATAATTACATAAACTAGGTAATTGAATATTAGTAATCATATTTTTTCTCAGTAAAGCGTACCTATTGCCTTAGATCCGGTCCGGTTAAGAAACGTGCTATAGTTTTTGGTAAATTGTAGATTCAAAACACTTCGTTGATTCATGATCGTGAAACACGTTTTAATGACCAGGCTTCATTGAACTAAGCAGTAATATGTTTGATAAAAAACGATAACATTTCTTTTACTTGTCCTGAAACTGGCTGAAGTTAAACAAAATCAGTTCAGAAAAAGCACACCGACATCAAACTTTGTTATGGAAAGAGACGTGATTCATTCAACTTGATACATTCGAGTTGCTGAGAATCAGCACACAAACAGATTTCATCGTTTTTTGCCTTTTGAGGAAAATAACTCTAAAAAATGACCTCGCCATTGATCATGAGCCCCTCTATCCATCAAGTCTACGTGTTACAACAACAGCCCCGGTAGGTTAGCGTCCAACTCTATCCATCAAGTCTACGTGTTACAACAACAGCCCCGGTAGGTTAGCGTCCAACTCTATCCATCAAGTCTAAGTGTTACAACAACAGCCCCGGTAGGTTAGCGTCCAACTCTATCCATCAAGTCTACGTGTTACAACAACAGCCCCGGTAGGTTAGCGTCCAACTCTATCCATCAAGTCTACGTGTTACAACAACAGCCCCGGTAGGTTAGCGTCCAACTCGTCTGCTATGTGTGGTGTTTGTTGCCAAACCCAGTTCAAGAGCTCACCATTCAAATCATTTCAAATCAAATAAAAAGGTTTATTTTTGAATGTACGATGGGTAAGCGCTTGGCTTCACCTGGTATTAAGTAAAGATAATGTCGAAGGAGGAGGCACACTTCCCCTAGAATCCTCAACAGTCCGAGTAACAGGCTATTTACCTCTGATATCGGAGGGTGAATCACTAGACCACAGAGGCAGTTAAAAAAGTTTTCATGCCTCGGCCATTAAATCTTAGGTTAGCCTGCAATACAACTAGAGGTCTTTCCATGATCATATTATTCATTATTTTATTACAACTCTTTAGTACTTATTTATAGTTGAATTGAATTAAATGTATTACAAAATCGTTCGTTACAAAGTCTTTGTTCAGAAAGACATTTGGTAGGTTTCTTCATGCGTAAGTTTTTGTGTTTAAAAGTGTCATGTTTAAAATAAACTTTTCAACAGGGTTGAAAAGTACTGCAACAGGGTTAGTCTTCTAAAAATGTTTGATGATGTATATATAATTATTATTGCTTACTATAGAAAATATTCACACTACGTTTCGTGTTCCAAATCTATTCAAGGAATTCAAGTAAAAGCAACATGCAAACGTTTTTACCTCTTTAGAGTTGGTTAGGGGAAATAAAAAGTTTACACGATCCTTGCCAGTCATTTTAGAAATATTCATACAAAGTTTCATTCAAATACATTCAGTAGGTTCAGCCTGATTCAAGATACAGACATACAAAAATGGAAAAAGTGGGCATGAGATTGAGTATCGTTAATCGGTGTATCGGTGTTTCTTCTCATTAGAAGAAACACCATTACCATACGAAGAATCTCATTAGATTAAAGATATAAAGATAAATGAGAAAAATAAAGATTTTTCCAAAATATTACTTTTTCATTGAATATATTGTATTTCATACAGATTGGGAGCCGTTAAAGCTTTATTATAAATTTGCGCTACTAAACCGTGACTAAACCGTTTACATTGTTCAGTGAAAGTGCATCTAACGAGTACTTCAGATGAATGCATGATCGGTACCTACATACAAACCTACATTTGTTTTGGTGCTCAGTTATATAATCTTTGTTTATGTTGTGGGGGGTAAGAGAGATGTAGAGTTAGACAACTCTGACTCTATATAATCTTGCATTACTACGTAACTTAGTTCCCGCTATACCAGGTTTGCTAAGTTTGAGACTAGATGGCGCGCTGTCAAATGTACCAGAATATTTATTTTCTATGTAATACATTTAAAATTACACTTATTAATTAGTCGGGTTACTAAGGACCGTAATAAATGGTCTTTATATAACTCAACTGTTCGAGACCAGTACCAGATGGAAGCGTACCCATGATACTGGTTGCAATATCATGCTGAGTAGTTATGCTAATTCTCTGTCCTAAATAATAGTCAGACCTTCGGACACTTGCCGCTTTTTTTTAATTATTCAACCTGAAAACAGGAAAATATCTAGTAACAAATCTGCTCAAAAATTAAATCGAAAGTTTTACATTTTATTTCACTGATTTATAAATAACATTTTTTAATATGGGTCATGCAATAAATATGCATTTTGTATTGTAAAAATACGCAGCAGCGTATATAATTACATTTCAAATTAGTTTAGTTACCTAGTCCTATTTAAGATTAAATAATTAATTACATAATTACACATTCACAATACAAATAAATGTGATGCACATTTATGTGAGCCATTCTTATATCATTTAGTCTACACGAGGAGTCCTCAGGAAAAACATTTGTTTGCACACACATCTGCCCCACCTTGTATACGCACTATGGTAGCCAACATCTGATAAAGCGTGGGAGCGTAAAACTTTACGCATAAGCACTGTTATATTACGCAACCGGCACTCAAAATAGTTAATTGCGTATTTTTACACAACTATGTGTTTTGGATCATATCTGTAGCCGATTTGATTTGTAAATTTGATTATACCGACAAAATTGGTTTTATGTAACGCAAAACATAAAACCAAGGCGTGTTTAGGCGTGCTATTCGTTGGGTTCTGAAGTTAAAGTTGTATAAAATTTTGTTAACTCAAGCAAGTATAGTCTACAATCGGCATGAGATACCTCCGTGAGTAAGGGAATGTGGTTCCGTGTGCACGGTAGGGGACCACGCCATCTCGTGCCTGTGGTTCCGTGTGCACGGTAGGGGACCTCGCCATCTCGTGCCTGTGGTTCCGTGTGCACGGTAAGGGGACCTCGGCATCTCGTGCCTGTGGTTCCGTGTGCACGGTAAGGGGACCTCGGCATCTCGTGCCTGTGGTTCCGTGTGCACGGTAAGGGGACCTCGGCATCTCGTGCCTGTGGTTCCGTGTGCACGGTAAGGGGACCTCGGCATCTCGTGCCTGTGGTTCCGTGTGCACGGTAGGGGACCTCGCCATCTCGTGCCTGTGGTTCCGTGTGCACGGTAAGGGGACCTCGGCATCTCGTGCCTGTGGTTCCGTGTGCACGGTAAGGGGACCTCGGCATCTCGTGCCTGTGGTTCCGTGTGCACGGTAAGGGGACCTCGGCATCTCGTGCCTGTGGTTCCGTGTGCACGGTAAGGGGACCTCGGCATCTCGTGCCTATGGTTCCGTGTGCACGGTAAGGGGACCTCGGCATCTCGTGCCTGTGGTTCCGTGTGCACGGTAAGGGGACCTCGCCATCTCGTGCCTGTGGTTCCGTGTGCACGGTAAGCCGTTGATCCTAGGTAAACTAGTAGCAGTCGGAGAGTCATGCTAGACGGCTATGGAGGCGGTTCGTAAAATATGACACCAGGCATTCAGGTCAATCAAAAAACAAGAAGAGTTATTCCACTGTATTGTATAACATCATTGCCGTGGTAGCCGCTCCTAAAGAATCGATACAATAAAAAAAACGACCCCTCCAACTCAGCCCATGAATGTCGTAAAAGCTGACTGGGGGATCTCACTAGAAGAAGGGTAGCAGCTTCCTTCTGTGTAGTATACTGTGTAGTATACTGTGTAGTATACTGTGTAGTATACTGTGTAGTATACTGTGTTGTATACTGTGTAGTATACTGTGTAGTATACTGTGTAGTATACTGTGTAGTATACTGTGTAATATACTGTGTAGTACCTGTACTGCGATCACCAATCCGCCGACCAAGCTCGGTGATATATCATAATATACATGATAAGTATGACATCATCGGCAAGACAGGTTTTTATTGCAGCTCACTACAGAACAATAGTCATACGCGGATATCAAAGATTATTATTATTAAATGATAGGCGAGCAGCACTGGGGCTGATGTGCCTATTTCACAGTTTTGATTTTAAATAGAGATTTGAATGAGGCACTTGATTATTCCTTGTAGGAAATAGTTTATAGCTTGTAGCCAGTTGTCCAGTTTGTTTTTAAAGTTGTTTATAGAGGAGGCAGTATTAACTTTTTCAGGTAAACGGTTCCAGTTTCGTACAACTCGATTGCAAAGAAAATAGTATGCAGTATTCTTGTTCGTCGAGGGGTCACGGTTTAATCGCATGCTATGACCTCGGGTTGATCTATGAGTCTCTTTCAGTGAGTATATCGAATGGATGTTGGGCAGATTATATTTATGGGAAAGTATCTTGAAAGTCTCAATGAGGTCCTCACGAAGGCGACTATCTACAAGGGTAGTTACGCGTAATGTTAACTCTTTCAGGGTAGGTTTTTTGACGAAGGCATTGAGGGATCTTTGTAGCTTTGTACACTCTCAAGTAGGTCTATGTCCTTCTGAAAGTCCCTCTGATGTGCTCTTCCCACTTTAGGTTAGAAGTGATTACAGATTCCAAGTACTTTTGAAGGTAAGTTGAATTGATGGGATCACTGTCTAAAGTGTAAGTAATCTTGGGGTTGGAGCTACCGAGATGGAGAACACTGCATTTGGATGTATTTAGTTTGACAACCCAATCCTTAGTCCATTACTACAGGATCTCAACATGCGGTTGAGATCATCCTGTAGCTGAGCAGAGTGAATGAGTGGATTGGCAAATAATTTACCGTCGTCAGCAAAGAAGGCAGCCTGTGATTCCAGTTTATCAATGAGATCTGTTACATAGATACCAAAACGATGGGCAGAGAGTACAGATCCTTGTGGAACTCCGCTCAAAACCTGTTTCCTTTTTGATAAAGTGTCACCTGCTCTAACTTGAAATGTTCTAAAGCTAAGATAATTCTCTATCCATTTTAGTAGTCTACCACAAATTCCAAATTGGTCCATTTTTAATTTGAGACGTTGGTGACGAACTTTATCAAAAGCGCATTCAAAGTTGAGGTAGACCATGTCAACTGGATTGTTAATGTCATATTCCTTAGACCAGGGATGCAAACAGGTAAGCAAGTTCGTAGTGGTGGATCTTTTCTCAACAAACCCATGCTGCTTGGAGGATATAATGCATTCTTTGTTTAAATACTGAGTTAGTTCCTTGCTTATATTTTCTCCATGACCTTAACAACTGTGCTAGTAAGGCTAATAGGATGTAAGTTGCCAGGCTCAGTTTTATCTCATTTTTTATAAGCCGGAGTAACTACTGCACGCTTCCAGTCTTGCGGTAACTGTCCCATCTCAAATGACATATTCATTAGTGCAGTAAGAGGAGAAATAAGAGTTTGTGTTAAATGTTTGAGGATACAGTTTGGAATTTGGTCAGGCCCAGGAGAGTATTGTATTTTTAAGTTGGAAATAACTTTTTTAACATCTGATTCAGTAAATTTTACATCACACAGGTTGCTATTTACATAAGAGGCATTATACTGTCTAATAATTTGTGGTTCCTTAGAGTAAGCTTTTTCGAATTTTTAGCAAATACCTCTGCAATGGCATATGGGTGTGTGACCAGGTTACCATTAGCACTTCTTACTGCTTACTTTGGGGAATGCTTACTTTAGAGTCTGTACATCGACGGAAGCAGCTCGTCCAAATGGAATTTTGATTCGCATTTCGTCCAACACATGTTTGGTCCAACACGCACTTCGTCCAACAGGCATTTCGACCAGCAGAAATTACGTCAACACGCATTTGGTCAAACACGTATTTCGTCCAACAAGTATTTCACCCACCAAATATTTCGTTCTGTTGTATCTGTGATAATACTTTTTACAGATTGTGTAATCAAAATTAGTTTGAATTCAAAAAGAGTATCTAGAAATATTATATTGACACTCAAAAATCAAATTCTCTAGTAAACACAAGCTTTTTCTCTAATTTCTTTTATAATATTCTACAACACGTTATCAGCACGAAAAGAAGGAGGAATTTCAATAGATACGTGTAAACTAGTGAGGTAATTTTGTTTTTGTGTCTAAAAATCGCTGAAGAAAAATTTTTTTTTTCAATGTCCAGTGGTGATACTGGAGTAATGAAATGGAGCTCATCTTCGATACCGTCGCTCCACCTTTCTAACCGAGAAGGGTATTCTTCGTGGAAGTTTAAAATGCGAAATTTTTTGATACATGAAGATTTGTGGTGCACAATTGAAGGGTATGGAACAGGAGATACTACTCCGGAGCCTGTAAAAATGAGAAGTGATCAGCGAGCGCTAGCAAAAATATGTCTAACAGTGGATGGATCAGCAATGACGAATGTAAGAAATTGTAAGACTGCTAGTGAAGCCTGGAAAACATTACAGGATGCTTATGAAGATAAAAGCATAGAAGGCAGAAGGTTGTTCTTAGAGAGGAGATTGTACAACTCTCTCTAAATGATTTCCAGACTATTGAGATGTACATTAACGCGGTTTTGAGTACAGCTCAAGATTTAGCTGATATTGGGAAAATCATAGAAGATGCTTCGATTGCGGCTATATTATTAGGAGGTCTCTCTTCTAGATATGAGCCTCTAATAATGGCGTTGGAAAATAGCAATGTTGAAGTGACTACTGATTTAGTTAAAAGGAAGCTACTTAATGAAATTTCGAAGATAGATTATACAGAAAGCGATTCAGCTTTTCAGTCGATGAAGAAAAGTAAGCCAAAAAAGAAACCCAAAGAAGTGGTATGCTATGAATGTAGAAAACAAAGCCACAAACGACCAGATTGTCCGTTGTTTCGTAAAGACAAAGCAAGCACAAGCGTAAGTGCAAATGAAAGTACTTCATTTAGCGCACTTGGGATTCTTTCATACTCAGAGAGAGACAAGTGGTTTATTGACTCTGGTGCGTCAAAACACATGACTCCGAGACGAGATTGGTTTAAGGATGTCAAACCATTAGAAGGTAGCACTGTTACAGTTGCCAATGGTGAGAAGATCGCCTGTGGTGGAATTGGAGACGTATCTATCAACACAAAGTGTGGTTTGGTAGATAGCATCAAAGAGGTAGCGTATGTACCTGAACTTACTAACAATTTGATTTCTGTCAAGAAAGTAGGGTTTTGTAGTTATTTTTGATAGAAATGGATGTAATTTTTATAAAGGTACTGATAGAGTCAGAGTGCACTTCGTACGCCTTACTTTGGAGGGAAGTAGTTGTACAATCTAAAGTGTACAGTCTACCACTGGCTGAACCATGCAGAACTACCTTGAACCCTGTACCTTGAACAGAAAAATCAGTACCTTTTCTGTACACTTTAGATTGTACAACTAATTCCCTCCAAAGTAAGGCGTACGAAGTGCACTCTGACTCGTTAAGCCGGTACCAACTATGGCACAAACGTTTATAGGTCACTTATGTCGCATAGGTATGGACCAGTTGAAGAACACTCATGTAGGTATCGACTATACAGAAGTAAATAAATCGAGTTGTATTGCCTGTGTTGAAGGCAAACAGGCAAGAAAACCTTGTAAGACGGTGGCTTATAAAAAAGCTACCTCGAAGCTGGAATTGATCCATTCGGATATTTGTGGACCAATGTCTGAGACATCGTTCCTAAGTAACAAGTATGTTTTACTATTTATCGATGATTTTTCGCGGATGATTTATCCATACTTTATTGCTTTGAAAGCAGAGGTTAAACATAAGTTTTGTGATTTCCAAGCGCAGTTGGAAAGGCAAACCGGTTGTCAAATAAAAGTGTTAAGGACTGATTGTGAAATACGTCAATCAGGAATTTGCGGAATATCTATTGTCGAAAAGAGTGACGCACGAGACGACTGTAGGGTACAGTCCACAGTCTAATGGCGTGGCAGAGCGGACTAATCGCTCCATCGTGGAGAAAGCGCGCTCAATGCTAGCTGAAAGCTCACTATCCAAAGCGTACTGGGAAGATGCATTCAAGGCAGCAGTCCACTTAAAGAATAGGTCACCGCATCGTGCTTTAGAGAGAAAGACACCATTTGAAAAATGGAACGGACAAAAGGGAGATCTGAGCCATTTGCGTGTATTTGGGTGTCGAGCACTGATACAAGTTCCTGCTTATCATAGAAAGAAGTTGGATTTGAAAGCGAAAGAAGTTATTTTTGTAGGATACACGGAAGATCCTAACGGATATTTCTTCAGAGATTGTTCTAATCCAAGGCATTTACAGAAGTCAAGGGATGTGACATTTTTTAAAGACCGTTTTACACTACTAAAAGTGTAAAACGTTAATGTCGTTGAGTCTGCAAAACAAGAAAGTATCGTTCTGATTGATGATGTTGCTGAAATTCAACAGATACAGAACAATAACGTGATTGTTCCTCAACAGCAGGAGGAAGACGTGACACATAACAATGATGGTATAGTGGTGCTTCAAGAAAATCCTGGATTCAGTGACGATGAAGTAGATTATGATTCAGCAGAATCAGAAGATCCTACGAAAGTTCATTCATCTTCAGGTTCGTGTAATGATGATGATGATGATCCTGGACATAGGAATCCTCACAGAGTACGTAAACCTCCGGATTATTTTACGTATAGTGCTCTTGTCGACGACGACGATGATCCGAAAAGTTATCGGGGTGCCATCACTGGAGATGACAAAGATAGCTGGATATCTGCGATGAATTAAGAGTACAATTCCTTGATCAAAAAGGGCACATGGACATTGGTTGACAGAACAAGTAATAAGTCGTGTATTCCTTCCAAGTGGGTGTTTGAACAAAAACGTGATGCAGAAGGAATTGTAGTAAAGTATAAAGCTCGATTGGTAGCCAAAGGTTTTCGACAAAAGAAGGGGTCGACTACTTCGAGACGTTTTCACCTGTTGTGAGCAATTCTTCACTGCGTACACTGCTAGCGGTACAAGAGGATTATAAAGTAAGGCACATGGATGTGGATACTGCCTTTTTAAATGGAGGAGGTAGTAGCTAGAAGAGGTAGTATTCTTCAGGCTGTATATGATACAGCCTGAAGGGTTTGTCCAAAATGGGGCAGAAACAAAGGTATGCTTGCTGAAAAAATCTTTGTATGGTCTTAAACAGGCGCTAAGAGCTTGGAATAAAAAATTAAAGCAGACCTTGGCTGATATGGGTTTCGACTAAACTCCTTCAGAGCCTTGTGTTTTTGCAAAAATCGAATTTTTTGGATAAAAACTCTTTGATATTGGCTGTGTATGTAGACGACCTTGTCATTTTGTATCGAAACGACACGACATTTCAAAATTTCAAACGAAAGCTGGAAAAATATTTTTCAACAAAAGATCTCGGTTTGATAAATTATTTTACTGGAATCAACATTAAACGTGATGAAAATAGTATCAAGCTGTCGCAAAAGTCGTATATTGAGACGGTGTTGCATACGTTCAACATGCCAGACTGTAAAGTGGTTTCCACACCACTGGCTCATGGTAAATTGCAACCGGGCACTGGTTAGTCCTGTAGTTATCCTTATCAGGCTCTGATTGGTTGTCTTATGTTCTTAGCGGTGAACACAAGACCAGATATTGCTTATACGGTCAGTTACCTAAGCCAGTTCAATTCAAAATTCGGTGAATGTCATTGGAATGCTGCAAAGCGGTGTCTAAGGTATCTTAATGGAACTAAGGATGTCGGTATTGTTTATAGGAAATCAAAAGATCCTGGACAAGTGACACTGCAAGGTTTTACCGATGCCGACTGGGCAAATTGTCCCGTGGATAGATCTTACACAGATCAAGATCAAGATCTTACACAGGCCACTTCTTTAATATATCGGGCGGCCCTGTTTCATGGGAGGCAAAGAAGCAACCTACAGCTGCTCTGTCATCTGCAGAAGCCGAGTATATGGCACTGGCGTCAGCAACAAAAGAAGCTTGTTTCTTAAAAAGATTCATTGCCGAAATCACTGGTAAGTGTACCAATGCTGTGGTATTTTTTGACAGTCAGAGTGCACTTAAGTTGGCGTCTAATCCAATACATCACAATCGAACTGAGCATATTGATGTAAGATATCATTTTATTAGGGAAAAAACAGCTAATAAAATTATCGATCTCAGATATATGCAAACTAATGAATTGCCAGCCGATGTGCTCACTAAGCCTTTAGGTGGTACTAACCATGAAAAATGTATCAAACTTATGAGTTTAAAATAGTTGGTTAGTTGAATTTGTTGGTTTGGAGCATATTTCTTTTATAAAGTCAATGTATTTTTGATTAAGGGAGCATGTTGTATTTGTGATAATACTTTTTACAGATTGTGTAATCAAAATTAGTTTGAATTTAAAAAGAATATCTCTTTAAATATTATATTGACACTCAAAAATAAAATCCTCTAGTAAACACAAGCTTTTTCTCAAATTTCTTTTATAATATTCTACAACACGTTCAACTGCACAAACTATATGGATGAACCGAATAAATTTTATCATAGTCCTTCAGGTGTTTCATACAAGCCTGTTACTTTGTTTTACAAGTGGAATTCCCTTTTCCATTTCTTTTATTATAAAATACTACCGCTTATATTGTAATGTGACTGTTAACTGTTTTGAAAGGATATATTTATATGTTACATATTATATTTTATAATTATGTCGGTATTATTGACGCTATTACTAAAAATGAGCAAAAAAATAACGTTTCTCTCCCCTGGGGCCCTGTACTCCTAGGCTAAACCTATAGAATGCGATATCGTAGCGTTTTGGTAATACAGATATTAATGTAAAATTGGTTTGTAATTTGTAATGTTGTCACCAAATGGACGAACTGCGTAATGACGAATCACGAAATGGACGAACTGCGATATGAAGAACCGCGAAATGGACGAACTGCGTTATGAAGAACCTCGAAATGGACAAATCCAATTATGGACGAACTGATGAGTAGACGAACGGCAAAATACGAGATGGATGAACTGCTTATTGCACCGATTATTTTCAGAAGCAGCTACAAGATTTGACAGTAGTAATTTTATGTCATGTGATCTCCATTTCTTCTCATCATTCATATCGGAACGATATACACCAACTACAAGAAAGTGGTGGGTACCAAGTTGGATGTCCATATACAGAGCCTCAACATCATCAAACATATACTTTTTGTTTGGTCTTGCAATTACAGGAGTACCATTCACACTGTCTTTGATATACATGGCCACACCGCCACACCTAGTTTTACCTTCAGCCTTATTTTTCTTATGTTTACAGTCATGTCTAAACAGTGTATAGTCTGGTATATTGTAAGTACTATTACGGCCTCTGCTATTTAGCCAGCTTTCAGTCAGAATTACAATGCATGGTTTATTTTTGTTTACATATAGTAGAAAAAGGTCAAACTTTGGTGGGAGAGAAAATAGGTTTGTGTACATAAAGGTGAGGTCAGTGAACGGATTATCATTGTTGCTAGCTAGTTTTTTTATGCAATAATTTGGGACTGCCTTTCTCATATTTTATTGTCAGATCAGTTTCTCCTTTTTCAGCCTTGTTTTTTGGAGTCTGACGTAGTCTGTTGAGTTCTTCACGTTGTAAGGGTGTTTTATTATCATATACTCTAACCTCCTTGGCGGCCTTACTCTTGTTCGTGAGAATTCACTGTTGCATCTCCACGGACCTCGAACATCACTTTCACAGGACGTGGTTTCCGATTATTAGGGTCTCGCCAACCCAAACGCCCGAGGCGCCAATGTCGCTGCCGTAGGAGCCAATTCTCCCGCCGCTGTCACCGTTGAGTATGGCAATGGCGGGGTTTTCAATGTTTCAGATATCTGTTTTTTCACTTCATCGAGTTCTTCACGCATGCTTTCATATGACTGGATACGTTTCGGCACTTGAAGTAATGCCTCACGGCGGTGGAGGGTACAGGACGCGGGTACAGGAGCGTGCGCTTTCCCTTCAGGCCCGTCACGCGCGCCGTACTCACTACTCGCAAAATTACTGCATTGTAAGCACACATTTCTTTTGCATCCATCACATTGCACCACCGTATCTGCATCGCTTTGATCATTTTTGCGTTGATAGCATTGATAGCTTCGATTCACTGGTATGAAAAAGTCGTTACGCAATTTTCTATACAGCTGATGTTTCAATGGTAATTAATGTTTGTATAGATATTTTATATGCACAATTATTGGATTATAATGATTTAGTTGTTAATTTAACGCTAAAACTATTTAAAATAAGGAATCAAAAGTACGACGCAAATTCAACACTGTTCATTCAACTGAGGGTAGGGAGAGAAAAAAACTAAATATTATTTACGGCATATGGCGTAAGCCCTCTGGCAAAGAGAGGAGATGTCAGATTGAGCCAAGCGAAAACGCTCTCGGATTCCGGGTAAAGTTCCGAAGGTGTAAGCTCACTTCACCCGGAATCCTCAACAGTTTAACGAACTGCCTATCTTACCTCTACCTATCTTACCTCTACCTATCTTACCTCTACCTATCTTACCTCTACCTATCTCACCTCTACCTATCTCACCTCTACCTATCTTACCTCTACCTATCTTACCTCTACCTATCTTACCTCTACCTATCTTACCTCTACCTATCTTACCTCTACCTATCTTACCTCTACCTATCTTACCTCTACCTATCTTACCTCTACCTATCTTACCTCTACCTATCTTACCTCTACCTATCTTACCTCTACCTATCTAACCTCTACCTATCTTACCTCTACCTATCTTACCTCTACCTATCTTACCTCTACCTATCTTACCTCTACCTATCTTACCTCTACCTATCTTACCTCTACCTATCTTACCTCTACCTATCTTACCTCTACCTATCTTACCTCTACCTATCTTACCTCTACCTATCTTACCTCTACCTATCTTACCTCTACCTTTAAATGGTCAATGGTACAATTTGGTCGTCAATTAGTAAAAGTATGCAGTCGCGCATAAAAATGCGACTCCGCAGCCCGCATAATGTCATATTAAAATAAATATCACAGGACATTAATTTCACATAGCGCCATCTAGCCCCAAACTAAGCATAGCTTGTAATATAAGTTCCTTCTGCCTTAGTATGCGTGTTCGTTACAGCAAACCAATTGAGTTAAGAGGGCTATTTCCAGCAGTGGATATTGATTGGCTGTGAGCTACGTGAGCTACGAGTATGTGCGGGCTTACAGAGAGTTTCAATGGAAATACTAATTGGTTCGTGATGCCGATTGGATATTCTAAAATATATTATTATATGAATAAAGCAGGAGCCTTTGATAAAGTTATTCGAAGTCCATATGTCTGTCTTACCTAGTCATTTTCACACAAACAATAAAAAAAAGTCCAATGTAGATTATTGATACAAACGTGTATTTTAGTGATTTTTATATTACAATAATAACTATTATAATATCAATATAACAGAACATTAATTTCACACAACGCCAGCTAGCCCCAAACCAAGTATAGCTATATAGAAAAATACGAGTATATAGTTATATAGGAACTAGATTACGGATAGAATACTTAAATACTTTTTTTTTGTAAATACATACTTATCATACAACATATATCAATACAACACCTAAACACATAACAAACATATATTCATCACACAAATGTTGGTCATGGGTGGAAATCGAACCCACAACCTACAGCGCAGAAAGCAGAGTTACTACCAACTGAGCTATGAGGCTTGTTATTTGGTTGGTGAATGTGGTTGAAAGCACACAATTGAATAAGTACTTGGAAACAAACTGAAATATAAACTCTTTAGTGGCCGGCGAGCCCACGGGGAACCATTACGCAATAATAACGATCCGTTTATGCATTTTGACTTTTGAACCCTGAAAGAAGGTTTAATATTCCGCCGAGCCACCGAACAGCTCAACTAAGCATTGCGTCACTACGCAAAGTGCACATAATGAATAATATAGTAATATAGTGTAACAAGTTTTCATACTTATATATTTCTAAGTATAATATTTTTCTTATATCACTTTTTTCCTGAATTCATGCTAAATTATAACAAATTGACTAATTGACTATGTACCTAAATGCAAATATGACTCGTGTAATTAATATATTTTTAGTTTCCTAATTAATATAATTATAATAATAATGACCCCTCTTTCAAAAATGTTGCAATGCCCTAATAGAGTACATGTACAGTGCTTAATCATAGTATAGTTAAGATCTTACTGTAACTTACATGTGGCAATTAATGTATTGAGTATTAAGTAATTGCTAAAATTATTTTCAATTGTAGTCACGAAAAACGGCTGGTTGAATAATAAATCAGGGGAGAATCCGCGCTAATAGGCTACAGAATATTAAATAAAGATGGCCGTCAAAAGGTCGAATGTATGCCACGTAGTCACGTGCGGTGGGAAAACCAGCCTGCGTAGGCTTTCACTGTCTGACATGCACATTTTACAAGTTCTCTTTGAGAGCCAGAAGGAGATTTCTAGACAAAAATACCCTTCGCAGGGGATCATTGCAGGGAGTTTCTGGAATGAGCCACCCACTTCACCTTTGTGTCATTTTTTTTTAATACTACTAGGAGACGGGACAAGCAAGTAGCGCACCTGGTGTTAAGTGTACTTGCCTATGACAAAGCCTTACTGCATAGGTCACATCCACAAAGAACATAGCCTACACGGCACTGCATTGCGCCCGTTAACTTGAGGCATAAAGGTTTTAAAAGCCTCACGTACCCGTAATTTCACCGGCAACCATACCCTTCAAACCGAAACACAGTAATGCTGCTTGGTGGCTGAAATAAGTATGGTGGTAGTAATTCTGCGGACGAGCCCTTTCACTAGGGGCTTCTACTACTCTTAACTTACTCCTGTCTGACACAGAGGTCCCGGGTTCAATCTCCAGGGGCACAATATTGGTTTGGTTTGGTTGGTAACAGGACTATGTTGAAGCCCGCCTGTCTAGCAACCATCATTTTACTAAGTCTGTCGTGTACGGCACGCAGGCAACCTCTGACATCATAATAAATATGATATTGGTTTGTGTAACAGCATTTTCGATGACCGTTTTTTTTTACTGAGTTACCTAGTTACCAGGTAGTAGTAGTTAGTACTTCTGCACTTAAGTTTCAATAGCATTTTTTTTTCTACTAGATATCATATTATTAGATCATAATTAAATCAAACGTTGTAAATTAAAAGAAAACAAATCGAGGCGATTGTGATTTACCTTGTAATTTTATTTTCTCGTCATCGTAATGTAAGTATACTCGAAACTTAAGCCTATTCAAACTCAATTATATCTTGAAGTAGCTTCCCGATCGTTTGCTCTCGAAAGGCTTAACATCTTATGTATAGAACCTCGTTTAGTCCCTTGTTGAGCAATCTATGTCTTATAACGTCTATGTTATATCTTACTCATAAAAATGTTACTACACACAAATTCACAACACATTATGTACAAAAATAATCAACCACAATAATACGAGAAATTAATATTTATTTTTGGGTACATATGGGTGAGTTGAACCTCTAAAGCATTTTACGAGTGTTTTACTTACTTATTTATTTATTTATTTATTTATTTATTTATTTATTTATTTATTTATTTATTTATTTATTTATTTATTTATTTATTTATTTATTTATTTATTTATTTATTTATTTATTTATTTATTTATTTATTTATTTATTTATTTATTTATTTATTTATTTATTTATTTATTTATTTATTTATTTATTTATTTATTTATTTATTTATTTATTTATTTATTTATTTATTTATTTATTTATTTATTTATTTATTTATTTATTTATTTATTTATTTATTTATTTATTTATTTATTTATTTATTTATTTATTTATTTATTTATTTATTTATTTATTTATTTATTTATTTATTTATTGAAGATTACCAGTGAATAATACACATTTCTTACAATTACAGCATAACAATTATAACATTTCTTGTGTTTACTCATTAAAGGCAACCACAGCTAACATAGACATCATAAGAGACTCAACATTTTAATTAACATTAAATTTAAGTAAAGTAGTCAGATATGTCATTAGAATTAGAACTAAGAAATTATAAATAGAATCCTAATATTTACATTTTATTTATCACAAAAGAAAGTAATTTATTACGTTAAATATATCATTTAAAAATATTTTTAAACTTGTAAGATTATATAAATAGATCAAGACATTTCAAGACATAGGTACATTCAATTAAAACCATTCAAAACACAATAAATACAAAAATAAAACTGTAGTTCAAAATAAAAAATAAAAAAAATGATACTTAACAACAATATTCACAATCAATCATAATCTCATCAACAATCAATAAATTAATACAGCAAGTTTTAGGTCAAATTTACAATAACAAACTGATTCATTTCCTTAAAGATTATATTTCAGTCATATTTTAATAATAATTAGCTAAACAATAATTTTATATTTCAATCGTACAATTAAGTTAAGCAATTCCAAATTCCAATAAATTACAAAGTCAATTGGTAGGTTCTAATCCAAAAAGATAATTTGCTATCTTTTTTTTGTAAGTATAAATACTATCACTGAATATATCAACATCAAGCGTTCTGGGTAGGTGGTTATACATTCTAAGCATACGCGTCAAAGGTGAGTTAAACCCCAAGTTAGTTTTCCGAAAAGGTACTTGAAAAAGTTTGAAAGCGCAACGACGAGGAGCGCGGCTAGGAGCCGATATGTTAATTCTAGCGAGAAGCTGCGGACAATCAATCATACCATTAATAAGTTTGTAGAGGAAGACAAGATCGTGATACCTACGCCTGTCGGTTAGTGATATCATGTTAAAGTGGGTGAGACGTTCTTCATAGGATCTCAATTTGCGGCGCAGACCTGAGTAGTAAGATAGGCTGATCAGAAATCTTTTTTGGACTTTCTCGATTCTTTTCTTATGAACATCATAGAATGGAGACCACACTTGAGGGCAGTACTCAAGAATACTCCTTACCAACGCGTTATAGAGGACAATTTTTGTTGATGGGAGCCTGAAGTGTTTAGTATTTCTTGTAACAAAACCCAACATTTTAAACGATCTACTTAGTCAATGTTTGATTTATCTGAACATTGAAATCAA
This sequence comes from Venusia cambrica, assembly GCA_951394065.1. NCBI lineage: Eukaryota > Metazoa > Arthropoda > Insecta > Lepidoptera > Geometridae > Venusia > Venusia cambrica. The sequence continues at coordinate 14,254,725 of OX596044.1, read as the reverse complement.
GTCTAAAATCCATAAATACAGGTCTCTCAGACTGGTAACCCTATCAAGAGTCACACCACCTATATAGTAAAAACTATTAAGAATGTTAGTGATATTCCGTGTGAATGTCAACTGGTAACATTTCTTCACGTTGAGTGACATACCGTTAGCCTCACACCAATCCACCATTCTATTTATATCTTCTTGAAGCATGCATCTATCAAGATCATTGCGTATTGGCCTCAATACCTTAAGATCGTCAGCAAAAAGGAATACCTCAGAGTTTACAAAGCAGTCCACAAGACTATTTATAAATATCAGAAACAGTAAAGGTCCCAAATGCGAGCCTTGTGGAACTCCTGATGGAGCCATAAACAGTTCCGATGTAGCTCCATTCACAGAGACGTAAGAACAACGGTCACTTAAGTATGACTTTAGCCAATTAAGTAAAGATCCCCCAATCCCAAACTCCGAGAGCCTCTGACCAAGTATATTGTGGTTAACCTTATCAAACGCCTTACTAAGATCAGTATATACAACATCAACCTGAGTTCGTTTGTCCATACTCTCAGTCAGGGTTTCAACGAATGTTATTAGGTTGGAGTTGGTTGATCTTCTATTTATAAAACCATGCTGCTTGTCTGTGATCATTTGATTCACGTGCCTACTGATGAAAGGATAGATTAAGGACTCAAACAATTTGGAAAAGTGGGAAAGAATTGAAATTGGTCTATAGTTCTTGATATTATCTTTAGTACCATCCTTAAAAATCGGTATAATTTTTGCAGATTTCCAGGCTGTGGGGAATATACCAGTTACTAGTGATTTATTAAAAATCATTGCTAGTACTGAGGATAGCTGCTCCGCGCAGTGCCGTATAAAAACGGGAGGAATACCATCAGGTCCCGGGCCTTTGCCCAGTCTTATGTGTGTCATTTTCCGAAATACCATGTCATTGGAGATAAACACGTTGTTTATAGTATTTGATTGTATGATAGGCATTGGCACCTCAGAGTCAAACTCAGCACTAGAAATACAACCCGAAGCAGTCAGATTTGCATAAATTGAGGTAAAGTTATTGGCATACAAGTTGCATACTCCATAAGAATCATCAGCAACTTCAGAGTCCAAGTGCATTTGATGCGGAACAGACTTGTCATTGCTACGCATTTGTTTTATGTACGACCAGAAGCATTTAGGGTTGCTTGAAATATTATTTTCTAAGTTTGAGAGGTATGATGTGTAATCATGAGCTATAAGTTTCCTACAATGCGAGTCTAAGTAGCCATGCTCAATCTCATCCAATGGATTTTTGTATTTCTTAAACCGAATCCACATGTTATTCTTTTTTCTCAGTGATATAATTAGTTGACGTGAAAACGAGGCAGGCCATTTAGTACTTCTAGATTTAGTTATTGGCACATGAGATATAATAGTGGAGTACAGTTTAGTATAGAACAAGTCAAGCATTTCATTTACATTGATTCCATCACCTAACAACGTATTCCAATCTAACTTCCCAAGTTCATCCCTAATTCTATCATAGTCAGCTTTGTTAAAATTAAAATTTAAAATTAAAATTTTACAGCACCGAACAACCGTGCTCATGAAATGTTGATTGCCTATATCTATGAAGAACACTCCGTGAGTGTTTTAACCACCATACGAGCTAAAGGAAAGACGTTTTGTTGTTTCTTACAACTTCGAACAATCGAATGAATAGTTTCTCAAACTAGCCTTTGTAAGGCAATGAGATGTGTGGAGATGACAATTCCACCAAATTGCTCTTCATTGATGTAATTCATAGCAGTTCATTCTTCATTTTTGTCGCGTTAAGTTAAATAATTATTTTTGTTAAACTGTATAACATATACTAGTAGTTCACCCCGAACTGAGATCTCGTGATGTCTGGTTTGTGACGGAGATCATTTCTCAAATAGAACGTAATTAACAAGCGATACATGTGCTTTCATTACACCTTTCTCACCTTGTTTAAGCATTTTTTTCTAGAACTCTCTTTATTCACCTGAGTTTTCGAGGCTCTATCTTGATGCTAACGTAATGTAATATCCTTACTAACATGAAACAAAGATTGATGTCGTTTTGAAAAGTGCTCTCAATTTTGTTTCCTTAGTTGTCGAGGTTTAAAAATCTACCCCTCCAGCCCACGAATGTCGTAAAGTCAACCAAAAAGGCATCAGCTTTTTTCTTTGTGTAAACAAAACTTTAACTGTGAGCACCAATCTGTCTGCTTAGCGTGGCGATAATGGCCGTACCGTACCGCCGTCTGCCTTCATCGCATTCGCCGATACCAAGCTTTCGAAGACGATTTTCAAAAGTTCTAGACAATCAGCAAAAGAAGATTTCATAGCTTCGCTTACACATTTCAGACTATATGTATGACTAAATTCATAAAGTTGAATTTATAAATTTTAATTTTTTTAACGTGTTCCAGCAACTATGGGCACATAGTCAACAAACAATACTTTTTTATTATCATACAGAGATTTTATATATGCAAAAAATAATTGAAATTTTCCAGAAAAATTATAAAATCTTAGAATTTCTTTAATGCATAGCATATTTTTATTAAATCGAGCACGTACTCCTAACATGACTTTTCGATAACTGTGACGGTTTCAGGCTTAGTCTCAGTGGCCAAACTCATTCTGTATAATGAAATAAGGGTCTACGTTTTGAGCCAACATTGAATAGAAAACAGACAGATATTTACTATAGAGACGAATTATAGTGAATCGTGATTAAATTTGGGCTCCTCATAAAAGATGAGTACCTACGAACCTGAAAACCAGATCAATTTTCGGCTTGTGACAACACTAAGGTCAGGTCATTGATGCACAAAAAAGCCGTTCGTAAATCTAAATAACAACAAACAACAACAAAGATAAATATTTTTCTGCTCGGAATCGCTGCAATAGAGTATGTAGGGAAGCCCAACGCCGTCATATCCATAACTCTGTTCCAAATTCGGCTCCAGCAAAAGTCTGGATTTTTTTAAAACACTAAGTAGGAGTTGGTAAGCAACGTCAGGAAACTGTTACAAAAGATCTCGATCTAGATTCACTCCATCAACACTTTTCTTCGGCATCTAATTTGAATCTTGATGACAAAAATCATACTTTAGCCTATCTTTCTTTGCGACCAACTCCAAATTATTTCCAGTATGTTTTTGATCAATTCATCGCATTCGATGTTAAAAAGAGCATTCTATCTATATCATTTAATGCTGATAACATTATAAACAAATATAAGACAAACTATAAGTGCATTTTATTTTCGGACGATATTTCTGTAATTGTGACATCTGATAAAAAAATATCTAGTGTTAGGGATCATGAAACTGACATTAATAATACAATAGACAAAATATTACATTGGCTTGACATAAATAATCTTAAAATAAATCTTGATAAATCTAAATATATTAAATTTAATAAATCTAAAAATGTGAAATATAATTTAACACTTAACATAGCAAAAATAAAAGGAGTCCCGCAGGTAAAGTTTCTTGGTGTAATTATCGACGAAAATTTTGACTGGAAATTACACATAGATGTAGTAAACAAAAAGATTAACAAATTTGTATTTGCCTTAAGACAAATTAAAAATGTCACAAATATTAAAACTGCAATAATGTCCTACCATGCATATATTGAATCTGTTCTCCGCTATGGGCTCGTAATGTGGGGCAATAGTACAGACAAAATGCGAGCATTTCTGGCTCAAAAGAAATGCATTAGAGCGATATTTGGAATCCCGCCTGACGAGTCATGTAAACCGTTGTTTAAGGAATTTGGTTTGTTACCTCTACCGTCGCTATACATCTATGAAGTCGCAAATGTTGTTAAGAACCATGCACATTTATTTGAAAAAGCATGTGACAGAAACCCTAGGCTATGTAGAGACCCGAATAGACTTATTCTAAAAGTAGCTTCACATTCAGTCAAATAAAGTAATAATTGTTTGACTATGTGTGTAAAAATTTATAATAAGATTCCAAATGACATTTATTTATTTATTTATTTATTAAACACAATACACTTTACAACCAATTGAAAATACAACTAAAAAAATAAAACTAAGGTACAAATCTAGATTGTAAGGTAAAAAACATGTGCTTACAACTAAGTTAATACATTTGGTAACGAACGGAGACTAAAAAAAAAAATGTGAACAAAAACATGACAACAATTAACATAACAGAGTTCTACGGGTTGACAAATTAGGAATTGGTATATAAAATAGATTTTAATTGTTTACTGAATTGGCTTAAGTTGCGAACAAAGATGTCAATTTGACTAAATTCTTTCAGTAAATCATTGTACTGGCGTAACATTCTAGTTAAAGGATTATAAAAAGAGATATTATTTTTATAAACTTGAAGTATAAATATATTGATTTTATTGGAATTTCGTGCTCTGAATCTAATGTTAAACGATATCATCGATAATAAATGAGGGGAGTCAATGAGAGAGTGAATTATTTTATAGAGATATATGAGATCAAAGTATTTACGCCTAGTTTCTAGGGATTCCAACTGAAATTTACTTAATCTTTCTTCGTAACTCAAGCTCAGACGGCCAGGTTGCAAGCGATAACATAATAACCTTAAACACTTTCTCTGAATCCTTTCAATATTATAGATATGCACTTTGTAATTAGGGGACCATATCGGGCTACCATATTCTAATATACTTCTTACTAGAGAGTTGAAAAGATATATTACACTGCGATTCTTCTTAAAAACTTTTGTCGATCTCAGAATGAAACCTAGAAGTTGATTGGCTCTTGTTATAATATGTTGATAATGCGCATGAAAGGTGAGTTTATCGTCAAACAATATTCCTAAGTCCTTCACAATATAAGAGCGGCTTAAAGTTCGACCTTCAATTTTGTAGTCATTTAGAATTTTATTGCGTTTGTTTGTAAACGAAATTGCAAAGCATTTGTCAACGTTTATAGACATTAGATTAGTATTGCACCATTGAAAAACGGTATCTAAGTCGTTTTGCAATGAATAACAGTCCCGTGTCCCAGAGATGGTCTTAAAAATTTTCAAATCATCAGCGTACAGGAGGCACTTACAGGACAAACGATTTACAAGATCATTCACAAACAAAACAAAGAATAAAGGCCCAAGATGAGATCCTTGAGGAACACCCGATGTTACTATCACTGGCGATGACAGAAATCCCTTTAAAGCGACTAATTGACTCCGATTCTGTAGATAAGAGCATATCCAACGATATAAAGTTCCATGGAATCCATATTGGAAAAGCTTATGACATAATAAACGGTGGTTAACTTTATCGAAAGCTTTAGAGAAATCGGTGTAAATTGCGTCGACTTGACTTCGCTCAGCAAAAGCCTGACAGAGATAATTTTTGTACTCTAGCAGATTACTTACAGTGGACCTATTTTTTACAAAACCATGCTGCTTATCAGAGATTAATGGCTTGACATGGTTATAAAGATAACTGTATACAAGAGATTCAAACAATTTGGCAAAACATGACAGGATACTTATTGGTCGATAATTTTCACATTTAGACTTATCCCCTTGTTTGAAAATAGGAATAACATGAGCTGTTTTCCAACGCTTGGGAAAAACACCATTACAAAGAGATTTATTAAATATTATGCACAAAGGTAAAGACAACTCTTTACTGCAAGATATCACAAACGACGGTGGAATCAAATCGGGACCAGGCCCTTTATTATTGTCCAATTGTTTTATTTTTCTTAAAATATCTTTTTGATTTAAAGTTACTTCGTGTAATGAGTATGAAATGCCACAGTCGAGTAAAGCAGAGGGGGAATCGTTACAAGCTGTGTCAGCTGATGTGTTATCTTTTTCGAAAACCGAACTAAAATAATCAGAAAACAGGTTGCTAATATCTAGACCATTTGACGAGGAATTATTTCCAAATGTCATAGTATTAGGTATTGATACCCTTCCCTTTCTATTGTTTACAAAACTCCAAAAAAACTTGATATCTTTTTCCATAGACTCCTCTGTAGAAGAAACATATCGATTATAACATTCGTTAATAAGAATCTTACATCTGGCACGCAATAATGAAAAGGTGTCATAATCACGGGGATTACCAAATCTTTTAAACAGTTTATGAAATTTATTTTTTTCGCCATTACATTTAATGAGCGCTCTACTATACCAAATTGGATAAGAAGATTTCTTCGGAGAAATGTAGGGAGTATGTTTTTCAATTATTTCAAACAGAATGTCATAAAATCGACTAGTACAAAGGTCAACATCCGAAGAGATTAGGACATCTTGCCAGTTTACAGAGCTAAGATCAGATCTTACACATTCAATATTACATTTATAAAAGTTAAGACGTTTAGATTTACATCGTTTCAGGGATTTTGAAACATTCTTAAGTGGTATGTTAATTAATAAAGCAGGGTGCATCTTGTCCAGTCGACTTAAGGGAAAAGCTTAAATGACAGAAATGTTATCAAGGCTGGATAATACTAAATCTAGTAAACGACATTTTTCATTTAGAATTTTATTAGACTGTTTCAGGTCACATGTCGTTATAAGTTCATTTAAAGCACGATAAGTTTTACTAAGAGTGACGGCTTCTGTAGAAGTCCGAGATTCATTAGTGACGGAGAAGTAATCAGGTGTATTAAAGTCACCAACTAACAGGAAGTTATCATCTGGGTAATCGTTTAGTACTATTTTCTGACAATGCGCGTAAAATTCTTCTCTCTTAACTAAAGTTATGTCAGGGGGTAGATAGCAAACACAAATGTTTAGACGAGGAGAATCGCGAAATTCAGGCACGACAGATACCCAGATATCCTCTATACCGCTGTCCCAAGATGTCTGGCGGATAACCTCAAATTTCTTTAAAAGAGCTATTAAAACACCACCACCCTCACCCTTTTGAGAACAGGAAATAGATCGGTCCCTCCGAAAGATATTGTAACGGTCATCAACGACCTCAGCATCAAACACACTAAGGTTTAAATTTGATTCCGTCAAACATACTATATCAAAGTTAGAATTTAAGAGATTTAAGTAAAAAGTTGTTAATTTACTTCGTATTCTGTTGACATTTTGGTAATAAACAGAAACCATTATCAAATACCTAAAAATATATATCAAAACCCCAATAATCTGATGAATGACCCAACCTATATAGCAATTACTCGCAGTATAATTTATTAATACTTTCGTGATTTTTAATTAGAATAGCAAGACTCTTATCGTTCTTACGTACAAACACTTGACCATAGCGCACCCAAACAAACTGAAAACGAAGGTCTTTACACAATTTTCTAGCTAAGCTATGAAGTTCTTTGACTTCAGCAGAAAGGTGCTCAGACAGATATATTCTCGTGTTAGCGCCACTAATACCCAAGAGGGAGACATCAAGTTTGTCAGTGGGATGGGCTTTATTATAACGGAATGCAGCAGAAAGAAGAGTATCCCGCAGACGCTGAGAAGAGAGCGTTACAAGAATGTTACGCGGTCTCTTAGAGGCTGTATTCATTTTCGAAACACGGCGACAAACCTTAATGTCACTGTCGGAGATAGGAACCTGTAGACTCCCACAGAGTTTTTTTAGTAAGGCGACTAAGTCTTCAGTCTTGCTTTCAGGCACTTCATGAATTTCTAAATTGGAGCTCCGAGATATCTTCTCAATTATGGTGAGGCGGTTCTGAAGGATGTTGAGAGCTTCCTGAGATTTATAAAAGTCAGACTCCAGTTTCCTAATTTCTCTATCTTTTTCAGCAAGTTCCGCTTTTATGTCTTTTTGCTCTAGACATATATGATCTGTTGTAAACGAGAAATCAGTCTTCACCTTCTCAATAGCATGGGCAACCTCCACTGAGACCATATCCTCAAGGTCTTTCCTGAGTGCGGTACGAAGGTTTGACATAAAAGCTGAATCTGATGAGAGTTTCAGATCAAACAGTTGGCTTATACTCTCCATAGTAACGGGCTCATCAGGTCGAATGACGGCGGACGAAGCACTCACAGCAAACTGAGATGGCGATTCAGTGGATACTTGACTGAATGACACATTCAAGGAATCAGCTAGCGAGAGGTTATGGGACTTGACAGGAGTGTTGTCATTGAATCTTCGTTTAGTAACATTTTGACACGAGGGACAGCTAAGCGAAGCCAACTGTTCAGCACTCAATTGCTTATTTAGTTCAGTATTGATATTTAAGCATATGTAGCAATAAGTAGAAGCGCAGATGTTGCATTTCAAGAAGTTTTTTCCAGTAGTTACTGACTTGCAACCGTGGCAAAGCATTTTAAATATAAATCTCACCAAACGCACGAGGTAGATACTGATAAACACCGAGAAACAAATATAAGCAAGACTTAGCCAAGTAAACGTAAAATCAAACACCGATAAAACCGTACACCAATTTCAAGCGCGCGCCTAATGCTTCCGTGGCTCAGTCGGCGAAGCTCCGTGTCGGGGCGCGGCGAGGGTCAAGCATCGAGTTCAAACCCCGGCGCAGGCGAGTCTTTGTGCACACCAATAATTCTTCAGACGCCGATCCGGACCAGTGTATGCAAGGCCCACAGCTCGAATCACGAATCCAAGCCGAGGCACGCCGACGACCAAGTGACAGGGAGGCTCGAGACCATCCAAAATGGCGTCAGTCACCCACAGCCACAGTCCTCAGTTATAGGAGCAAGAGGATCCGATGTACGCAGTAGGTGGCGCAGCAGCAAGCAGACACTTGAAAACGAGACGTCCGACACGCACCAATATGGCCGCTGGGTCATATGGACACATGCCCAAGAGTAAATGAGAGGAGCCGATATTTAATATTTCCGAAACCGCAATTTCACAGTATCAAACAAAAAAAATTATATAAGCTCGAAAGCAACACAAACACGTCCGCTCGATACCAAGGAATAACGCAGAAAAAAAAGTACACATTAGATTAATGAGTACATATTTATTTAAAAAGAAATTGTTTAAATGGCTGAATGAAAATAACTTTTATGACATTAAAGACTTACTTAATTAATTTAGCTAATCGCAGATCTTAATACCAATAAGTATTGCATGCTAGACTATAGTGAAACATGAGAACATTATTTATAATTACTATTTACCACCTTTATACCATGTTTGAAGCAATAAAGATATTTGAATTTGAATTTGAATTTGATCAGTGCAGTACCGAGTATGAGATTGCCTTGAAGAGAGCATCTGCCCTAGAGCTAGAGCTGCGTGACGAATCGCACAATTGGAACAGGGATCTCTCATATATATACATTATATACAATGTCACATAATAATAATTTAATCCATTTGATTGACTCTAACAATTGTGTTAGTAATAATGTTTATTTGACCCGAGGGAGTTACTACCTACCAAATTTTTACAAACGACAGGTAGCTGTGTCGCTATTTTATTTCTTTAGTATAACAGCCAAGAATTTGGCTAATCAGACTGCTTTTATTGAGCACAGACAAGATATTAATATATTGGAAGATACTCCAAGTAATTTAAATTAGTTCATAAGATTAGTCAATAGAGGAAGTCTCTAGCATAAATAAGCCACCAAATATGTCAAGTAAACATAGCTTAGCATGCAAGTCAAAAATGTGTATAAATAACTTGCCCAGATCAAATAAGTCAAATAAGTGTAATAGTATACTGGTAAATAATACTAAAAAAAAGGGCCCAAACCCAAAAATTATATCAAATTGTTAAGTCAGAACATTGAAGGCTTAGAAAATAAGGTGCTTGAACTGGAATTATTAATGAACTCTGATCATATTGACATCATTTGCATAACTGTACATTTGACTAAAACAACATGAGCTCATGTTTAATTTCAGTAATCACCAGATTGGCAGTTCTTTCTGCAGAGTGGATCACATCCGAGGTGGCTCAATAATATTGTTAAACAAACAAATAAAATTTAAAGATCGGACTGACATTGTTATTCATTCAGATGAAAAGGAAATTGAAATAGCTTATGTAGAGCTAGAGCAATTTATTATCATAGGTGTATACAGCCCACCTTGTGCCAAATATTCAATTTTAGAAGATGTTATGGAAGAAATATTGATTAAATTGTCGTAATCAAACAAACAGTTGATAGCTTGTGGAGATTTTAATATTGATTAAAGACGCATGTAGCAAAAAAAATACTAACTTGTTTAACTCCTTTAATCTAGCTTATGGAGCCTACTAGAATAACTGAAACATCAGCTAAATGCATAGATAATATATTTACAGATGCCAACACTGTATGGAAGAGTGTAATTAGTAAAATAAAATCTGACCTGAGAAATTATTGAAATCGAAACACAATGTAAAACTAATATGAAAAGAAAAATTACTTTTGTACCACTGACAGCTGATAGAGTGAAAAAAATTAAATCTGTATGTGTTAATATCTATGTCTAAATTACCTGTTTCATATAAATGGCAACCATCCTGACTATTTATATAATACATTTTTTACTAAATTTAGCAACATATTTAACTCAATATTTACATCCAAAACGATCACAGTCTCTGATAATGCAACATTTAGTGAGTGGGCAGCAACAGCGGGAATACATAAAAGTGGAAGAAAATTGTATGAAGTTTATGGTGAAAAACAGTACAACTTTAGTGAAGTTTAATGAGTTTAATGATAAATTTAAATAATATTCTAAAATCTTTAAGAAAGTTTGTGTGGCCGCTAAATCCCAATACTTGAGAAAAAAGATTGTAAATAGTAAAGATAAAATTAAAGCTACTTGGAAAATTATTAATAGTGAGGACTGGAAAGGAGAAAAGCAGCAAATTTAACGAATTTAATTTAAAAACAGGAAATCTTAATATATCCCGAAATATTGATGTTGCAACAGCTTTTGATACGTTATTTACTGATGTACCTATTTCTACCACAAAATCATTGAACTCTTCAAATATTATGGTAGAGGCAATACTGAAAAACAATGTACCATCATTGTAATAAACCATTTTATTTCAAATATGTTACCAATAACGATATTATTTAAGCATATAGACTTATAAATGAAAAGAAGATCTCTGACCTCTGAGGCATCTCAGTTAGCATTGTAAAACCAATAATAGGCGTTATAGCCCCTGAATTAGCTTTCATTTTCTACAAATGTATCGACTGCGGCGTATTCCCAAATTTAATGATATATAGTAAAATAACTCCTTTTCGCAATCTGTTATCAGTTCTGACCCAAAAAACTTTAGGCCGATATCAGTACTACCGACATTCAGTAAAATCTTTGAGAAGATTATTCTTATACAGTTACATAGTAATTTTTATGTTAACGCCCTATTTCATGATGAAAAATTTGAATTTACAAGAGGTCGCTCAACTGCTGATGCCGGTATTAGTTTAGTATCACAATTTTCGAGGCCTGGAAGAAATCACATGATGCGCTGGGAGTCTTTTGTGATTTGTCGAAGGCTTTTGACTGCGTGCACCATAAAACACTGATTATGAAATTAAACCACTATGGTATCAAGGGTGTTGCACTAGACTTACTCACGTCTTACTTATGTGATCGCATACAGTGAGCTATCTGTAACTATACGACAATATTCAAAATTTTCAGCCATTAGGGTGTCTGTACCTTACTATCAGCTGCGTTACCACAAAAAGCTAACGTTTTTTAATCCGATGACGATTCAATTTAAGATCATCACGAACAAAAAATACAGCAAAAGAGGATTTAAAAGCTTAGATTACGCATAGTCTGAACCTACAACTTCTACTAAATGCATAAAGTTGAATTTCTATTTTTTTTATTTTGAAAGCGTTCCAACAACTTTTAGCACATCATCATCATACATTATTTTTGTATTATGAAACAAAGAACTCACAAACGCATTTTTTTTTTGTTTCGAAAACTCACTTTTCCAGAAAAACTATAAAATAATATTGATTTCTTTAATGCAGAACTTATTTTTTTTTTTAATCGAGCACGTAACTCCTAACATGACTTTTCAATAAATCTCACGGTTTCTGACTTGGCCTCAGTGGCCCTGGAAAAAACTCACCTGTATATTAATGATCTGCCCCAAATAGTTAAGGATGACCATGAGTACAATCTCATGGTCATCCTTAACTATTTGGGGCAGATGTTTTGTGTTCTGTTTGCAGATGATACGTCATTTTTATTTAGATTGAAGCGACAAATGACTAACTTTGACAATGTAAACAATGCAATCTTAATTTTTTTTTAACTGATTTGTATGTAAATAACTTAGTACTCAATCAGAAAAAGACCGTATATATTCGATTTATTTTACCAGAGGAAACCAGAGGAAAACATAGAATTAGTGAATACCACTGTATTTTTGGGATTAACCCTCGATAATAAACTTAAATGGGGCCCACACATAGATAAACTGGCGAAGAAACTTAGTTCTGCAGCATATGTTTTAAAGAGGATACATTTTCTCACAGACGCTGCTACAGCAAGTATTATGTCATATGGCATAATATTGTGGGGAAGTGCTGCAGATATAGACACCATATTCGTATTGCTAGACATGTCTTGAATTATAAGTCTTTTACTAAAGGATCTTACTGTCTAGGAAACCAGAGAAAAACATAGAATTAGTGAATACCACTGTATTTTTGGGATTAACCCTCGATAATAAACTTAAATGGGGCCCCACACATAGATAAACTGGCGAAGAAACTTAGTCCTGCAGCATATGTTTTAAAGAGGATACATTTTCTCACAGACGCTGCTACAGCAAGTATTATGTCATATGGCATAATATTGTGGGGAAGTGCTGCAGATATAGACACCATATTCGTATTGCTAGACATGTCTTGAATTATAAGTCTTTTACTAAAGGATCTTACTGTCTCGCACAATCAATTCTCACATACTGTAATACTGCCTGGGGAGCCGCAGCAAAAACGTTTCTCCTGACATAAGAAAGATCACAACGAGCCCTTTTAAAAGTCATAACATTCAAGCCGAGACGTGTTTCTACTGACACACTATACAAAGAATGCTCAGTTCTTAATGTCAGACAGCTTTTATATAAATCAGTAGTCACCAGGCAGCACTGTCTAGTAACCAAAGAAATACTAGACAAATACAAACGAAAACGAAGAAAAGACAAACTTTTTGAAAGCCAAAGTTATAAAACAATGTTTGGAGCAAAATCATTTAATGTTATTGGGCCACGGCTATACAAAATAATTAGCAAAAACGCAACCATTGTAGCATTAAGTAAATATAAACTAAAACTGTACCTGAAAAAATATTAAGAAAACCTAGGCTACGACGACACAGAAAATCTTATAGTTAAGGAAATTATTTTAAAGTTTAAAATAAAATCAAAAATCATGCATATTTAAATTCACTACACTAAGCATGTAATCACTCACACTTGCACTGTGCACATATTACATACTAGCTTTTACATGCGACTTCGTCCGCGTATTGGTTTTTTGAAATGGGTGCAAGTATTATATTATAAATATATATATTTGTTGGGTATCTGGATAAATTTGACCGATTAGCTCCAAAATTAGTGTGCAGACAGGCACACCGAGGGTTCTAACCCACAGTCCCAGACAAAAAATGCAGGCTTTTTGAAGTCTTAGTGCCGGTCCGACTCACGTTTGGACAGATTCTATTATTCATTTATTTATTTACCACAATTAAGCACTATACTCATACCAACTTTGTTAGTATACAGGTCGAAAATAACAATTTATAAATACGTTTCATGTATAGGAACCCCCTATATTTTTTTGTTTATTATTAGTCAGGTATGAATATTGGTCACCCCACCCTTTATTAATGAAAATGATTAAAAACCGAAAATATGCTATAACTTATTCCTTATGGGCAATCAACATACTAATTTTCAAGTGCCTATCATTTATGGTTTCAGGGATATGCAACATTTTACTCCGAATTTTGAACCCCATTTTGAACCCTAAGGGTGCGAATTTTCAAATTTTTTTTCTTAGCAGGCGTTAACACACCAAGACAAACATGCCCTTGAAATTTCAAGTCTGTATGCCCAGCGGTTTAGGCTGTGCGTTGTATCTAGTTGAATCAGTCAGTCAGTCACTCAGGACTGGTACATTAGTCAAGGGTCGTACATACAGTCACGTCAACAGCCCATTTATGTAGTGGTTAATTGAATATTGGACAGAGCCTCCTCCAAAAACGGGAGGGTTTTGCCATAATCACTTGGCAGGTGGGTTGGGGATCACAGTTAATATGTTATGTAACATACAGCAGGAAGCTGCCGCTTCCTTTTGGTGAGATCCCTTAAATCGGCTTTTACGACATCCGCGGGCTGAGTTGGAGGGGGTTGATTCTTAAGCCGCGACTGCTACGGCCGGGGTATATTAAAAAAAAACATTTTTCGTCGTTTGTGTGGAATGCCTCGTTATACAGATTTCAAAAAGTATAAGCACGACTATTATACCGTTCATTATTCAGGAGTTCCGCTGGCATCATTGTACGATTCATCAAGAGACAAGCTTAAAGAAATTAATATATGGACCTTGCCCTGCCAGAATAAACTTGCTGTTCCCACAACTAGGCTCCATAGAGTTAATAAATCGTTCTTAGGGCAAACTGTACGCTTTTATAATAAATTACCAAGTGATATGCTAAGCTTGTCAAATAACAAATTCAAAAATGTTGTAAAACAAAAGTTATTCAAGAAGATAAGAAGTTAGAAGATAAGAAAGCCTGGCATTTAAAAAATGAATTTGCTCCAGTGAATAAATTGTAATTAATATAAAATAATTTTAAGCTATTGTAATGGATCATAACAAAAAAAAAACTAGTCCGAGGTTCTTGCCTTTCTCCTTGTGTGCTAGTCGCGATTCCGAACAGGCGGTAGATTTGACGTTTCAAAGTGATCCTAAAAAATCTTAGTAAATAAATGTATTTGACTTAGACTTTGATTCCTTTACATTTCTTAAATAGAATTGGTTTTCCGTGAAAATATAGAAATTGAAACTAAGACCCACGTTCTCCATGCTCTGTGAATATTGGTTTATCTCGCAAAGCTTTGCGTTCTTTGAAGCTGTACAAGAATCTACGTTAATAAGAGTATAAGTACTTCAGCCTTTCTTTCTAAAATGTGATGTGCAGTATAGTCGGATAACGTCTTCGTTAGAAGCGACATTGATGCAGGCTATTTACTTTGATCTTAAAAGATTATGGAGTAACGATGTTGTTTGTCACAAGACCTACGCGTTGAGTAAACTTATTTCGGTAAAGACGGCTTTTATTTCGTTTCGTCGCTAAAATGTGAAATTTATTAGTAAAAAAGTAAAAACTAGAACATTTATAAAAACGTAACGAGTAATTAATTTTAAGTTTTGTTAGGTAAATCGTAAGTAATTACGTTATAGTAATTACCTACCAATTCAATTACTAGGTAATTATAGGCGGATGATGGAAATGATGGTACGACTTTCTGAAAGCAGTACCTATTGCTTAAATTAAGTAAAGAAACCGACAGCTTAAATGTAATTTGTTAAGATGAACAAAACAAGTTAGCTTATTTCTTCAGTAAGTCGACAAATTTCTTAATACCCTATGACATGACGTAATTAGCTGTCAAAATAATTCCAATTGAAATATTTGTCAGTACAGCCGGTAAGGAGCATTACCGCACGCTTTGTATGGCGTGTACGGCGTGTATGTCTTCACGTGAAGGGGTCAGCTCAGGGGTCAGAAGCTGAGGGGGTCATCATCTGCGAAGCACTTTCTCATTAGGTCAAACAAGATAGTGATGTACCTGTGACAACGTCCTTTATGTAGTATTTATTCAACCACTTTTAAATCGGTATTTGGACGCTAAGCTACAGACATAACTGTTTCCAACGCCAAGTACACTGCTTTTTTACGGTATAGGAGCTGGTGACATAACAGTCAGATAAAACTTGGCATTTGGTATGCTTCAAATTGTTGCTTCCATAGTAAATTAATGCCCGTCGTACCGTATGCACCATTGACTTACACCATCAATGGTGCAGACGCAACTAATTAGTTGCATCTGCACGAGGTTAAAAAGTGAATCGCAATGTAAAATACATTAACAATAATAATTCAATTAAAACTTCAGCAGGTGTTTTCCACCAGTGTAGGAGCAGCGGCCAGCGAAAATACCTTAAAATGCCTTATCATAAGGGTGTGGTGAGCTTCCACCTTCGGCTTTATCATAACTTGCAAATCAGCTGATATGAAAATCAAGCAACTCCCTGTCGTACTATAAAAAAGTTTTTTTTTTTTTCTATAATCTCTCTGAAAGTTGTTGATCGATTTAAACAAAACTTGGCGGTCACGTTCACGGCCAACATAAGTGAAAACTTAAAGCATTGCAATATTTCTATTACTACCGTATTTTTTTTCACCTAGAGTTTTAGATTTAAGCAAATATAAAATAAATATGTTTCAAAACCCTAATTATTAGACAAACTTTTTTGTAAATTTCTAATATTTTAGTTTAAGTTCATTTATAATCATTTTGCAAAAAAACATACCTACAAACCTTACTAACTTTATAATAAATTTAATTTGAGAAATGAGAAATTTCCTCCCTTAGCAGGATTCCGGGCGAAGAGTGCCTCCACCCTCAGTGTAAATATAAAATGAAATCGGGTGAGATAACGGCTAAGGCTAAGCGCTTCTCCGACTTAAAATAAAATTTGAAATAAAAATCCGCGACATCCACATTGTTGCGTTATTAAGTCCATCAGAGTAAAGTTATGTTGTAGCACATCGGCCACCAGACTGGCGCAAACCGTCACATTAGTGTGTGTTGATAACGCTGCCACATTAATTGTCACCATGTCGGTGACGCGAACTTTTGTCCCAACCAATGTGTTCGATAAAACTGAAATATACCAGGTTGTCTCAAGAAACAGCGAACTTTACTTTACTCTACTCTTGTTGTTTGTTTGTTTGTAATCCAAACATAGATACCTTATGCAGATGTGCAGCTAATAGGCTTACAACGAATTGAACACAAGCTACTTGCGAATGTTGGCATGTGACTAGAACTACTACTAGTCTACTAGTACTACTACTACCTCTTGGTAATTCTAATAGAAAAAATAATGAAAGTAAAAAAATAAGAATATTATGTTCATAATGACCACCATTCATAAGTATTATAAGTAAT
Organism: Venusia cambrica; assembly: GCA_951394065.1. Taxonomy (NCBI): domain Eukaryota; kingdom Metazoa; phylum Arthropoda; class Insecta; order Lepidoptera; family Geometridae; genus Venusia; species Venusia cambrica. The sequence continues at coordinate 14,237,556 of OX596044.1, read as the reverse complement.
TAAATCGTATGTAAGGTATTTAAATTGTATGTATAAGTAAGTAATATTAGGTATTAGTAATAAATCATAATATCAATTTCTCCCGTTAAGTAGCACTACCACCCACTCCATATTACACAAGGGTTATCTGGAAGAAAATGCTTCGTAGCATTAAGTTCGCCCATGTACTTTTAATTATTAGTGCAATAAAGTTTTTTTCTTAATATGTATCTATTTATGAGATAGGTACGAATAATGCTCATCCTACACAAGAACACCCTAACACTTGAATCCGAGCACGCAATTAGCTTAATAAGCTGTGCAAAGTGACTTTTAGCGTAGTTATATTATAATTCTAAAAAAATAAACACTGGTATTACTCACGTAAATGAATGTTTCTTTTATTTTCGACTGGTTACAAGTTCAGATAAGGCTGAAGGTGTACCTCAACAAACTGAGGAACTGGCTATCTTACCTCTGAATGCCGGAACACAACAATTTTTAGAATTGTTGTAATGGCGCCTGAATTAGGTAAGATGGTGGTAGCTAGCCAGGCGGACTTAACCAAAGTCCTACCACCATCCAAACCAAATACAATATTGTACTCTCCGTGAGGATCGAACCCGGGACCTCTGGATCTGAAATCGGTGGGTTGAACCACTAGACCACAGAGGCGGTTGATACGAAATAAAGTTAGTGCTCTCATGAAATACCATTAATACATGTGTAAAACCCTATCTAAAAATGTATAGTCATACTCACGTAAGTTTTTAAAGTAAAATAAATATACAACGGTCGACAGCTGCAACTCAGCCTGTGGAAGTCGTAAAAACCGACTAAGGGATCGCACCAAAAGGGCAGCAGTTTCCTTCTGTGTATTATTTTACACCTTACTGCGATCATCGATCCACCTGCCAAGCGCGGTGATTGTGGCAAAACCCTTTGGATTTTTAGAGGAGGTTCTGCCCAGAGGACCCTAATGAGCAGTTGATATTAGGGTGAATTATATACGAGTTAAATATAAACAAATTATAATAGAATTGTGTGTTTTAATACAGTGTAGTATGTTTGGTTTTTGTCGCCAACAACCTTTTCGAAATCCACGTTGTTTTAACGTTACAATATAACGTACCTATTTTAATGGTACCATTCGCGTTAAAAGCAAAATGCATCAGGCTGTCATAGTTGATACATATGAAATCGTTCGAGCTTTTTGCCAGACAGAAAAGGAGCATTAATGTCAGCGTTTTCATAGATTCTTGAAGGGTTATAAAATGGGAACCCTTTCTAGTATTCATGCTTGTGTAAAATGCAATTCAAATAATTGATTATATACCTAGTGCATAATTATTACAGGCTTTGGTTGAGGCGGGGAAAGGATATTGGAAAATTCTTTCGGCATAACTGTCAAAGAATCGCTGACCAATGTTGCTTAGAAAGTGGTAAAAAGGATATCGGAAATTTCTTTCAGGATAAATGTCAACAGAATCGCTGACCAATGTAGCTTTTGAAAGTGGTAGAAAGGATTTTGGAATATTTTCTTTCGGGATAAATGTCAACAGAATCGCTGACCAATGTAGCTTTTGAAAGTGGTAGAAAGGATTTTGGAATATTTTCTTTCGGGATAACTGTCAACGGGATCGCTGACTTTCACTAGCGGTTACGGTTTAATGCTCACTGGTGCACCTGTAAAGGTCCATCTGACCAGCGACCACCCGACTACTGCCGAAGTCCGACGCCAAACGATTTGCCGTATTCCGTCACGCGGGAGAGCCAGTATCTGGATAAGGTTGCTCCATAGACCTCAGCTCTGCTCTGACAAGTCTAGATGTCAAGAGCTAACCGCCTATTCCACTTGTACCTATTCCACTTGGTTCAACTCAAATTTCAATTCGTTGAATTCATTGGATTTTTTTCCCATGTATTTCAACCTTGTTACTACTTTGTGAAAGTCGAAATAAAAGTAATATTTTTATCCAGTAAGTTCAACTATTATAATAAAATATTGTATGTGGTTGTTGTGTTGGTTCGGCCACCAAATTTGAAATGTAGACATACGAGAGCATACTTTTAATCCCGATATTCCCACGAGGATGGGATTGTCCGCAAGCAAAACGATTACATATCATCATAATGTAAAATCAATATAACTTTCCTTGAAATACCGGAGAGTAAACACATCATTGTTGAATTATATAATGCTTTCAAAAGTTGACAAATAGATCATCTGTATTCGTCATACAAATATTAGTCCCGGGTGGGAATCGAATCAACAACCTTCAATGCATAAGGCAGATCTACTACCAACTGGGCTGAGAGGTCAGTTGAACTGCATGTTACAAGGTTTTAGAGAATCACAAGACCTTTATTGAACTCTCCATTTAAGGTCACTTTCTCCTTATCTGATGAACAAAACAATGATGACTTCCTCATACAAAACACGGTAGTATCAACCTTATTTTGCAAGTGTTTTGAGCTATTTTCCGTTGTGGCTTAAATTACTTGAGCACTCTCGCTTTCCCGTGAGAATCTGTAAAAACCCTTTGTTAGCACCTTTGTTAAAACCTAACACTGCAAATGGAAGCTACCCCGAAAATGAATGTGTTTAGAACCTGTGCTTTTGGATGTGATTATGATTGTGATTCAGATGCAAATTGACAATTACACTAGGACAAATATACTTACTCAGGCCGTACCGGCTTTCTGGGGAGATCGCCTGCTCCAGAACCCAGATTTCCCTTATCTACCTTATCATGGGCATAACTTACACAAATCACACCAGCGAGGGTGGTTGTAGATAGTGGAACTCGCGAACGGCGGCGGGAGGCTCCCATGTTGCCCTCTCGCGCTTCTGACGGCTAGCGGATATCGTCCTGGAGCCTTTTAATTTAGACCACGTCACCAAAATAGTCACGATGACACTTCTTCTTTTAGGGATAGAGGAGGAAGAAAGATTAAATAGCTGGCAAACACGTAAGTGATGGTGGGTTTTGGTAAGGAGGGGAAATGGTGGGGGATGGGTGTTAGGTGAGGAGAGGTGTTGATGGGTTTTTGCTAAGCCATCGGAAAGGGGAAAGTGTCAGTTATTGCCAAATATATTGCTCGTGAACCTTTATCTATTATATCTAGTTATAAGGGCTCGCGAGGTCTACTGTTCACAGAACCACCAGGTTATGTAGAAGCAACAATGTAAACAATGCCGGGTTACAAAGAGTACATGGGTTGCTGGTCCAAACCAATACTAGGAGGAAACATGCCGCTTGTTTAACTTGTTCATTATATCGTGCCTGTTATGGGCTCGACGCATTTGCCTCGCAGTAATTAGTAATCGAAATGTTCAATAATATTATCCAGATCGTTACACCAGAAAGTTCGACAGGCTTTCCGTTCGAGCGAATGGACGTTTTACGTCATATAAAACTCAATCAGTAACGCGATATTTGATACCAGCTGCAGCCTGTTGTTTGCCAGCCTTCTGTCTGTCCGAACCACTTCGAACTATGGCACCAGGTTAAGATAAGGCCGAAGGTGGAGGTAAACTTCACCCAAAATACTCAACAGTCTGAGGAACCCTGCTCACGAGCAATCGTATATATCGGGAATCACGATTCAATTGAAAAGTCGAGATAATAAATAAATACTATGTACATTTCTCAGGGTGTTTCAATTACGAAGACTGCAGATTTATATAGGAATGTGATGAGAGGAGTATAGGATAGTGCGAAACTGTGATGAGCCAGATACAAATCCAATTTATTGATTCCATGCGACTTGAGCATGTGGTTGGTATTTAAAGGCACCGTGCCATAGTTTTTTTGCTTTGTCACAAATATATCAATAATTCTCGAGTCGTACACTTGATTTGTCTGAATCTGAAATCTATAAAAAAAAATTGCTGATTAGACAAATCTTTCACCCACTGTAAAGAGGCCATTATTAACCATTATTTATGCAAATAACTCTAATGTCTCACAAAGAAAATATGCTATCATGCGCCTGTTAAAATGATAAGGAACTGAGATGTAACCTGAAAATGAGTCTATTACTCATATTGGGTCTAGGAACCAGCTGTAGCAGAAATGATGCTAATCGGGGTGCATCATTTTTTAATGATAAGTCTATGTATTTGTCGGGGTGCATCATTTGATAATGATAAGTCTATGTATTTGTCGGGGTGCATCATTTGATAATGATAAATCTATGTATTTGTCGGGGAGCATCATTTGATAATGATAAGTCTATGTATTTGTCGGGGTGCATCATTTGATAATGATAAGTCTATGTATTTGTCGGGGTGCATCATTTGATAATGATAAGTCTATGTATTTGTCGGGGTGCATCATTTGATAATGATAAATCTATGTATTTGTCGGGGAGCATCATTTGATAATGATAAGTCTATGTATTTGTCGGGGTGCATCATTTGATAATGATAAGTCTATGTATTTGTCGGGGTGCATCATTTGATAATGATAAATCTATGTATTTGTCGGGGAGCATCATTTGATAATGATAAGTCTATGTATTTGTCGGGGTGCATCATTTGATAATGATAAGTCTATGTATTTGTCGGGGAGCATCATTTGATAATGATAAGTCTATGTATTTGTCGGGGTGCATCATTTGATAATGATAAGTCTATGTATTTGTCGGGGTGCATCATTTGATAATGATAAGTCTATGTATTTGTCGGGGTGCATCATTTGATAATGATAAATCTATGTATTTGTCGGGGAGCATCATTTGATAATGATAAGTCTATGTATTTGTCGGGGTGCATCATTTGATAATGATAAGTCTATGTATTTGTCGGGGAGCATCATTTGATAATGATAAGTCTATGTATTTGTCGGGGTGCAACATTTGATAATGATAAATCTATGTATTTGTCGGGGAGCATCATTTGATAATGATAAGTCTATGTATTTGTCGGGGTGCATCATTTGATAATGATAAGTCTATGTATTTGTCGGGGTGCAACATTTGATAATGATAAATCTATGTATTTGTCGGGGAGCATCATTTGATAATGATAAGTCTATGTATTTGTCGGGGAGCATCATTTGATAATGATAAGTCTATGTATTTGTCGGGGTGCATCATTTGATAATGATAAGTCTATGTATTTGTCGGGGTGCATCATTTGATAATGATAAATCTATGTATTTGTCGGGGAGCATCATTTGATAATGATAAGTCTATGTATTTGTCGGGGTGCATCATTTGATAATGATAAGTCTATGTATTTGTCGGGGTGCATCATTTGATAATGATAAATCTATGTATTTGTCGGGGAGCATCATTTGATAATGATAAGTCTATGTATTTGTCGGGGTGCATCATTTGATAATGATAAGTCTATGTATTTGTCGGGGTGCAACATTTGATAATGATAAATCTATGTATTTGTCGGGGAGCATCATTTGATAATGATAAGTCTATGTATTTGTCGGGGTGCATCATTTGATAATGATAAGTCTATGTATTTGTCGGGGTGCATCATTTGATAATGATAAGTATATGTATTTGTCGGGGTGCAACATTTGATAATGATAAATCTATGTATTTGTCGGGGAGCATCATTTGATAATGATAAGTCTATGTATTTGTCGGGGAGCATCATTTGATAATGATAAGTCTATGTATTTGTCGGGGTGCAACATTTGATAATGATAAATCTATGTATTTGTCGGGGAGCATCATTTGATAATGATAAATCTATGTATTTGTCGGGGAGCATCATTTGATAATGATAAGTCTATGTATTTGTCGGGGTGCATCATTTGATAATGATAAGTCTATGTATTTGTCGGGGTGCATCATTTGATAATGATAAGTCTATGTATTTGTCGGGGTGCATCATTTGATAATGATAAATCTATGTATTTGTCGGGGTGCATCATTTGATAATGATAAGTCTATGTATTTGTCGGGGTGCAACATTTGATAATGATAAATCTATGTATTTGTCGGGGAGCATCATTTGATAATGATAAGTCTATGTATTTGTCGGGGAGCATCATTTGATAATGATAAGTCTATGTATTTGTCGGGGTGCATCATTTGATAATGATAAGTCTATGTATTTGTCGGGGTGCATCATTTGATAATGATAAGTATATGTATTTGTCGGGGTGCAACATTTGATAATGATAAATCTATGTATTTGTCGGGGAGCATCATTTGATAATGATAAGTCTATGTATTTGTCGGGGAGCATCATTTGATAATGATAAGTCTATGTATTTGTCGGGGTGCAACATTTGATAATGATAAATCTATGTATTTGTCGGGGAGCATCATTTGATAATGATAAGTCTATGTATTTGTCGGGGTGCATCATTTGATAATGATAAGTCTATGTATTTGTCGGGGTGCAACATTTGATAATGATAAATCTATGTATTTGTCGGGGAGCATCATTTGATAATGATAAGTCTATGTATTTGTCGGGGTGCATCATTTGATAATGATAAGTCTATGTATTTGTCGGGGAGCATCATTTGATAATGATAAGTCTATGTATTTGTCGGGGTGCATCATTTGATAATGATAAGTCTATGTATTTGTCGGGGTGCAACATTTGATAATGATAAATCTATGTATTTGTCGGGGAGCATCATTTGATAATGATAAGTCTATGTATTTGTCGGGGTGCATCATTTGATAATGATAAGTCTATGTATTTGTCGGGGTGCAACATTTGATAATGATAAATCTATGTATTTGTCGGGGAGCATCATTTGATAATGATAAGTCTATGTATTTGTCGGGGTGCATCATTTGATAATGATAAGTCTATGTATTTGTCGGGGTGCATCATTTGATAATGATAAGTATATGTATTTGTCGGGGTGCAACATTTGATAATGATAAATCTATGTATTTGTCGGGGAGCATCATTTGATAATGATAAGTCTATGTATTTGTCGGGGTGCATCATTTGATAATGATAAGTCTATGTATTTGTCGGGGAGCATCATTTGATAATGATAAGTCTATGTATTTGTCGGGGTGCATCATTTGATAATGATAAGTCTATGTATTTGTCGGGGTGCATCATTTGATAATGATAAGTCTATGTATTTTTATTGCATGGAAAATTTACATAGACTGTAATATTTTCAGTTTTCGTTAGACATCACATTTAACTGAATACTTTCATTTTCCTAATATACAATTCCATTTTTTTTTTTCAAAAACTTACTTTTTCAGAAAAACTATAGAAATAAATATATTTAATTTAATGCAGAACTTTTTATTTTTATTGAGCACGTAACTCCTAACATGACTTTTCGATAACTCTCAAGGTTTCAGACTTGGCCTCAGTGGCCTTGCAAAAACACTCACTCTGTATTACGGTAGGTATTAAAATGGCCTTTTAAACTTTGCAAACAGCAAGCAAAAAATAATATGAACAGACAACATTTACAAAGATTGATCCTAATAAAATATATGAATTAAATAAATCGCTTTTTATATCTAATTTTAGCTACTCAAATAAGTGGTAGCAATGTTTTTCTGGTTCAAAATTATATGGTCAAGTTCCAGAGTTTAATGAAGCAAACGAGATTCGGTCAAATCCCGAACGAAAATAATACTTAAAATATATTTCAGTGATTCGACCGAATCGGACGAAAAAACTCGGTCGAATCCCAAAAAATCCAAAACGGTGTGGCTACACTTCTATCTTCTATCTACTATCTGTCCCCATGTAGGTTTTGCCGCCGGGCTTCGTGACGGCCTCGCTTTCCGTGTGGTATCGAGCGTGACAGAGTCGGTTTTGTGCAAAAAGAAAAACAAAACCTGGTTAGGTTTTGTCCTAGTGACGTACTCTGCCATAATATCATCACGCCGTGCATAACTTAAAGAATAGATTAAAAAAGGGGATCAAGATCAAATAGTTATTGAGATAGAGTTTGTTTAAAAAAGTGCAGAGTTGAGGATCTTAACTCCCTATTTTACTTATTGAAGGTCATCCTTCCATATTAAAAACCAGATCTCTGATTGAGTTCTAGAGTGTATATTATCCAGTCCTGGGTAACCCGACCCCATATGAAGTTTTATTTCGTTTTTTAGTTTCATTTTAAAGTACTTTTTTCATATTCTAGGACCCAAGGTCAAATATGGTTACCCAAATAGGTATGTACACTGGACGACAATTTACTAATAAAAGTGATCCTGGTGACTCCTTATAGTAGATACGTGTTGAAATGTTCTTTCTTACGTTCGTTAATTATCAAATGAATCATGTAGAGAGTGAAAGGCTCAAATGGCAGCGGTTCTGTGATCGCGTCTCTGTCCTATGTGGAGTTAGATAACGTTTTAATCCTCGCTCTTCTAAATAAATAACAGGCCATTGATGTCCACTGTTGAACAGGTAATTTACGCCCTTAATGCTAGTCGTATTACAGCTGGTATTTCAGCCAGCCAGCGGAAACGGTCAGACACCTGATAGACTGAAAGTACCGAACTACGAGCGTTAAGTTCAAAGTCAAAGTCAAAGTCAAATATTTTTATTCATTAAGATTTTTAGGATCATTTTGAAACGTCAAATCTACCGCCTGTTCGGAATCGCGACCAGCACACAAGGAGAAAGGCAAGAACCTCGGGCTGATTAATTTTTTGATGATCCATTTAACATTCAGGTACAACAGGTGTTTATAATAATTTAATAACATTACAAGTGTTACCTACATCATAAAACTAAAAACTTAATATTATCTTAAAACATTGATTACTACATAACTATCTAATGGGCAGTTTCATGACATTGAGAAATCACCATTTAACTGTCAACTGGTATAGCAACATCGGGCCACGCGTTGACTGAGTTGGTTATTATGTAAAATCGATTTACCTTATAGTTCCATTTAGTTCAAATGTTTTATGTACTACATATTAGTGTTTCAAAGACTATTGAAATACTTAAAGTGTATTTTTATTATTTCTCTTAAAGGGTGAAATGGGGGAAAAGACTTGAAATTTTCTTGAAAATCAAAAATGTTTAGTTTCATTCAATTAAGTAGAAATTGTGCATGTAGATATGTAGTTACTTTGAAATGCTAACTATGCAAAAAAAACTTTGAGATTTTTCTTCCAAAAGAGTGACATGGGTCAAATCTTTTTGTGCGCAGATATTTTTTTAGTTGATCCAATCCAGTTGAAGTTTAGTGTGTTTTCAATATAATTTAAATGCTTCTTTAAAAAAAATACATTTCAGATTGTATTATTTATGCTATTAAAGAGTGCAAAACTCTAAGCAACTTAAATCTTTATAATTTGATTATTTAAATATGTAAACTATTGTTATTATAATACAAATACATTTTATCATAACTCTCAAAGGGGGAAATAGGGCAAATGTCTTGAAATTTAAAATCTTTTGTCATATTCGATTAAGTTGAAATTGTTTATGTGTGATAAATATTATATGTTTGAAAACATGTTTTGGAAATTTGTATAATTTGTAGGTAATAAAAAAATGTTTTTTGCTTCTTAACTATTTTCTCTTGATATAGCCTTTATTGTCATTAGTAAATGTTCGTATCTTCTTCTCCTTATCGATTCAAACGTTTCAAAACATTAAAAACTTCCTCGATCAGTACTCAGCAACCTCCACTGCTCCACGAGGCATAGCAGGCAGGAAAGTTGTTGGGTTATACTTTCCTGTACGGGAATTCCACACTAGCAATGTGTTCTCGAGGAGTATATTATGTCCCATCTGGCTAGATTTTTACTGCAGCGGCCATCTTGAGTCCGTAGTCAGTTCAGTGATTTCCGCCCCAGCCACTGCAGATCATGTTTAAGGCTGGTGTCAGCTGGGACGGCCGATACCAGTACAAAGGATGTTGACTGTCTGTTTCCTACTTTCTCTTTTTAATGCAGCAGGTAATTGCGCGGTGGATTTCAGGTTAGGCTATGCCAGCTAAGGGATACAGCATTCTGAGTGGAGTCGGTTTTAGACAACCAGTAAATTTTTTCAGAATTACCGAGACGGGCCGTGTAGAAACTAGGAACCCTGTTGTTCCAATCCGTTTTTCTTATTTTGCCGTAGCAAAGCACGGGTATTTTCAGCTAGTATTAAATACAATTGTGACCTACCAAATCATTCAGTTTCCGCTGTAAAAATAGAGTTTATTATGATTTTTTTATTGCATTTTTTTAAATTATTTATTGGAGGGTTTGTTAAAAACTGAACATACAAACACTGAACCCTTTAGGTACACAAAAAAAAAAAAAAGTAAGTGGTAAGTTTCTTAAAAATAACCTAATTACGATCCCTAATTGCTAAATTGTCAATTTTAAACAGCTTTCCATCTTTCTCTGATAGAGGATAAGCTAGAAAGCTGTTACAGCCTCCTATCTGCCAAAAACTAGGTTTTTGAAGCTTGGTGATAAATAAAAATTGACCTCAGAGCAAAGCCCTGCAGACAATAAAAATATCCCTAGCCTGCCCGGATTTAAATGTAAAAAGTTATACCTGTGTGCGAGCTTGATATATCTATCACTGAAATATTAAAAGTGGAAGCGGCATTACAACTTACCCTTAACCATACCCTTCCCCTATCGATCAGTGGTGAAAAAATAAAATTGTAGCGAACAAATACGCGACTCGCGTATGTCGACGGTTCTATTTTATTATTTTTAAAATCTCATACTGGAAGTAATTCGTTTAAGTTTAAATTAACTGTATGATTATCCTTTAAATTCAGTATATAAATGTTAAGAAAATTAAAACCACACCACATATTTGGACGATGCTGACAGCTTACGAAACTTGATTACTAGCCACGTGAGACACGGCGGTAAGGTTTATATAACTTTAGCCTTCCCGTATAGGGTAAATATAAATTAAAATAAAAAATTAAGCCGAGGATGGATTTATAATAAATTAGGTTCCTACCTAAGTAATATATAATTATTTTGTAGGTATGTGTGGCACTGAACTTCTATGCCTAGACCGATTTGGATAAATAATTAATAAAATAATAAATATTACAATATTACTTTATTATTATATTATATTTGAGTGGGTGTCATGGCTTGGATTTATAATTGTACCTACATACGAAGTTTCATTTTAATACGACCATTTTTTCGTCCCGTCATCTTATCCCGCAAATTACATTTATTTTGATGACTTTGTTGTGTGTATTTTAGTGGGTCTCATGGCTTAGATTTACCTACAATCGTACCGAGTAGCTGACACTGCAATCGACATGTTATGACGAAAACCAAGTCCGAGGCGTTCGAATAGTCTATAATATAATATCATCGCCAATCTACGTCAAGCTTTCTTAGACAAGTCTCATTCGACTAAGCCTACATGATTACAGTTTTTATAGCGATTGTAGAAATCTCTCGGTCAGCCTTGCGCTTCCTGTTTCGAATATTCCCACGTTTAACGATAGACTATGCTAAATAAAGTAAAAAGGGGTGTATGAGATACAAGAAGCTGACAGACAGCTTAGTGATAAGGTCTCATTGGCACCATTTGGATATGGAACCCTAAAAAACAGAAACCCAGCTAAGCCCGAGCGGAGCTTTTTTTATTTTTTTTATTGTACGACTCAACTGACTGAGGAACTGGCTTCTCTATGCCGGACCACAACTATTTTAGAATTGTTATTATGGCGACATAATTGAGTAAGATAGTAGTAGCTAGCCACGCGGACTTAAATAAAGTCCTACCACCATCTAAACCAAGCCCAATATATTGTACTCTTCATGGGGATCCCGAACCCAGGACCTCTGGATCTCCAATCGGTGGGTTGAACCACTAGACCACAGAGGCGCTTTGGACGTTCTTACGTTTTTGACCTTAAAATATAGGAAATGACCCGATCGTGTAACCGAAATCAAGTTTAATTAATTTCCAAGCTACATTACTTTAACTTTTACTGGCTTCATTTCATTTTCGTAAGAAACAATTCAGATTTTTATGATTTTGTACCCCTATAAGAATAGTAACTTCTCTAGACACTTTCCGTAGTCCGTCTGTTGATCTGTCTGATCTGATTATCTGTTGGTAAGTTTGAAGTTAATATTCATATAAATACTTAACTGGTTGCTTGAGAAAAATCCACTTTTTTACTTAAAAGCTTTTATATTTCGCAACCAAGGTTACATCATGGATATTGCTGATTTTTATTATTTACCAGTAAATAAAAATAAATAAGTTTATATCTTAAATTAAAAAAGCATCAGCACTACTAAAGTAAAATATCCGAAAATCGTTTATTTGTCGTCAGGTAGGTACACATTTTTAATTGTACCTAATTATTTACTATGTATTTCATAATGAATACTTTACCTTTGTCTTGTGATATGCCTCAAATTCGCAGCTGGCTATTTTTGAAGGTTTGGGCTTACCTTTGCGAAAAATTTCCTCATTTATTTTTCAACGTCCACCCCAATCGTTCATCCCTACGAATGAGTGACACAAAATCTATCCTTTCGTCGTCAGCCGTTCGGTCGGTAGGGTGGTGTCAAGGTCATATTATAACAGTCACGAGGTTGTAATCATTTGTGTGTAAGTGTGTGCATAATGATATATGCTATTTTGTAGGTATGCACATAACCTACAGAATACCTACAAAATACCTAAATCTACATATATATATAACTCAAAGGTGACTGACTGACTGACATAGTGATATATCAACGCACAGCCCAAACCACTGGACGGATCGGGCTGAAATTCGGCATGCAGTTAGGTGACGTAGGCATCCACTAAGAACGGATTTTGATTAATTCTACCCTCAAGGGGATAAAATGAGGGATGAAAGTTTGTATGAAACTTTGTGAATTTTAAACCGATCAGGCTGAGACTTTGCATGCATAAAGCTACTATGACGTAGGCATTCCCTAAGAAAGGGTTTTGAGATTTTCGGTTAGACTTTTTCAAAATGGCTAAAGAAAATCTGAACGTTAATGGAGAAGTTGAAGAATGTACTGTCGTTTTTAAGTTTTGTAGGCCCTAATTTTTACACACGCTAAACAAAAGTAAAGCCGCAAAAACTATACCTAATTAATAATAATACTTCTTAACGCGAGCGAAGCCGCGAGCAAAAGCTAGTATTATTATAAATGTACCGACATAATTATCTCTTTAAGTCTTGTTATTCTTTTTTTGATAATATACTGTACCTAGGTACTTACTAAAATAAAATAGTGAACTACTGATGGTGGGTTTGTTTGGTGCCAACCAAACTAACATTAAAACAAAACGGTGGCGTGTTTAACAAATAAAAAAACTAGGCAACATTTTGAAGATAAGCGAAAACAAACTAAGAATGGTATGTACTTTATATTATTTTGTGATACATACCTACTATTTGCTTAATTATAAATTCAAAATGTCTTGCTTGACCATTACAAACTCTTTTTTTATTTTTATTGTACGACAAAGTTTATTGTATCGTAACAAGCTAATATAAGGCCGAAGGAGGCGCACTTCACCCGGAATCCTCAACAAACTGAGGAACTGGCTATCTTACCTCTAAATGCCGGAACACAACAAGTTTATAATTATTATTATGGCGACAGAATTAGGTAAGATGGTGGTAGCTAGCCAGGCGGACTTAAATAAAGTCCTACCACCAACCAAACCAAGCACAATATATTGTACTTCCCATGGGGATCGAATCCGGGACCTCTGGATCAGAAATCGGTAGGTTGAACCACTACACCACAGAGGCGGTTAAATTTCTATATCGAAAAGAATGTAATAATGTAGTACAGTGTTTGTCCGCCATCCCGCTTCATGTAATACATTACGCACCAACGGGATCTAGCAAGTAATACATTACGCACCAACGGGATCTAGCAAGTAATATATTACGCACCAACGGGATCTAGCAAGTAATACATTACGCACCAACGGGATCTAGCAAGTAATACATTACGCACCAACGGGATCTAGCAAGATCTTACGTCACAGGCGGAATGTAATGAAGGGACCTGAGCGTCATGACGGGAGAGCTGAGAGTCTCCTCAGGCGATGGTATGTAGATGTAGAGTCCATGAAGGGAGGGTTCGAGCTGCCTCAGACGGAAACAGGCTTAATCCCAGAGGAGCATATTCGTCTATTTACACGTACTGCTGACAATACCAGGGTTCCATCAATTAAGTAGTACAGTATTTATTTTGTAACAGCTGATGTGAATAGAAAGTTAAAATTTATATCTCTATTATATAAAATCGATTTACCAGTGACGTGATAGGTAGATAGGTGTAATCACGTTAGCGCCGATACTGTAAGACCTACAGACTTGAAATTTTGCTAAGGGGGTAAAATGGGGTGAAATAGTTTTTTTGCAAAATCTTTATTTATGATCCGATTAAGTTGAAACTTTGTACGTGTGTTGATTATAGTTTACAAATGGGTATTTAGAAAAAAACGTCAGAAAATCTAAAAGGGTAGAACGGGGCAAAACAATTTGTATGCAAAATCTGTATTTATAATATAAATATAATGAAGCGTATTTTTTTTCTTGCAAACCGCCGTTGCATCGACGGAAGTTTTGAAACTCCGTCTGCGTGTGCAAAAACTAAATTACAGTAATCGCTACAATTTAAAGACATGTTTGTTCGCACCACAGTTCGCACCATTGCATTGTTGAGATCGACGAAAGCGGCCGCGGTAAGTTCAAGTACGATTCCCACGCATAGTCACAAGGACTAGTGTACAGATAAAACTCTACGGCTTAGAGTCTACTACAGATAGACTCTAAGCCGTATGAGGATTTTATTTGATTATTAGAAAAAGCTTACAAAATCGTAACAATTAAATTAATAATTTAATAAGAGTGTAAAAAATAAATAAACAAATAAATGTATTATATAAATAACACAGTAAAATAGATTAAATGTGAGAATAATAGTTTTGTATGTGCCCAATGACATTTAAACTGTATAATTATAACGACGGGTCTTCATGAAACTTGGAATGAAGATGTATTTTATGCCGCGAGGAACTACTTTACACAATAAATACTTTTTACACTACCTGCTCGACAATGTGTCATGTAATTAGTTATTTCTATAACTAATTACATGACACCATAAAAAACGCTAAAATATGATAAAAATATCATGATCTTTGAAACCCGTAAATTGGTAACCGGTTCCACGGTTACCAATTTACGGGGACTGACAGACAGACATAAAGGTATAACTACTCAGTCATAAAGTATAGTTTTACCCTTTGGCACTGTTTGGGTACCGAACCCTAAAATGTTAGGTGTGAGTACCCCCAGAAAATTAATGATGAATGAGATAACTTGTATAATATGTATTTTCGTTAAATATTATTTATTGTACATATGAGTCACTTTGTTTCAAAAGTCAGGTTACTTAAGGACCTTTACATACGTACGTTGTTACTCAACTATTCCATACTAGTATCAGAGCCTAGACACTGATTTCAGTGACACGCTAAATTGTTAATTCACTGGACTAAATAAGAGTGAGGGCTATCTTGGGTCACGTTTCGCCTCAATCAAGACAAGCATCCGCTACCATGTTGCTTCAGCTAAGTTTGGATAATTACATCGTTGAAGCAAGATAACTAGAATTGCCTGTAATACAGGGTGAATTTTTGAAACGGGACAGTAAGGGCAGGTACCTTAAGCGTTATAGTTACAGGAAAACGTTTTTATCAATCGACTCGGACTCAAACCTCAGTCGGTCCGGTAGAGACTTTTGATCCTTATAAGAAACAGGATCGATAGACATAAAAAAAGTTTTTGTGTAAGATGACCATTTTCTTGCGTACTGTTTATTTTTTATAAAATCTAAAAGTGCAGTTCAAAATATCTTATAAAAATATGGATCTCAGAAATTCAGGTCTTCTAAAAACATTTTCCTGTAACTAACCTTTTTTTTTTTTTTTTTTTAACGGGGGGAAATCTGTTTGCAGACACCCTAACGCACCGAGGGATGCGAAAGGGTAGTGTGAGGATGACGGACTCGTCGACTCACTAAAACCACCCCGGTGGCCGGCCTCGATGCGTGTCGAGGGGCTCCGACAACTCTCTATAGAACATTTCGGTGCCCCCCTCGCATATCGCCTTTAAAGCACGTCCCGGGAACGACACCCACAGTCGCCCCCAGCACTCGTGGTGCTACGGCTGCACATGCCACAATGTGTCAGCCGCCCTCCCGGGGTCCGCTACTGACCAGCCGGAGCCCTCGCTCCAACCGCTCACGCAGTCCCGAAAGGCCCCCTGTTCGGCAGGGGGTACCGCCCAAGCCCCTCATGGGGCAGGCAGTGCGGGGCGGCCGTTGCCAGCGCCCCGCCGCCGCCTCCTCCGAGCGGGATCGGCCCTCTCCCGATCTCGCTCGGCGGCCTCTTTCCGAACCAATACGGTCTCACAGAAAGAGGCCACGGCCTTCCAAGCCGTCTCATCTGCCACCATAGCTTCCACTACGCTTGGCAGAGAGAGGTTCTGCCCGATCCTGTTGACCAGGATTCCGCGCTCCACGCTCCACGCTGAGCACTGCTCAAGCGTGTGCTGCGCGGAGTCCCGGTCACACCCACAATGGTGGCATTGTGGTGTCGGTTCGCGTCCAATCCTACTCAGGTACTCCCCGAAGCAGCCATGTCCGGTAAGCACCTGAGTAAGGCGATAGGTGACGTGCCCATGCCTCCTTCCCAGCCAGGCTTCGAAGTTAGGCGCAATGGCGCCGACGACGCGTTGGCGCGAGCTTCGCGGTTCATCAAACCGCTCGTGCCACTCCACGAGCGCACGTCGGCGCTCCTGCACACGCACTTCAGCGGGCGCGGTTCCACTCCCATCATCACTGCGGAGACGAAAATACACACGTGCATCCATCTCCGCTAAGATGTCAAGGGGCGGAAACCGCGCCAAGATCGTTGCCGCCTCAAAAGATATCGTACGATACCCTCGTGCGATGCGAATGGCCATAGTACGCTGTAGACTATTAAACAGTAGTCTATAGCGCCTAACACCCGTCAGTCTCCCAGACCAAACGGGCGCTCCGTAGAGTGCCATCGATCGCACGACTCCCCCGTAGAGACGGCGAACTCCCTCCCTAGGTCCCCCGAGATTTGGTAGCAGTCTATGCAGAGCACCCACTACCTTCTGAATCCGGGGGACGGTGCGGCTGAAGTGCTCCCCGAAGTCCCAGCGACTGTCCAAGGTAAGGCCCAGGTACTTGAGGTACCGCCCCACCTGGACGTCAACGTCACCGACACGAACCGACAAGCTAGGTGGTTCCCTTCCCCTCGGGAATTTATGGAACCACAGCGCCTCAGTCTTGAGAGGCGCTGTCCGCAGACCCAGCTCGTGGATCTTATCCACGACACAAGCCACCCCAAGCTCGGCGAGCCCCTTGGTCCCCTCGAAGTTGTCTCCGCCGGCTAACACTAAAGTGTCATCCGCATAGCAGACGACGTGTAGGCCGACGGGGAGATCGACACGCAGGACCGCGTCGTACGCAAGGTTCCACAAGAGCGGGCCCAAAACGGACCCCTGCGGAACCCCACAGCACACCTCCCTCTGGTGTAATGTACCATCCCTGCCCACATACTGGACACATCTGTCGCGCAGGTAGGCTCCAACAATCCGCTGCAGGTAGGGGGGGACCCCGTGAAAAACGAGAGCCTCCCTTATCGTCCTCCATGGCAAGGAGTTGAACGCGTTGACGATGTCCAAAGACACCGCCAACATCCTCCCGCCTCGGGACACTACCTGGTCCGACAGTAGACGGACTCTAAGAATCGCGTCCACCGTCGAACGGGCCCGCCGGAAACCAAACTGGTCATCCGACAGGTCGGGGCCTACCTGCCCGAGATGCGCGCACAGACGACCGGCAATTATTCTTTCGAACAATTTGCCGGCCTCGTCCAGCAAGCAAATGGGACGATACGCAGAGGGAGATTCCGCGGACCTTCCATCCTTCTTCAAGAGGACCAATTTCGCCTCCTTCCACTCCATGGGGAACACGCCATTACGGAGACAGCCGTCAAACAGCCGCCTCAGACGGTCCCCCAACCCGGCGGATAAAGCCAGCACCCAAGCCCGACCCGGAATCCCATCCGGGCCTGGCGCCGTGTTACGAGCCCTAAGGCGCTTCACGGCTCGGTCCAACTCCTGTACGGTCACCCCCAGTTCATCGTCCCAGGTAATCGGGCTCGATGGTAACACGGGGGGTGAAGAGGAACTGTCCTGGACCCTAGGGAAGAGCGTGTCGACCACGCCTCCCACAAGCGTAGGATCCAGGGTTTCCGTCAACGGAGGGGCCCACGGTTTGAGCTTGCCCAGTACCATCTTGTACGGGCGCCCCCATGGGTCCCTGTTCATTCCCTCCAGGAGTTCACTCCAGGACCGAGCCTTAGCGTCGGCAATGGCGTGTTGAAGCGCCATTGTAGCGCCTCGGTATACCTCGTAGGCTCTATCCACCTCAGCGGCAGGGGCTCGCCGTCTTCTCCGGGTATTGGTGTACAGGCGTCGGGACCGCAGGCACGTCTCACGTAACCGCGCTATTTCCTCCGACCACCAGTACACTGACCTGCGCTTGGTTGGCCTGGCTCTGGGCATCGATAAGTCGCAAATCGACGTCATCGTTGTGCGGAACCAGGCCGCCTCTCTAACAGGATCGGGCAGATCCTCTCCGGCTAGGCCTTCCGACCAGGCCGCGACGATGGCGGCGGCCTCGAGCAGATCTCTGTCGAGCCGCTTGAGGGCCCATCGTCGCGGCGGGCTGCCATCGCGGCGGGACGCACGTCCGGAGGTGCGAAGGGCTACATCGAAAACGATGTAGCGATGGTCAGATAGTGTGACCATTTCCTCCGCAACTCTCCATCCCGACACCAAGTGTGTGGCAGAAGGAGTCGCCCATGAAAGATCCACGATCGACTCCCCCTGCCACCGAACACATGTGCTTACAGACCCCTGATTAAGTAATCGGAGGTCCATACCCGCCGCCCAATCTACGATCGTCTCTCCCCTGCGGTCGTCTTGGGGACTCCCCCACTCACGTGAGTGTGCGTTGAAGTCACCCAAGACGAGCATGGGACGCGGGAGGCACCTGCGAATGCAGTTTCCCACCGCGTCCAGGTACGCCTCGTATTCAACGAGGGTACAGTTAGGAGAGATGTAGCAGCCCACAACGGCTAGATGACCCCACTCTGTGGCCACGAAACCCTGGCCCTTTTCAATAAGGGCACAGTGGGGATCACCATGACCGCGACCCCAGTAGATAGCGACGGAGTCCAGGTCGTCCCCGAACCAAGCCATATGGTCCGGGACACGGTAGGGCTCCGCGACTACGGCAAGTGCAATCGACCACTGCGCGAGGTTTTGCAGGAACAGATCCTGCGCACCTCGACAGTGGTTCAGATTGCACTGGAGGATTCGAATGGTGTGATCCATTACGAATCCTCCATGCCTTCCTGAGGCGGCGGGTTTTGACCCGACTGAGCGGCCCCCTTTGTTGGGGCAGCTTTGCCTTCCGGTGCTGGGGCTGAGCGAGGAGACTTCCTCGTTCCCTTAGGAGGGGTGCAATTCTTGCTCCCCATCCTGTGGTCAGCCTTACAGCCCTTGTCCGAGCACAGTGGACACTTGCGCGGATTCGTGCATTGGCTCGCCCGATGGTCGGGCTCGCCGCACGCGTAGCACAAGTGGCTGCGATCCACTGTACTCGGACACTTACTGCGTACGTGCCCGTACTCCAAGCACCGGAAGCACTGGAGAGGCCTCGAGGTCAAATAATCGACCCGAGACGAGACCCACCCTACAACGACATGCTTTGCCACTGCTAGCTTCCGCACGGAAGCTAGTGGACAACGGACCCATACCGTGCCCTGGGCATCGAATGAGCGACGTATGTCGCCCACCCGCACGTCGAGGACCGAGCAGCCTCCGGCCTCGGCAACGGCAGTCTGCACCTCTTGAGGTGTGATGCTGTCGTCGAGGTCTTTCAGCCGCAACTCCCCCGTTTTCATTGGGCGCGCAACACGCACACCCAAATCCGCGAGGGCCACGCGCATGCGTTCGGCCAGGGTGTCTGCTTTGGAGGTGCAGTCGGGTCCTGACACCTCCAAAATAAGTCCTCCAGTGATGGCCTTCCTGGAACGAACGTTGTCGATCCCAAGTTCAGCCAGTTTTATGCGAGCCTTAGCGGTCGCCATGACTGCAGCGAGGGTGACTTCGGAACCCTCCGGTACTGTCACCGTAATCGCCGCAGAAGTTGGTAGCCGCGTTGGCTTCGCCTTTCCAGCCTTCTTCCTAGCCTTCTCGCCGGCCTTTAGGCCAGCCTTTGAGCTGGTCTTTTGGTCAGCCTTGGGGCTGGCCTTTGGGCCAGTTTTAGGACCAGGTTTGGAGCCTACTCTCGGGCCAGGCTGCGCTGGCTCTGGAACTGGCGCTGGGACCTTCTTTTTGGCCGCCCTTTTCCTCCCTGTTACTATCGCCCACGAAGATTCAGCCCCCTGTGGCGCTGGCGTCTCCGTAGTCTGCAACTGTACAGGTGGCAGGGGAGTTGGTGGCGCGGGTCGGGCGTTCACCTTCCCTTTGCCAGTCGGCCCTTTTTGCGCTGCCGGAGCAGCGGCACCCCGCTGGACCGAAGATGGTATGGCACCCATAGCCACTGCCAACTTCTTGTCCATTAGAGCGCCGATACGCTCCATGAACCGGCCTTCCCAGTCTCCCCCGGTGGCTGGTGGTGACACCACCGCCGGTTTAGCCGCGCTGTCACCAACGACGGCTTGGGAGCTGACCAACTCCTCCACCTTGGCGGATAAGGCAGCCATCTGCGTGCGCAACTCGGCGTTCTCGTCCTCGAGCCGCTTCACATTAGCGTCCACCGCAACGCGAAGCAGGAGCTCTGACGAGATCGCTGCCGCCCTCCTTACGGAAGTCCGCAGACCCTTGATAAAATTGCCCTTCAAGTTCTTAGACTTGTCGGCAATCTTCTCAATGGTCTGCAGCTCAACCGTCATGCGGGCCTCAAGCTCTTGAGAGCGAAGCACCTGCATCTCTTTAGCCAGGTCCTCGGGCTTAGGCAGACCTGCCTTTGCCCTCTTATTCTCCGGCGCGACTTTGGGGTCGAAGACCTCGTCCTCGTCACCCTCCCCCCTATCTTTGACGAACATGGGGCGCTTAGACCCATTTGGGTCCAGCGCGCCATCCCCACCATCCGTCTCGGGCTTTCGCCCCCTCTTCCGCAGAACGCGGGAAACGTCCGATGCTGTCGACGCAAGGGAAGAGAAGGACGCAATAGAGCAGTCCGACTCCTCTCCCACATCACTCGCCATACAGCACCCTGGCGTCGCCGGTCTCGCGAATTTCTTTTTCGCCGAGACCACTACCTCCTTCTGACGAGAGCTCCCGGAGCCCTCGAAGCGATTGTTGCCCCCCCCAGAATACGAGGGGCTGGATGCCGTAGCACCGCGGGATTCTCCGGCGTCGGAGACGCCGGTACCCGCCTGGGGTCGTTTTTCACAATTCGCTTCTTTCATGGTTTTTTTTTTTGCTTTTTTGAGGGGTGAGCTCCCCTTTGGTGCCCTTGCTACCGGGTTCCCCCCGGTCATGCATCCCATGTGCAGGCACCGAACAACGGGATTCGGAGACGCATTATGCCCGACAGGGTGGCCGAATTGACCCTCCCTGCCGCGCCGCCAGCCTTGAAGGCCGGCCATCCCACGACCCGAAGGTCCGCTGAGTCCCTCACTGGGACTCCCCGCCCCGCGGAAGACCGCCTGTCCATCCACTGTGCCCTATGATAACTTCATAGGGACACGCGGAGGACACCCTCGCGTCGGATTATTCGCTGCCGTCGATCACTTCCCACAAGTGGGAAGTGATCGACGGCACCCAGGGTACACCACGAGGAGGTTATCCGACCCAGTACCCCTCCTGTAACTAACCTAACCTTTTTTTTTTTTTTTTTTTTTTTTTTTTTTTTTTTTTTTTTTTTTTTTTTTTTTTTTTTTTTTAAGTGGGAAAATGCCCTCGCATTTCCCTTCCACCATGGGGGTGGTGGAAGGGGGTATGTGGGACTCGAACCCACTAAAAACCCACTATGAGCAGTCGCCCGCCTTCGTGGGGCCGAGATGGGGTCGCGTTAGCATTCACCATCTGGCCCCGGCGGTTGGCCTGGAACCCGTGTCCAGGCCCCGGCCAAGGAGGGGTGGTCACTGCTCACCAGGACCACCCCTCAGACGAGTGGAGCCGTGCAAGCCGGCGGAGGGTCCCCCGACTCTCCACCAGGTGGCTCCACTACAGGGGAAGTCGAAGAAGGCGGGCAAACCGCCCCCTCCTACCCCCCCTTCGCCTCCGGCGGATCGGGTCAGAGCGGGCATCGTCCTCTCTGACCCTCTCCGCGGCCTCCTTCTGCGACATCACCTGTTCGCAGAAGGAGACCATCGCCTGCCACTCCCTGTCGCCGTCGAGCATGGCGTTGACCACGCTCGGCAGCGAGAGGTCCCCTCCCAGGGTGGCTGAAAGTGTGTGTCGCATGGGACCCCACGCGGCACACACCTCCAGCGTGTGGTGCGCCGTATCCTCCGGCGCACCACATTCGTGGCAGGCCGGGGTCGCCTCCCGTCTCGCGATCTGGTGCAGGTACTTTCCGAAACATCCATGTCCGGAAAGCACCTGCACCAGTCGGAACGTCAGCGACCCGAATCGCCGCCGCACCCAGTCACGGAGGACCGGGCGAATGGCCTCCACCGTCCACTGACCAGGGACCGGTGGAGCCAGGTCCTCCGCCCACCGCCTCAACATGGCGGCCCGCGCCTGTCGCCGTAGGCCCTCCACCCGATCCCACTCCAGGTGCTCCCCGTCGGATCTCCTCGCCGCCACGAAGTGGTAAACTTCGGCGAGGATCTCCGCTTGGAGAGCCCAGGGGGGATCGCCGGCCAGCACGCATGCTGCCGTCCAGGACACCGTCCGGTATCCGCGGATCACCCTCGTCGCAATGACCCGCTGCGGTTGTCGCAGCAGGGTCATGTTCGCGCGACCGAGGGCGTCCACCCAGACCGGTGCCCCGTACAGGGCCATACTCCGGATCACTCCGGAGTATAGACGGCGACATGTGGCGCTCGGGCCGCCCACGTTGGGCAGCAGCCTCCCCAGTGCGGCGGCGGCTCCCAGGACTCTCGGGGCCAGCTGGGTAAAGTGGGCCCCGAAAGTCCACCGTCCGTCCAGGATGAGACCCAGATATTTCATCTGGGTCCCAACCCGGACCGGGACTCCGTCCAGGACCACTCTGGTCCCTGGCGGGGGTCCCCCCCGAGGCCCGTGGAACAACAGGGCCTCGGTCTTGGAGAGGGCCACTCCCAGCCCGAGGGAGCGGATGCGGTCGATCACGTGGGCCGTGCCCACCTCGGCCAACCGCACCGTCTCCCTCAGGTCCCTCCCCCTGACTACGACCAGGGTGTCGTCCGCGTAGCACGCAACCCGCATGTTGGCGGGCAGCGTGCCACGGAGGACCCAGTCGTAGCCGATGTTCCACAGGAGCGGTCCCAGCACCGACCCCTGTGGAACCCCGCGGACGACGCGACGGCGTCTCAGACCGTCGCGTCCCTCCACCAGGACTTCGCGGTCCTGGAGGTAGTCCGCCAACAGCCTCCGCAGATACAGGGGCACCCCGTGGTAACGGAGCGCCTCCTGTATCGTTCCGTGCGGCAGACTGTTGAAGGCGTTGGCAATGTCCAGCGAGACAGCCAACGCCTTATCCCCCTCCCGGACCGCCTCCTGCGTCCACCCCTTGAGCCAGAGCAAGGCGTCAATCGTTGACCGCCTCGCTCTGAACCCAAACTGGGCCTCCGACAACTGAGGCCCAGTGCCGCCTAGGTGCCGGACGACGCGGGAAGCCACCACTCTTTCCAGCAGCTTCCCCGCGTCGTCGAGCAGCACTATTGGCCTGTATGCGGAAGGCGAGTCTACGGCACGACCCTCCTTCCGCAACAGGCACAGCCGGCCGTCCTTCCACAGCTTCGGGAACCGTCCGGACGTGATGCACACGTCGAACAGCTCCCGAAGCCGATCGCCCATCTCCCTGAGGGCGATCCTCAGGACC
This sequence comes from Venusia cambrica, assembly GCA_951394065.1. Taxonomy (NCBI): domain Eukaryota; kingdom Metazoa; phylum Arthropoda; class Insecta; order Lepidoptera; family Geometridae; genus Venusia; species Venusia cambrica. Next base: position 14,213,526 of record OX596044.1, on the reverse strand, counting down.
CTCTTCGGGATCCCGTCCGGACCCGGCGCCGTCCGTTTGCCGCTCAGGCGGCCGACGGCCAACTCCATCTCCACCTCTGAGACAGGTGGGATGGAGTCCGGGTCCACCTCCTCGACCGGCGAGGAGGGCGCCGCCATCGCGGGCGGGGTGTGGTGGGGGTCGATGGCGGGGAAAAGCCCCTCCAACACCCCGCCCAGGATCTCCGGCTCGAGGGACTCCGCAACCGGGGGTGCCTGGCCCCGGAATTTCTTCCGGGCCGCTCTGTACGGGCGCCCCCACGGATCCCTATCGAGGCCCTCCAGGGCCTCGCGCCAGGACCGCTCCTTGGCCCGACCGATGGCCAGCTGCAGCTCCCGCTTCGCCTCGCGGTAGGAGCTGTACAGCTGCGACTCGGCTGTCAGCTCCTCGGCTGACAGCTCGCCGTCGGTCCGCCCGTGGCGCCGCCTCCTACGGTGTGCGTAGGAGCGGCGCGCCGCCGAGCAGGCGGCTCGGAGATCCGCTATCTCCGAGCTCCACCAATAGACCTCCCGGCGGCCCGGGAGGCGTCTGCACCTCGGCATGGCGGCGTCGCACACCGCGGTCACCGCCTCCCGGAAGCGGCTCGCTGCGACTTCCGCCTCCGGGTGTGTGGGCGCGGCGAACCACGACTGGACGATCGCCGCCTCGGACGCCACCTCGGCGTCGAGGCGAGAGATCGTCCAGCGCGGGAAGTCCGCTCGCGCCACTTGCCCCCCTTGGATGTCGGAGGTGGAGGAGATCTCGAACCATATGTATTTATGATCCGAGAGAGTCTCCACCTCCGACATCACCCTCCACGACTGGACACGTGCTGCGACAGCGGGGGTGGCGAACGATACGTCCACCACGGACCCCCCTCGCTGTCGCACGCACGTGTGGGCCGACCCTCTATTCAAGAGGGTCAGTCCCGTGGCAACCCCCCACTCCCTGACAATCTCCCCACGAGAGTCTGTAGAGGGGTTGCCCCAGTCCCGGGCCTTGGCGTTCAGGTCCCCCATAAAGAGGACCTGACGTGGCACCTGCCTTCTAACCGCCGCTGCTAGGAGGTCCATAAAGACCTCCAGCTCTGCAGCGGTTCTATTGGGGGAGAAGTATGCGCCCACTGCCGCATACTCCCCCCACTTGGCCACCACGTACCCCGCACCTCTCTCTACTACCGAGAGGGGGGGACCGCCATGCGCCCTTCCCACGATGGCCACGGAGTCGTCCAGGTCCCCAGCCCAGCACGCATGCTGAGAGGGGACAAAGTACGGCTCCGCAGCGACCGCCAAGTCGACGTTCCACTGCGCCAGGGACTGCATAAGCAGATCTTGAGCCCTGGCGCAGTGGTTGAGGTTCGTCTGGAGGAGGTTGAGTTGGCCGACTTGATCCATGTTAGTCAGCCATCTCAACCTCCTCGCAAGTCGCTTGGCTCGCTCCCGTCACGGGAGCGACCAGTGGAGTCACTGGGGTGGTCCGGACCCCAGCGGTTCTCCCCTTCGTTTTGGGGGGAACACAGCTTCGCGTCCCCATTGTGTGCCCGGCCGGCCTCCCCGACTCTGCGCATATAGCGCAGTGGGGGTCGGCCCGCCCGCAGGTGGCCGCCTTGTGACCTGTGTTTCCACACCGGAAGCACAGGTCACCCCTGTCGGACGTGGAAGGGCACTGGGGGCGTGTATGCCCCAGCCCCATGCACTTGAAACAGCGCATGGGGCGATCCCCCAACGACACCAGCCGTGCCACGCTCCACCCGACCAAAAGCCTGCCCTCCTTCAGCAGCACCTTGGCTGCCGAGACAGGGCAGGAGACAATGGTGGAGCCAGTGCCTCCGGGGCCGGTGCGCACCTCTCCAGCCCTCACGAGCCCGACGTCGCAGCGGCCCGCCTCGGCCACTGCAGCGGCCACCTTCTCCTTGGTGGCCGTGTCGTCCAGGCCGATGACGCGCAGGTCCGTCGTTTTGACGGGCCTGGTCACCACGACCACCTCCGACAGGACCTCGCGGAGCTTCTCCGCGAGCCTGTCGGCTTTCTCCTCTGTTTGGGAGCCAGGAATCTCCAGCATCCTGGCTCCCGTGGCCGTCTGCCTGAATCGGACAAGATCAATTCCGATCTCGCGGAGTTTGATCTTGTCCTGGGCCAGCTGCAGGACGGCGCCGTAAGTGACCCCGGCCTCCTGGGCCGCGGGACGCAATGTCACCACGACCGCCGCGGAGTTAGGGGCCCTCGGTAGCGCCGCCATCGGCCTCGGCGCCGCCTTGACAGCGGCAGCAGCCGCAGGCGCAGAGCGGGCCGCAGCGGCGGCGGCAAAAGTCACCGGCGCTGTAGGGGGGGAGGATTTCTTCCCCCTTTTCCCGCGCTTCCTCGGCCCTGGGGCAGCCACTGGGGCAGCCACTGGAGCAGGCGCTGGGGCAGCCGCTGGGGCAGCCGCTGGAGCAGGCACTGGGGCCGCTGAGGGGACGGAGGATTTCCCCCTCCCCTTCCCTTTCCTCGTCACCGTCGCCCAGCTGTCACCAGCAGGGACAACTGCCGGCATGGGCCTGGGCGGCGATGGTACGGCATCCGCTGCAGCCCTCTTTGCGTCCGCCCTCAGCGGCGGACGGACCACAGGCGCTGGCAAGAGGCGCTCCTCTATTCCCGCCATTCGGGCACTCAACATGTCCCCGAATGTCAGGGAGAAGGAGCGCTTCAGCTCCTCCAGCATCTCCCCCATCCCTGGGGGAGCCTGCATCGCCACGGAGGCAGAGGCAGCAGCAGCGGCGGCAGCTGAGGTGGCGACGGCGGCCTCCGTCTTGGCCTCCGAAAACCCACGACGGAGCGCCTTCACCTCTGCCTTGCAGGCCTCCACCTCCAGACGTAGACGGCCATTGTCAGCCCTCAACAGCTGCGTCTCCCTGGCCTCACTCCGCTCGGCGAGGGCGTCGACGACCTCTCGCAGGCACCTCGCCGAAGTTTTTAAGAGGCCAGCGAGCTCCCCCTTGAGGTTCGACGACCTCTTCACGACCCCCAAGATGTTGGAGAGGCTCTCTCCTGCCCGCGCCCTCAGCGATTGCGCGTCCAGCGCACTGGCGTCGCTTTCCACCAAGGAAGCGACTTCGTTGCCACTGTCCGCCCTGGCCGCCTTTTCCGAGGCCCCCCTGTAGCAACGTTTGTTGAGGGTATCCGTCATCGCAGGGCGGAGAAACTCCTCCCTCGACGGACCCCCAACTTTGGCAGCTCTCCCCTTGCCGCCTCCTCTCTTCGACGTCGCGACCTTTGCAGCCGCCGCACCCTCGGTCTCCGTGTCGGAGTCTAAATACCCCGGCGCGAAGAACGAGGAATACGGCCGCTTCCTGGCCGCCTCGTCTATTGACATGTCCGAGAAGTCGGACTCCGCCCCTTCCTCCGTGCCGGAGGGGCCCTGAAGAGGGCCTTTTTTGGGCGCAGCCGACGACTCGGACTCCGACCCCGATTTTACTCCCCTATTAATAGGGGATTGGCCCTTAGAAGGGCCTTTTAAGAAACGCCCGTTCGCCCTGCGTAGAGGCTTCGCAGCCTGCGACGCATAATGCGGAGTCCGCGATGCCTCCAAGCAAGCCGGACCGGCTTCAGCAGCCTCCCGACGACAGGGGGGGGGTGACCCTCCCCCGCTTGCAACAGACTTCTCGTCCATCCTGAGATGGGAAGGCGGAACAACGCACAGGAGCTAGGGCTCGACCGTGCTAATTATTCACGCCAACCCACAACAGTTGGCAATAACTAACTACCCACAACAGTTGGCAACAACGCGAGGGAGCCTAGCTCGACCCTGCTAATTGTCACCAAAAGTTCCGAGCGTCAAGGCAAGGTTAGTGTGACTGGTGCCTCAGAGCGAAAATTGTGGCAAGGACCAAACAAAAATCCGAACGAGCTAACTAACCTTTTTTTTTTTTTTTTTTTTTTTAAGTGGGAAAATGCCCTCGCATTTCCCTTCCACCATGGGGGTGGTGGAAGGGGGTATGTGGGACTCGAACCCACTAAAAACCCACTATGAGCAGTCGCCCGCCTTCGTGGGGCCGAGATGGGGTCGCGTTAGCATTCACCATCTGGCCCCGGCGGTTGGCCTGGAACCCATGTCCAGGCCCCGGCCAAGGAGGGGTGGTCACTGCTCACCAGGACCACCCCTCAGACGAGTGGAGCCGTGCAAGCCGGCGGAGAGTCCCCCGACTCTCCACCAGGTGGCTCCACTACAGGGGAAGTCGAAGAAGGCGGGCAAACCGCCCCCTCCTACCCCCCCTTCGCCTCCGGCGGATCGGGTCAGAGCGGGCATCGTCCTCTCTGACCCTCTCCGCGGCCTCCTTCTGCGACATCACCTGTTCGCAGAAGGAGACCATCGCCTGCCACTCCCTGTCGCCGTCGAGCATGGCGTTGACCACGCTCGGCAGCGAGAGGTCCCCTCCCAGGGTGGCTGAGAGTGTGTGTCGCATGGGACCCCACGCGGCACACACCTCCAGCGTGTGGTGCGCCGTATCCTCCGGCGCACCACATTCGTGGCAGGCCGGGGTCGCCTCCCGTCTCGCGATCTGGTGCAGGTACTTTCCGAAACATCCATGTCCGGAAAGCACCTGCACCAGTCGGAACGTCAGCGACCCGAATCGCCGCCGCACCCAGTCACGGAGGACCGGGCGAATGGCCTCCACCGTCCACTGACCAGGGACCGGTGGAGCCAGGTCCTCCGCCCACCGCCTCAACATGGCGGCCCGCGCCTGTCGCCGTAGGCCCTCCACCCGATCCCACTCCAGGTGCTCCCCGTCGGATCTCCTCGCCGCCACGAAGTGGTAAACTTCGGCGAGGATCTCCGCTTGGAGAGCCCAGGGGGGATCGCCGGCCAGCACGCATGCTGCCGTCCAGGACACCGTCCGGTATCCGCGGATCACCCTCGTCGCAATGACCCGCTGCGGTTGTCGCAGCAGGGTCATGTTCGCGCGACCGAGGGCGTCCACCCAGACCGGTGCCCCGTACAGGGCCATACTCCGGATCACTCCGGAGTATAGACGGCGACATGTGGCGCTCGGGCCGCCCACGTTGGGCAGCAGCCTCCCCAGTGCGGAGGCGGCTCCAAGGACTCTCGGGGCCAGCTGGGTAAAGTGGGCCCTGAAAGTCCACCGTCCGTCCAGGATGAGACCCAGATATTTCATCTGGGTCCCAACCCGGACCGGGACTCCGTCCAGGACCACTCTGGTCCCTGGCGGGGGTCCCCCCCGAGGCCCGTGGAACAACAGGGCCTCGGTCTTGGAGAGGGCCACTCCCAGCCCGAGGGAGCGGATGCGGTCGATCACGTGGGCCGTGCCCACCTCGGCCAACCGCACCGTCTCCCTCAGGTCCCTCCCCCTGACTACGACCAGGGTGTCGTCCGCGTAGCACGCAACCCGCATGTTGGCGGGCAGCGTGCCACGGAGGACCCAGTCGTAGCCGATGTTCCACAGGAGCGGTCCCAGCACCGACCCCTGTGGAACCCCGCGGACGACGCGACGGCGTCTCAGACCGTCGCGTCCCTCCACCAGGACTTCGCGGTCCTGGAGGTAGTCCGCCAACAGCCTCCGCAGATACAGGGGCACCCCGTGGTAACGGAGCGCCTCCTGTATTGTTCCGTGCGGCAGACTGTTGAAGGCGTTGGCAATGTCCAGCGAGACAGCCAACGCCTTATCCCCCTCCCGGACCGCCTCCTGCGTCCACCCCTTGAGCCAGAGCAAGGCGTCAATCGTTGACCGCCTCGCTCTGAACCCAAACTGGGCCTCCGACAACTGAGGCCCAGTGCCGCCTAGGTGCCGGACGACGCGGGAAGCCACCACTCTTTCCAGCAGCTTCCCCGCGTCGTCGAGCAGCACTATTGGCCTGTATGCGGAAGGCGAGTCTGCGGCACGACCCTCCTTCCGCAACAGGCACAGCCGGCCGTCCTTCCACAGCTTCGGGAACCGTCCGGACGTGATGCACACGTCGAACAGCTCCCGAAGCCGATCGCCCATCTCCCTGAGGGCGATCCTCAGGACCCTCTTCGGGATCCCGTCCGGACCCGGCGCCGTCCGTTTGCCGCTCAGGCGGCCGACGGCCAACTCCATCTCCACCTCTGAGACAGGTGGGATGGAGTCCGGGTCCACCTCCTCGACCGGCGAGGAGGGCGCCGCCATCGCGGGCGGGGTGTGGTGGGGGTCGATGGCGGGGAAAAGCCCCTCCAACACCCCGCCCAGGATCTCCGGCTCCAGGGACTCCGCAACCGGGGGTGCCTGGCCCCGGAATTTCTTCCGGGCCGCTCTGTACGGGCGCCCCCACGGATCCCTATCGAGGCCCTCCAGGGCCTCGCGCCAGGACCGCTCCTTGGCCCGACCGATGGCCAGCTGCAGCTCCCGCTTCGCCTCGCGGTAGGAGCTGTACAGCTGCTCCTCAGCTGTCAGCTCCTCGGCTGACAGCTCGCCGTCGGTCCGCCCGTGACGTCGCCTCCTACGGTGTGCGTAGGAGCGGCGCGCCGCCGAGCAGGCGGCTCGGAGATCCGCTATCTCCGAGCTCCACCAATAGACCTCCCGGCGGCCCGGGAGGCGTCTGCACCTCGGCATGGCGGCGTCGCACACCGCGGTCACCGCCTCCCGGAAGCGGCTCGCTGCGACTTCCGCCTCCGGGTGTGTGGGCGCGGCGAACCACGACTGGACGATCGCCGCCTCGGACGCCACCTCGGCGTCGAGGCGAGAGATCGCCCAGCGCGGGAAGTCCGCTCGCGCCACTTGCCCCCCTTGGATGTCGGTGGTGGAGGAGATCTCGAACCATATGTATTTATGGTCCGAGAGAGTCTCCACCTCCGACATCACCCTCCACGACTGGACACGTGCTGCGACAGCGGGGGTGGCGAACGATACGTCCACCACGGACCCCCCTCGCTGTCGCACGCACGTGTGGGCCGACCCTCTATTCAAGAGGGTCAGTCCCGTGGCAACCCCCCACTCCCTGACAATCTCCCCACGAGTGTCGGTAGAGGGGTTGCCCCAGTCCCGGGCCTTGGCGTTCAGGTCCCCCATAAAGAGGACCTGACGTGGCACCTGCCTTCTAACCGCCGCGGCTAGGAGGTCCATAAAGACCTCCAGCTCCGCAGCGGTTCTATTGGGGGAGAAGTATGCGCCAACTGCCACATACTCCCCCCACTTGGCCACCACGTACCCCGCACCTCTCTCTACTACCGAGAGGGGGGGACCGCCATGCGCCCTTCCCACGATGGCCACGGAGTCGTCCAGGTCCCCAGCCCAGCAAGCATGCTGAGAGGGGACAAAGTACGGCTCCGCAGCGACCGCCAAGTCGACGTTCCACTGCGCCAGGGACTGCATAAGCAGATCTTGAGCCCTAGCGCAGTGGTTGAGGTTCGTCTGTAGGAGGTTGAGTTGGCCGACTTGATCCATATTAGTCAGCCATCTCAACCTCCTCGCAAGTCGCTTGGCTCGCTCCCGTCACGGGAGCGACTAGTGGAGTCACTGGGGTGGTCCGGACCCCAGCGGTTCTCCCCTTCGTCTTGGGGGGAACGCAGCTTCGCGTCCCCATTGTGTGCCCGGCCGGCTTCCCCGACTCTGCGCATATAGCGCAGTGGGGGTCGGCCCGCCCGCAGGTGGCCGCCTTGTGACCTGTGTTTCCACACCGGAAGCACAGGTCACCCCTGTCAGACGTCGAAGGGCACTGGGGGCGTGTATGCCCCAGCCCCATGCACTTGAAACAGCGCATGGGGCGATCCCCCAGCGACACCAGCCGTGCCACGCTCCACCCAACCAAAAGCCTGCCCTCTTTCAGCAGCACCTTGGCTGCCGAGATAGGGCAGGACACAATGGTGGAGCCAGTGCCTCCGGGGCCGGTGCGCACCTCTCCAGCCCTCACGAGCCCGACGTCACAGCGGCCCGCCTCGGCCACTGCAGCGGCCACCTTCTCCTTGGTGGCCGTGTCGTCCAGGCCGATGACGCGCAGGTCCGTCGTTTTGACGGGCCTGGTCACCACGGCCACCTCCGACAGGACCTCGCGGAGCTTCTCCGCGAGCCTGTCGGCTTTCTCCTCTGTTTGGGAGCCGGGAATCTCCAGCATCCTGGCTCCCGTGGCCGTCTGCCTGAATCGGACAAGATCAATTCCGATCTCGCGGAGTTTGATCCTGTCCTGGGCCAGCTGCAGGACGGCGCTGTAGGTGACCCCGGCCTCCTGGGCCGCGGGACGCAATGTCACCACGACCGCCGCGGAGTTAGTGGCCCTCGGTAGCGCCGCCATCGGCCTCGGCGCCGCCTTGACAGCGGCAGCAGCCGCAGGCGCAGAGCGGGCCGCAGCAGCGGCGGCAAAAGTCACCGGTGCTGAAGGGGGGGAGGATTTCTTCCCCCTTTTCCCGCGCTTCCTCGGCCCTGGGGCAGCCACTGGGGCAGCTACTTGAGCAGGCGCTGGGGCAGTAGCTGGGGCAGCCGCTGGAGCAGGCACTGGGGTAGCCGCTGAGGGGACGGAGGATTTCCCCCTCCCCTTCCCTTTCCTCGTCACCGTCGCCCAGCTGTCACCAGCAGGGACAACTGCCGGCATGGGCCTGGGCGGCGGTGGTACGGCATCCGCTGCAGCCCTCTTTGCGTCCGCCCTCAGCGGCGGACGTACAACAGGCGCTGACAAGAGGCGCTCCTCTATTCCCGCCATTCGGGCACTCAACATATCCCCGAATGTCAGGGAGAAGGAGCGCTTCAGCTCCTCCAGCATCTCCCCCATCCCTGGGGGAGCCTGCATCGCCACGGAGGCAGATGCAGCAGCAGCGGCGGCAGCTGAAGTGGCGACGGCGGCCTCCGTCTTGGCCTCCGAGAACCCACGACGGAGCGCCTTCACTTCTGCCTTGCAGGCCTCCACCTCCAGGCGTAGACGGCCATTGTCGGCCCTCAGCATCTGCGTCTCCCTGGCCTCGCTCCGCTCGGCGAGGGCGTCGACGACCTCTCGCAAGCACCTCGCCGAAGTTTTCAAGAGGCCAGCGAGCTCCCCCTTGAGGTTCGACGACCTCTTCACGACCCCCAAGATGTTGGAGAGGCTCTCTCCTGCCCGCGCCCTCAGCGATTGCGCGTCCAGCGCACTGGCGTCGCTTTCCGCCAGGGAAGCGACTTCATTGCCGCTGTCCGCCCTGGCTGCCTTTTCAGAGGCCCCCCTGTAGCACCGTTTGCTGAGGGTATCCGCCATCGCAGGCGGAGAAACTCCTCCCTCGACGGACCCCCAACTTTGGCAACTCTCCCCTTGCCCCCTCCTCTCTTCGACGTCGCGACCTTTGCAGCCGCCGCACCCTCGGTCTCCGTGTCGGAGTCTAAATACCCCGGCGCGAAGAACGAGGAATACGGCCGCTTCCTGGCCGCCTCTTCTACAGACATGTCCGAGAAGTCGGACTCCATCCCTTCCTCCGTGCCGGAGGGGCCCTGAAGAGGGCGTTTTTTGGGCGCAGCCGATGACTCGGACTCCGACCCCGATTTCAACCCCGTGGACTGGCCCTTAGAAGGGCCTTTTACAAAGCGCCCGTTCGCCTTGCGTAGTGGCTTCGCAGCCTGCGACGCATAATGCGGAGTCTGCGATGTCTCCACGCAAGACGGACCGGCTTCAGCAGCCTCCCGACGACAGGGGGGGGGTGACCCTCCCCCGCTAACAACAGAACGTTCGTCCATCCTGAGATGGGAAGGCGGAACAACGCACAGGAGCCTAGCTCGACCGTGCTAATTATTCACGCCAACCCACAACAGTTGGCAACAGCTAACAACCCACAACAGTTGGCAACAACGCGAGGGAGCCTAGCTCGACCCTGCTAATTGTCACCAAAAGTTCCGAGCGTCAAGGCAAAGTTAACGAGATTGGTACCTCAGAGCGAAAATTGTGGCAGGACCAAACAAAAATCCGAACGAGACCAACCGTCCTGAACCTTTTTTTTTTTTTTTTTTTTTTCCGAGCTAACTAACCTAACCTAACCTAACCTAACCTAACGGGACAGTAAGGGACCTGCCCTTACTGTCCCGTCTGAAAAAATCACCCTGTATTTATTAGTCTGCCCGTGGCGGCAGCAACATCATCTGTTTTGGCTTGCCTCTGGTGCCAGGATTATTAGTTTTAAATGTTGCAGGCTAGATAATTCCAATGTTTGCAAAACGGAGATATTCCGAATCAATTTAGTCCCAACTTTACATTTAAATATCTGACTTATTCCCATCGGCAACTGATAAAACAATCCTCAGTAATTGTTGTTCGGCTTCGAAGATAACATTTTGTAATGTTTACCGCCTCTGTGGTGCAGCGGTTTGCCCACCGGTGTTAGATCCGGGGTTCGATCCCCAGGAGAGTACAATATTGTCTACTAAGAAACTAGATTTCAAGAGAAAGTCTGATCTACTCGTAGAAGCAGGCCTATCTCAATTCAGACTTAGCTAGAATCATTCCTACTCAGTTTTTGTTCTAAAGCGCAATTGGCATAACCGAATCTGATCTGCTCCGTTTTAAGGACTTTTTTTATATGTCGATGTCGTTATTATTAACATTTTCACTCGGCATTATAACGACATTTACTTTACTACATTGCTGACCTGACAGACGCCCAGAATTCTCAAAATGAGAATCACTTTCATAATTTCCTGAATTTTCCGATTCCGGGTACCCGGATGTTTTAATCAAAGCATCCGCAACCCTTTGATGCTCGTAAATATCAGTTCCATAGAAAATGATTGGGTATCTCAAGAACTGTTATGAGGCTATCATTAACTCAGTAAACTTTTTGCTAATTATTTTCTCTAACGCATCTTCACGATGCCGATATTGAAAGAGTTTGTTATTTCTGAGCAAGTGAAATAGCTCTTTTCATAGTCTACTGTCAAAACATACATAATGATAAAGTAAAAACAGTCATAACCGCATCATAAACCTATTGCAGCCCATGGACTGCAATTTGGGCCCATTCTATTGAATGGGCGCACATTGGGCTAGACCTGGTATTTAGGCCAGCGAATCGTCTCTGAGTCTTCCGAGAAAGTGTTTTGTTTAGCAGTGCTTATCATGGCCCGAAACGATAATGATGAACTTCGGCGCAAGCCTTATGAATGTAGATGTTTGTTCTGTGTTTGGGTGTCGTATCATATAGTACGTAAGTATTTAGAATGCTACTATTTAGAATAAGTATTTAAGTAGTCTATCCGAATTACCAGTTCCCATATTACAAGCTATGCTTAGTTTGGGGCTAGATGGCGCTGTGAAATGAATGTCCTGTCCTGAAATAAAGTGTGACTGCGCTGGGTCAGCTAGTAATAAATAAATAAATGTAAAATAAGTAGTAATGTCATTCTTATAAATAATACATTGTTGTTCCGACACGATAATTATGTACAACGCGCCATAATAAGTGTTATGTGTTGTGTGTAGGCGAATGAACCGGAATCTTAAAACTAGTGTAACACATTGCGTAAGCATCAGTATAACCTAAGATGAGGTTTGCTGCAAATAACTGGTGTCATGGGGTCATGGTAATTAAAATATCAAGTTACATTCACTTTTGAATATTAAACGAAATTAATTGCGAAGAATCATTGAGAAAGAAATAATTCATGAGAATTCATAATTTCAAAATATTGGGCGTATTTATTTATGGCCCTAATCAACTTCCAGTGGGACTAAAGTGGCTACGAAAAAGGGATCATTAATGTATCCTATAATATTAGTTTATTCAATAAAATGTACAATTAAGTTTAATTGTACATTTTATTACATTTAATTATTTATTACATTTTATTTTATTAACCGGACTGACTCCTTTGTACATAGTTAGTTAACTATGTACAAAGGAGTCAGTCCGTTACCTTGGGACCGTTACAAACGGCCTTTACGTAACTCAACTGTTTTAACTGTTACTGTCCATAGGACAGTAATCATGTTTGTATTATGATAATTCGTAATACGAATTCATAATAATTGTTTATTAGAGATGATAGCGGATGGTATGGGCAACATCACCCATTTGAGTAATGTACACCGATACATAATCACTTAGTCGCCTGCCAAGCGTTGTAAATTATATTTTGTTAGGAATATTGCAGTCTGAAGACTCAAGCTGTCTTTAAATCAAACTGACCGACGAGACTGCTGGTAGAAACTGCTCTTTTAGCAGTCTTCCATTGTGTTTCCAGTGTCGCTAACATTTTGTTTATTCTATCATTTTTTTTTGTACTTTGTAAGTATTAATATATAAAAAAAATATTACAGGACATTAATTTTACACAGCGCCATCTAACCCCAAACTAAGCAAAGCTTGTAATATACAAGTGTTACCTTTCTTCCAACATTGTAGGAAAACTGTGTTTCCCTGTTTGTACTTTTATCTACATGTTTTTCTTTCTAGTTTAAAACATGTACTTCTTTATCGTGTAGTTCTAATTTAGTTCTAAAACAGTACCTTTTTGTGGTATTGCTTCACAATTCGTACATTAATATTTTCATTTTTATCCCTTGTTTTGCTTTCAAAAGTACATCAATAGACCTTAGACTTTCAAAGATTGTTTATATTATTTTAGGTTGTCAATTATGGCAAATGTCATTTATCTTTTTTATGTCAAAAAAAGCTCATAGACGTAAGTTTCCTTTATATTTTATATGCTATCTCTGTATAACACATTTTTATCTGAACTTGTATTAGAACCTTAGCGATTATCTTTGGCCATGTATAATATTTGAATTAATCAAATTTAGAATACTAGCGTTCCACCAAAGTCTTCTTGCGAAAGCTGGTAGCTGAGGAAAGTGAATTCATATCTATCATCCAAACGGAGCAGAGATAAGTACACCTATTAGCTCCCAATCGGAGAACTTCAAATTAAATACAAGACCATTCCCGGGTCAAGTGGCCCGGGAAAGTTGCTGGTCTTCAATACATTTGTCTGGCTGTCTTTAAAAAGCTGCTGTACGGGATACTGAAGACCCTCATACTGGTTGGGTACTGAAGACCCTCATACTGGCTGGACATTGAAGACCCTCATACTGGCTGGGTACTGAAGACCCTCTTACTGGCTGGACATTGAAGACCCTCATACTGGCTGGGTACTGAAGACCCTCTTACTGGCTGGACATTGAAGACCCTCATACTGGCTGGGTACTGAAGACCCTCTTACTGGCTGGACATTGAAGACCCTCATACTGGCTGGGTACTGAAGACCCTCATACTGGTTGGACATTGAAGACCCTCATACTGGTTGGACATTGAAGACCCTCTTACTGGTTGGACGTTGAAGACTCCGATTGCGTTGAACTTGTGGACTTTATTTTCTCTAATATACTTTTATTTTCTTTTACTTTCATAATTCTTATCTTTTACCTATTGCTTTAGCACCTCTAGTAGGATAGGTCCTTTAGTATTTCTTATTATTGTTCTTACTGTTTCTCTCTTATATAAACAGTAACGTTACAACATTTACCCATGTAATAGGAATTCTAATACTCGTAATACTAGAGAAGGCAAATTTCACTTAAAGCAGACATTCCTCATTTATTACAAAGAAGGAAAACTGCATTAAAATATTTTTTTAATATACGCTTTAACATCCGGGAATTGATCCTGCTAAAATCCGACAAAGTAACACCCTGAAATGTTATGTCATTAGAGTTCTACATTTTACTTTATCTGTTGCTGCCTCTGGAGATAGCAATTCAGTAAATAAAACTCTATATGCTAGAACTATTTAGAATAAATATAATTCTAAATACTGGTATTTAGACTTTTAGAGTATTTTCCATCCGGGTGCGATTTAACAATTCCACCATGCCTGAAACGTGAAAATGTCAGTTGGGCTACCATGTTAACTGTGTTTTGTAATCAGATAACATAGAAGACATTATCTATTACTATATTAGAAATAAGTTAAATAGTTTTTTTTTCTATAGCACGAAGTAAGTAATAGTTGGTACTGAGCTTGTCCAGTATCGACAGACTGTTAACAGGAATACTCTCGGCAAGTGGAATTCATTAAGCATCGAGTCTGCATTCGAGACAAAATCTCTGAAAACGTTTAAAGCATTACCGAGAGCCGGCTCGTACAACACGTTTATACATTGCGCGTTTGTATCGTTACAGAGAATAAGCGCGTCATATCACTGTGAAATGCCGTCTTGTATTGGTTTTTAATAAATAGCATCAAATTATATTTTGATCAAACATTTTTTTTTAATATTGTGTATATACGGTCTACGTGCCTAAAACCCTGACTATTTTCCACGTTGAGTAGCTATGCTGATTGGCTGGCCTTAAGAAGAGACTTTAATGGCACTGGCTCCACGGGTCAATGTCTGACCTCAAAAGGTTCAATAAGTAAGCTCTGTCAAAACCACTATCTTTGCGCCTTTTGTTCCTCGGCCGAATCAGCCGCCGCACCAGCCCTACCTGATGTCCCAAGTAGAGGAGATGACGCAAAGGTGCCGACGCACGTAGCGTCCCACACCAAAGGCCTAACCATTTCCCAAGGGACAAGAATCATACCGTCGGGCCGCTTACCATCATCACGTAACAAGGGACAAGTCCCTTGGGAACATCTCGTCGGGCATACACTGTATAATCGACCTATATAATAATGTGACATAGGTGCCTCCTATTTTACTATTCCGAGCTAATAGTCTTCTTTTTATTTGTATTATAAAAGATGCGAAACATACCACATAAACTTCCTAAGTATATGATTATAATATTAACCTTATCATATTGTACGACGGTGAAGCGCTTGGCTTTCATCTCAAAACTGGTAAACATAAAAACACAATTCCCGATAAGTATAGGTACCTAGTATACTAGTATACTACATAAATAATAATTGAGTAGCTTATCAATAAGTATAAGTGATTCTATTTTATAAGTTCCGTTAAAAAATACACAACCTACAAATAGTATTATTTGCTCAGATATTGTTAATATTCAATGTTGTTATTAACCTAACAACAGCTATCACTTTTGTACCTACACACACATCTACTACAGACTTAACTCGAAAGTATGCTAAATTTGCACAATACCTACCAAATCTATCACTTTTGTACCTATACATATCTACTATGCCTAACTTTGCACAATACCTACCACGTTTGTTTTATATTCTGTGACAATACTTAGTTTCTTCGCGTTAATGGCACCTTTGACAAAGCGTAGGCATTCCAATAAAGCGGCCTAGTTGGGTAACCGCTTATCTATTTTTAAACGGTGAGTGTAGGCTTGGTACTACACGACACACGATACACGACACACGACACGACACACATTCTCCGCAGCGCCAGCTATACCGGCGCGACCCGCATTTGATTTTTGGTATATTTTAGCTGTACAGCATGTCGTAACATTCAACGTTTCCACCGCCTAGGCGCCTCCGTGGTCTAGTGGTTTGCCTTCCGGTGTCAGTGAGAAAGTAATAGATAAAAGAATAAGAGCAGAAAGTGAGATAACCCAGAACCAGTTTGGTTTTATGCCGGGACGGGGAACAACGGATGCAATTTTCGCACTCAGCTCAGCGAAAAGTACCGCTATGCACACAAAAGCCTGCACATGGTCTTAATAGACCTTGAGAAGGCTTACGACCGAGTTCCCAGGGAAGTTCTGTGGTGGGCTTTGAATGTAAAAATGTGATGATGTGTATGAAAGCAATGTATGCAGGAGCGCGCACGAACGTATGGTCTGAAGCGGGCGTCACTGACGAGTTTAACGTGGCAGTAGGTTTGCACCAGGGATTTATACCCTTATTTGTTTCTCCTGGTATTGGATGCTCTGACATCAGACATACAGGAAGAGGCACCCTCGTGCATGCTGTTCGCCGATGACATTGTTCTTGTCGGCGAAGATGCAGCCGGGGTACAGAGCAGACTGGGAAAATGGCAGGAGAAATTGAAGAGATTCGGCCTAAAAATCAGCCGCACTAAAACCGAACACCTGTTCTGCAACTTCGGTGGTTCCTCTCATTTCTCCCTAATTGCTTTAGATGGTGTAACCCTACCAATTTTAAGTACCTTGGCTCACTTCTACAAGACGACGGAAATATTGATGGAGATGTGAATAATAGAATGAATGCGGGATGGATCAAGTGGCGACAGGTCTCGGAAACAACATGTGACCCACAAATGCCTCTTAAACTTAAGGGGAAAATTTGCAAGACGGTCATCAGACCTGTCACAATGCATGGATCAGATAATTGGGCTATGAAGAAGACGGATGAGAGGAAAGTGCATGCTACTGAGATGTGAATGTTAAGATGGATGTGTGGGATGACAAGGTTAGATAAGATCAGAAATGAGTATATAAGGGGAAGTTTGAAAGTGGCACCAGTTGTGGAAAAGATGAGGAGTGCTAGGTTGGCATAGTATGGGCATGTAATGAGGAGGGATAATAGTCATTTGACCAAAGAGGTTATGAAAGGACTGATTGCGTGGATGGACATGCGAGCAAGGGAAGGCTAAAAAAGAGATGGATGGATTGTGTGAAAGAGGACATGGGTATGAAAGGTGTAAATGCAGAGTTGACGGTTGATAGGAGTGAGTGGAAGAAGAGAACATGTTGTGCCGACCCCACCTAGCGTGGGATAAGGGCAGGAGAATGATGACTTTGTTTGAGTCCACCTGGCTTGCTACCTCCATCTTACCAAATCTGTTGCCATTTTTTTTTCTGTATTTGGTTAATCGTAGGACTTTGTTTGGGTCCGCCTGGCTAGTAACCACCATCTTACCTAATTCTGTCGCCACAACAACAATTCTTAAATTCAAAATGTTGTGTTCCGGCATTTAGAGGTAAGATAGCCAGCTCCTCAGTTTGTTGAGGATTCCGGGTGAAGTGCGCCTCCACCTTCGACCTTATCTCAACTTGTAACCAGGTGAGATGAAGGCCAGGCGCTTGCCCGTCTTACAATAAAAAAAAATTATAACAACAATTCCATTTTTATTTGTGTTCTGGCATTAAGAGTTAAGATAGCCAGTTCCTCAGTTTGTTGAGGATTCCGGGTGAAGTGCGCTTCCACCTTCGGCCTTATCCTAACTTTTTACCAGGTGAGATGATGGCCAAGCGCTTTTCAGAATAAAACTGAATCACTCGATACCTGTATTATTTATGAGAATCCTGAACCGTTACTACCTTTCCCAAAATTATAAGATAATCTAAGAAGTTACCGATTACATCACTTCAAAAAGTATTCTTAATAAGAACTGTACCCAAATGGTATTTTGGCGAGCTTACGCTTCGATGTTCCTCAGGATTCGAGCTAAGTACATGCGATATGTTTCTTGGGAAATTGTAGCTCCAAAACGAATTGTGATTTCAAAATTTGCCCTATTTTTGAAGTTCAATGTTCGGAATTGGTACATTTTCCATATTGTTTTCCATACTGAGCGATTTTTACTCGTAAAGATTGAGTCAGCCGAGGGATTGAATTTCAATATACTTATTGTTGTTATTAGCTCTAAATAGTTCTGAATCTTTTTTGTATCCTGTGTTGCATCGGGGCCATGAGTAAACCACAAAAGTCTACGGTCAATTTAAATTATCTGAATCCACTTTGTTTAAAATTAGTTTTCGTTTTCGTTTTCGCTAAATCAGAAAGCTATTTTATGCACGCATGTTTGATATAAGTACCTATTCTGTCAAACCTCCAAAACTAAAAAATGTTTGGCAATATTTCAAATTGAAATTAACCAAAAACATAGCGAGTACCCGAGCAGCACTCGACGGTATGATAGTAGTATTTTAATGTTACAACTAGGCATCACACTACGGCGGTAGCGAGGAGTCCATCATTTGAATCGGCTCAGTTTGTCATTTGTAGCGTCGTTTGGAATAAATATTATCATGTACTTGAGCTGATATGATGAAGATGTTAAGGCACATAAAGATAATAATTTATAGTAACTTCTTGTTCAATTTTCTTGGATTGTGGAATAATAAGAGATGTCATTTTCTAAGAAAGATATAACTAGTATGGTAGTTCCACTACAGCCTTAACTAAATGTAGATAATGTTGTATGAATAAATCCTTATCGGAAAAGCCCTTACCTTCGGAAATGATCACGTCACTACATTAATTCAAGCTTCATGATGTCATAAGATCCGGGATTAAGTTTATAAAGTTGGATAGGGTTCGTGTACAGATAATGCTAACTGGACTCTATTTCTTAACGCGGATTCGCACTAGCGGTTAACCACGATGGCCGATAACCGCTCGGCTTGCCGCTATTGCATTTCAATATGCGATAACCGCGCGGCTTGCCGCTATTGCATTTCAATATGCGATAACCGCGCGGCTTGCCGCTATTGCATTTCAATATGCGATAACCGCGCGGCTTGCCGCTATTGCATTTCAATATGCGATAACCGCGCGGCTTGCCGCTATTGCATTTCAATATGCGATAACCGCGCGGCTTGCCGCTATTGCATTTCAATATGCGATAACTGCGCGGCTTGCCGCTATTGCATTTCAATATGCGATAACCGCGCGGCTTGCCGCTATTGCATTTCAATATGCAACCTCTTGTAACCTTATATAATTAATATATAAATCAATAATTTAAACCGTGGCGTTTAAAATTTCGTTTTGAGTTGCACGTGCGTTTTGGTTTGTTAAGGGCTTTGCGGAATCTCACCGCGCGATTAATATTCTTGCGGTTTTTATTCCGTGGAAATACCCTATCAAGAAACGACTTGGAGGAAATCAATTTCATCACTTGTAATAGTTGTTCCCAATTCTCATCTCACTAATATTATAAATGCGAAAGTTTGTGTGAATGTTTGTTACCACTCATCTCCGTAACTACTTAACCGATTTAGATGAAATTTGGTATACTTATAGATGGTTTAGGTTCTAGAATAACAGATAGGCTAATCTTATTTTTGAAAATCATACAGAGTGGTAAAGTTGCTATTGGAAAAAAAAATTCGAGAAATCGGTTCGATTCACTCAAGACTCTTGTCTAAATAAACTATGAAATAAATCATGAAAAAGCATTTTTTATTTTGACAATACGGGTAGTATTGTATTGGCAGTGCGTGTACCTACATACAATTCAAAGTGTTACAGAAGGTATGTTTCCGCAATGCAGCCTCGTCCTAATGCACTGACACTACCAGCTCTGCCTCGAGCAGTGCAACCGCTGAAGCCATGCCATAGCGGTCAGCTGTGGGTTCCATTCCCACCCAGTGCAAACATTTGTGTAATGCATATAGATGTTTGTTCTGTGGGTTTTGTATATAGTACGTATGTATTTACAAAAAGTATTTCAGTATTGTATCCGTAATCTAGTTCCCATATTACAAGCTATGCTTGGTTTAGGACTAGATGGCGCTGTGTAAAATTAATGTCCTGTAACAATTATTTATTTATTTATTTATTCATATTAGTATTTGTATGTGACTTTGCTAAAATGTCGATTTTCAGATTTAAAGTAGTCTTTGTTTTCTCTATGGCGTGAAACACATGAAGGACAGCATTTATTTGTGCTTGTTCAAAGTCGCATTTATATTGTGAAATGTTAATACCCAATATATCTTTTATTAATTTAAAAAACCTTATGTATGTTTCTTCAGTTTTATTGGGCAGTAGACCGTATACTACTGGTATAACATTTACTGTCTTCAAATTTGAGAAATAATCAACGTGTACAGTAAATAGCTGATAGAATGGTTTGGGTACGCTGTAAAAGGTACCATCACCAAAGTACAATTTATCGCTCCTCGCAAACTTTCTGATTATATTCCGTGATGTAATGGATGAAAATATTAAAATTCTTTCCGTATCTCCATTAAATAATTAATTAAAATTTAAAAACATTAGGTACATCAGAGACGAGAGGTTGTCAATTTAGGTAGCTGACGATCCCTCAGGGTGAGAACGACAACTTCTATTTAAGATGTTGTCTTTTTTGAAAGTTGACATTCTAAAAAAGTTGTCGTTCTCGGAAGTTGTCGTTTTTGAAAGTTGACATTCTAAAAAGTTGTCGTCTTCGGAAGTTGTCGTTTTCGGAAGTTGTCATTTTAGGAAGTTGTCGTTGTCACCCTGAGGGCTATAAATGCCAAATTTCAATAAGATCCGCTCAGCCGTTTAGTTATGAAAATACAATAACAAATAAACAAAGAGACACTTTCAAACTAATAATATTTGAAGGTTTGGATGAATATCAAATCGAGTCTGAGTTTGAGCGTAATCTTTAGAAGAGCACTTGAAATACAGTAGTTTGAACCGCCTAGAACCGCCGAACCTCCCACCGGTGTTATATCCAGAGGTCCAGGGTTCGATCCCCAGGGGATTACAATATTGTGCTTGGTTAGGTTGGTGGTAGAACTTTGTTGAAGTCCGCCTGGCTAGCTACCACCATCTTACCTAATTCTGACGCCAACAATAACAACAATTCTAAAATTGTTGTTATGGCGTCAGAAGTAAGATAGCCGAAGTGCGCGTCCACCTTACCACCTTCAGCCTTATCATAACTTTCCCTGAGTTCAATAACAAAAGCATTGTTTCGTTTTTTCGTATAATTTGACCAAACGCTTGAACTTTCTGAATGCGACATACAATAACTGGGAATCAGCTTCCATCGTCTTCAAGAAGATGGTTAATAGGCACCTTATGGGTAAGCTTGCTGTATCTTGTATCTGTATCTTCGTCCTTGCGAGTGCAAGTTTTGAGTCCAAATGTAATGTAATAGATTCAGGGCTTGATGTCAAATACAACAGTACTTCAAGTTGTATTTGTGTTCGCGGCAAAGGCAAGTTCCTCTTGCGATTCTCATTTCCGGTACGTAAGTGAAGTGTGGATAGGTTGAAGATGATGAAAATAAGGTGAAAACAACTAATTAATTACTAAAGGTTCGCCCCGAACTGAGATCTCGTGATGTCTGGTTTGTGACGGAGACATTTCTCTAGATAAAAGTAGAATGCTTTCAATGTAACTTACTTACCCTAAGTGTTCGAGGCTACTACTTATCATATTATAGCTGTTGTTGTTGCTAACCTATAAATAACCAATAATAACATAAAACAAAGGTTGATGACGTTTTGAAAAGTGCTCTCAAAACCGATGCCTTAGTAGTCGTGGTTTAAAAATCTAGATGTCGTAAAGTCAACCAAAAAGGCAGCAGCTTCTTTCTGTGTGTTAACAAAACTTTAACTGAGAGCACCAATCTGTCTGCCAAGCATGATGATTTTGGCGAAACCAGTTATAGAGGAAGTTGAAGTAGATAATAATTTACTGTTGATATGGAATATGCGCAGCCAAAACACTTGCATGACACCACAAAAGTAATACTTGGATTTTATCGACACCCTTCCCTATTGATGTGAAAAACAAAAAATAAATAGACCAGTTTTAATAAAATACCGAGTACCCTTTCTTGTATAAGCAGATCTGATGATCATCCTTTGCCCCCTTCATCTTTAAAACCACCCTTTGTAAGGGCAATTGTAATCTTATTTTGAATTCTGCAGTCTCAACCAATATTACATATGATATTTCATATTTTCACACATTTTCAAGACTTCAATCTTATTTACACCTTTTGCAACCCTTAATTTAAATACAGGGGGGGGGTTTCAGCAAATGAAAATTAAGTTAATTGTGAAGTCAACCCCCTTTAATAGTCTATCCTAGAAAACATACAAAGCGTTTTAACCCCTTTGTTACGAAAACCACCCCTATATAAAAGTAAAATAAATGTTTTATGAATCTACGATACTTTTTCAAATGACACCCCACAAGCCAAAAATCTACTACCCTAGTGTTAAAAAAAACCCTAGTAAGTATTGATGAGTATTAATATAATCTCTACATGTTCAAAATTTTGAATTGATCGGATCAGCGATTCAAAAGATATGGGTGAAAAACTGTTTTCCTTTTCACCCCAATATTTTAAAAACTACCCCACTTATCAAAAATCCCCGTCGACAATCAAATATATTTTTACGTTATCTCTTTACAATTTAAATTTCATAAAAATCGGATAACCCGTTCGAGAGTTATGCCTTCACAAACATTGCCACATACAACATACATACAGTGCCGGATTTCCTAACATAACTGAGATATCTCGTTCGCTTCGCTCACTCGATCAACTAATTCCCCTAAAAATAAAATCATTAGAAACGTTTAAAAACAAAAAATGGGAAATCATATTTATGGTAATTTAACGATGACTAAAGGTACGGTAAAGAACTGCTGACTCTTACCTTTTCTGACTAGTAAGGTAGCTTATAAATAATTTATATGTTTATTTTTTAAGTTCTACTAAGTTTGGTACTACTAGCCTGTTAATGCCATTCGAATTGCATGCGGGTTGCGATTCCGAACAGCACCCTTATTCTGTCTGACCAATCATGTCTTAACCTAGATTAAATAAGTTTCAATAAATGTTGTATGTATTTTAGTTTTAAGGTATATATTTTATGGGTCCTAGAATTAGTATTTAACATCATGTAATATTCTTATGTTACCTGAATTAAACGTTTATTATTATTATTATTATTAACGCGCCCTCGTTACGATATCTGCATAGAATCACTTATTGACATATCGTAACGCGGGCGCGTTAAGACACGATTGGTCATACAGAATAAGGGTGCAGGTAGATATGACTTGACATGACAATTTTATCCAAAGTATCTCACCGAATAAAACATTATTGACTTTATTTAAACAATGTTTGAGTTCATGTCTTTATTAGTTCTAATTAATGTCAACACGAACTTTCCTGTAATTGATATTTGTTCTGTGTTCTGTTCAACATTGATAATGATCAAGATAGTTGATTCTGATTCAAGCTGTGAATTCAAACGAGACGGCGCTATTATTGTACTCGCACCTTTGTAGCACACTTTATTACAACGTAGAGAACATTCATTCAATAAAACAGGTTATATGAGTTTTATAATCGACATTGTATTTTTACAAACATATTTATTCTGTAATGTTGTTTGTCACTGAACAATCTTTAGGAGGGTAACGTTACCGGCTTTAGAAAAAGATGCGGGTTCAAGTCCCGGCGCGGCTTGTGATATTTTTGTCATGATAACATTTGTAAAATTTAGGAGGACCTAAAGGCTGGACGGTAATTTTTAACACGTTTTCCTAGCATTTTTTAATTAATGTTTAAACACGAGTTTCATTAACTTAAAACAATAATTGATGAAAACACCAACATAAACTAAAATGCGACGTTTGGACGACTAAACGTACGTTCCGTGACCCATCATATCGGGTCACACTCATCCCGATAATGGTCCCCTGGGAGAACCGAAACGATGTTAGTGTTTTTGTCAACTATCGTATACGTGAGCAAATCTCCTATTCAAAAATGCATAATAATACTCACGCAAGTTTTTTGTGTGTGTTTGAGTCTTGAACCATTAGGTGGCGCTGCAATCGCCACGTGGCGCGAACTATGTCCCAGAGTTCTGTTAGGTCCCGGGTTCGATCCTCAGCAGATTACAATGTTGTGCCGATACGGATGCGGATACAGATGAGGATACAGATGAGGATACAGATGAGGATACAGATGAGGATACAGATGAGGATACAGATGAGGATACAGATGAGGATACAGATGAGGATACAGATGAGGATACAGATGAGGATACAGATGAGGATACAGATGAGGATACAGATGAGGATACAGATGAGGATACAGATGAGGATACAGATGAGGATACAGATGAGGATACAGATGAGGATACAGATGAGGATACAGATGAGGATACAGATGAGGATACAGATGAGGATACAGATGAGGATACAGATGAGGATACAGATGAGGATACAGATGAGGATACAGATGAGGATACAGATGAGGATACAGATGAGGATACAGATGAGGATACAGATGAGGATACAGATGAGGATACAGATGAGGATACAGATGAGGATACAGATGAGGATACAGATGAGGATACAGATGAGGATACAGATGAGGATACAGATGAGGATACAGATGAGGATACAGATGAGGATACAGATGAGGATACAGATGAGGATACAGATGAGGATACAGATGAGGATACAGATGAGGATACAGATGAGGATACAGATGAGGATACAGATGAGGATACAGATGAGGATACAGATGAGGATACAGATGAGGATACAGATGAGGATACAGATGAGGATACAGATGAGGATACAGATGAGGATACAGATGAGGATACAGATGAGGATACAGATGAGGATACAGATGAGGATACAGATGAGGATACAGATGAGGATACAGATGAGGATACAGATGAGGATACAGATGAGGATACCGGGTAAAGTGCGCTTCCACCTTCCGCCTACTCATAGCTTGGAAGCAAGTGAGAGGAGAGAGCCGACACCTTCCCCGACTAACACTAGATATTACACACTTCACTTTTAAAACGTATCTGTTTTATATAATCTAGTGTTTATTATAATGCATAGTACAATAATAAAAGCTACCATACGTTAAATAAGGCACTCGTGCTATCAACACTGATAAATACTGTAAACCACTCATCCAGCCGTGGACCAAATGTGATCACGTATTCACCTGCCAAGCGTGGTGAGTCGCAAATCACCTCAATACAAGTTTTAGCACAAGCGATGCTGCGGACGAACGAATGTCCTGCAGTGGATGGTTTCAGGATCTCATGATGATGAATATTATGAGATAATTAAACACTTGAGCAGAATGGCAAACAAGAACAAGTTGTCGCCAACCAACCGACCACTGAAGTGTGGGACAAGGACGGAAAAATAAGTTGAGCAAATCTTGGCAAATCGATACGAGAAGAGCAAAGAAGGATATCCTACTATATATTTGACCCAGACGGGCTAGTCTGGGGAAGTCTGGGGAAGTACCGCCTTACGGCGGCAAAATAGCTTTATTGATGTAGAGCTGTGTTCTTGCATTGATTAAGGTTGTCAGAGCTCCTTTAAATGGATTGGCATTGCATGCAGGTACGATTTAAGCCTACGCTTACGATCAGGTGTACATTATGCCTGGTTGCCACCTCAGTAGAACACAACAAAAAAAAACTCGTCCCGCCCTCTAGATCCGTTAGTATATCCGAAACATAAAGACATTCCAACATTGTTATCGAAAGGTTGTCTCAAAATGCATAACTTTTCGCTGGCGCCAGATTATGTAAAATTGTTATTGTAATAGTCTGCCTATCCACGAAACCCAATACTGAGCTGACAATATATCTGATCTGCATAATTAGTCGTTAAAATTAAAGTAACTTCTGCTCGCGCCTTCGTCTGCGTCGCGCCCAGACAAAAGGCCTTTCTATAATTGCATCATCACAATTTATCGCAGAGTACCTATACGTCAGTAGATTTAACATACACTTTGCTTCATTAATTCACTTTGTCTGACTGTAAAGTTACTATGTAATGAAACCCTAGTTAAATAGTAATATATATAAATGATACCAATAAATGTGTGTCTTTCTATTATGTTTTATTTTACTATTTACGGAAAACTTACTGTTAAAACAGTTTTTTTTTTTTTTATTGTACGACGGAGAAGCGCTTGGCCTTCTTTTTACTTGGTTACACATTGAGATAAGGCCGAAGGTGGAGGCCTACTTCACCAGGAATCCTCAACTAACTGAGGAACTGGCTATCTTACCTCTAAATGCAATATTGCTCGCCCTGTGGATCGAACCCGGGACCTCTGGTTCTGAAATCGGTGGGTTGAACCGCGGTTGTTGTTGAAGGCGGTTAAGTTAAGCTAAGTTAAGTTAAGTTAAGTTAAGTTAAGGTGTAGTTTAAATTAAAGTTAAAGATAAATAACGGCCAAATCTCAATCTCTCTTTATTCACTTGAGCTCTTGAGGCTCATTTTCTTCTAACTCTTGTTACTATGCAAAGCTAGTATGAGAGCAAAGCACCATAGGTATATGAATAAGTCACCACTTGCTCATATGGAAATGTTGATGAAAAGGTCTCTCGAAAATTTTGCCCTGATACTCGTAGTTTGAAAATTTACACGCCGAATAATAAATAAAAAATATATTTATTATTTGGCGGATGTCGTTAAAGTCGAGCAAAGGGACAAGATGACGAGTCGACGAAGAACACCAACTTCAATGAAGAATACAAATTATTAACAAACATTATAATGATTTACGTTTACTAAATTTATTTATTTCGGGATTTTTGAAGCTTTTAATTCAACCCCACGATGAGATGATTAATTCAACCCCACGATGAGATTATTAATTCAAGCCCACGATGAAATTATTAATTCAAGCCCACGATGAGATGATTAATTCAACCCCACGATGAGATGATTAATTGAACCCCACGATGAGAAAGCTTCAACAGAAATTACACGGTTGCGTAATCTTTCCAGCAAATAGATAGAAGAGAATAGTTTTCTTTGAGAATTGGTTTTGATGTGTGATCAGTTACAGGTTGTGGGTTTGAATCCCACCCGAGGCAAACCCGGGTGGGGCACATATTTGTGGCGTTCCCAATTTGGTTAGGACATTGCAGGCTCGAATCATCTTGATTGCCCGATAAGCAAAATGCTAGTAGACGTTAATGACCCATGTTAGACGCCTATAGCGGCGGCTTGTAAAGTCTGATACCAGAACAGTCACACAATCCACACGAAGAAAGAGAATATATATAAAAACAAAAATAAAAAAGTGTAGAAGTATAATTTCTGTGATCACTAACGCGCCTGTCAAGCGTGGTGATTACGGCAAAATCCTCCATAGCTTTCTATAGCATTGGGGGAGGCCCATGTCCTGCGGTGGTCTTTTATGGGCTGTAATGATAATGATAATGATAATGATACAAGTATACGGCACTTGTGTAGTCAGAATGCATCATAAGACAATTCCACTCAGCCCAAACAATGCAAGGTTGAAATGTTTTTTTACGGAGTTTCGGTGAATTGCCTACCTTTTAGCTTCATGTGATGGTGTGTGGTGATGATGATACTGGAAGGTAACCGTTCAATAGGACTAATCTAGTGACCGTAATGTACACCAGAATGTTGAATACGCAATTTTGTTTACTTGGATGCCATTATTTTATCCAGTTATTTTGAAATAAAAACCAAAACAATGTCTTTACTGATTTTGATGAAATTTCTATGGGACCTCGGAAGTAGAACCTACCAAACATCACAAAAATCATCAAAATCAATTCCGAATTGGCAGAGTAATCGAGAAACACACAAACAAATAAAAAACATCCAGCCAAATTGATAACATCCTCCTATTTTGAAGTCGGTTAAATACTTTAACTGTGAACACCAATCTAGACCGATTAGTGTTCACATATTAATTACATTATATAATGTTCGCTCACGCCACACGTGATCATTACCAGAGGAAGTTACTCCTTAACTGTGAGCTGTTGATGTGGATGTGGAACATGCACAGTCAAGCCTTACATTACCTTCCAGAAGTAGCTTACTTAGCTTGACTCTTGTGCTGAGTGAAATATAGTAAATAACTTCAAGTCACTATCTAGCCGGGCCTGATGATCATCAAAACCTTTGCGAAGGGTCGCAAAGGTTTTGGATGATCATCAGGCAGATATCTTAAAATCCACCCTGATTTAACATGAATGAGTATAAAATACGAAATAAACAATTTAAATAGATGATATTTCAAAACACATAAATAAATATTATTAATAAATATCACAGGGCATTAAACGCAATCTAAGATTTTTTTTAGTTATTTCTTTAATCTCTAATTTTAATCTTAAATATTTCTAAAGGTTTCAGTTGATTAATATAATAAACAAATAACGACTGGAGTCAACCCCCTTGAAACCTATAACCTCCTGACACACAAAGCGTTTACCCTGTAACTACGCCCCCAATTTACGAAATGCATCATATTCAATTTAAAAGTAAATTGCCTTGATTGAGGCGACACGTGACTCTTATTTATGCCTTATTAGCTAACTATTCAGCGTGGCAATGCAGCCAGTGTCTTGTGCACGCTGCTTCCGTCTGGTACTGGTCTGGAACAGTTGAGTTACCTATAGGCCGTTTGTAACGGTCCTCAGGTAATACGACTGCTACCTGGTTAGTTTAATATTTTAATGTTTGTAAACTATAATAAGTTCATATTACCTAATTTAAATTTAAGTAATCTCTTTACAGTTTAAATTTAAATAAAATTGGATAACCCGTTCGAGTGTTATGGCTTCATAATATTGCCACATATGTATGTAAGTTTATGTATGTAAGTTTATGTATGTAAGTTTATGTATGTATGTATGTATGTATGTATGTACAAACATACATACCGTGACTGGTTTTCCAACTTAACTTGGAGAGCTCGTTCACTTCGCTCACTTGATTTCTGAATACATGTTTTACTAAGTAACCAGACTGCTACGTAGACTGGCAATTAATTATGAATTGACCGATATGCGCCGGCTCCATACAACCCTTCCCCGCTTATTCCGGTAACTTAATTACGGAGGTTGCCTGCAATATTAACCAGCTTATGCAAGGTTTCTTTGAGGTAGGTCATTGAGGGGAAAACTCAAATGATAGATAGGTATATAGATATATTGATCAGTAGTGATTGTAGCCTATTGGCCACTCCACTAGCAAGCAGTAAACAACATTATATGAACGGGGCAAGGACGTAGTTATTTGGGCTTTATACGGTTCCGATGCGTGAAACCGCTTTTCAAAGGGATTCAAGCTGTTTGCGTAGATTCTCACAATTAATGCACTCTAGCCATTTATTGAGTCCTTAGACTTTGGAAATACGAGTATATAAAAGCGTCGTTGTATTATGTTGATATTTAGTTAAATGTTTAGTAACACTGATCCATAAATTGAGTAGATAAGGATAAGTTACGGATACTTTCCGTTCAACATCACAAAACTTCACTCGACAACTTTTAAAACTGCTTTATCGCAAGAAAATAATGGCCGTTTCCTTTCATAAATCCACATCAATCGAACTGAATCGAAATATAACTCCGAGTTTAAAATAAATTGTATTCTGACTCTCGTGTTTATTTAGCTAGAGAAATATAATGAAAATGTAAATTGGTCAAATGTTCACATTTTTGCACAAACATTGTCGCAATAAGCATCTATATCGATGTTTCAAAACATTGTTTACTACAAGATTGATTCATATTTAACTTTTTTGACCTCACCCGTCACTTTGTAATGTAGATCACCTCAATTTAACAATATGTTTTTATTTTATTCCACTCAGAACTAGGAGTAATAGCAAAAGTAAAGCAAGTTATACAGGGCCATATCTTTGTTGATATGAAAAAGTTGCTAGAATTGGTTCTCCGACAGCTCGAACGGATTGCTGGCATGTCTGACGTATCTTGGGTGCAGTATCTTGCAAACAATTAATATGAAGCCCGCCTCATTGTATCCTGGATCGCCACTTCCTATATTATGTTAAACGAGACAATTTTTATCCGCGTAATAATGAGCCCATGCTCCTGCTCAGCACAGCCCATGCTCAGAGGCGGAGATAAATTTCCACCAAAAATGTCGAAAGGAGACAAATTTTATCTTCTCCTCTGTTTCCGTACCGTATAAATTAGAAAAGATAATTTTATCTCTCAAAGGTGGATAAAAAAGATGTTTTTAGTATCAACACCGAACGCACCGATGGTACTCTTGAACTACCTTACACATAAACCTAGCCAGGATGGTGACTATCGACTAACTCGATCGCACCATCTTCATATTATATGTTCCTAGCAAATTGAATCGCCTATACCTTTATACCTGTTTTTGATCTTAAAGATTTTGTGAGTAGACCTTTTTAGACAAGCGTGTATGGGGCAGGTGGATAATAAATATCCATACGAACAACCTTAAAACATAAATATTTGTTGGGTGTCTTTGTTCAAGCAAAGCACAAAAATAAAGATTAGGTGCATTCAACTAGATTGAATGCACCTAATCTTTATTTTTGTGAACAGCTAAGATTTATAGCCTCTATTCCTAGCACCTCTTTTACAAAATACCGGTTTATACCATTATGCTATGTGACAGTAAGCAAACGAATATTCAAAATGTTTACGTTGTAATTAGCACTCACCTCCAAACTAAACACACCGTAAGCAACGCATACCCATGTTTAATACATAGTATAAAGTTCACACCTCCATGAGCCGAATTAAATATTATACTTTTTACTTCGATTGCAATAAAATAAAGCAATTCAAAATAAAACAATTTGAATAAGTTTAATGAAAAACAATCTGATCCCGCATAGACACACTGTGCGCAAAGTTGCCAAAAATAATGAAATCTGTTAATCCGATCGCTAACAAACAAACTTAAGAGGTTAACCTAATCTTAAGAATGAAAATTTCATCAAAATCCGTCCAGACTTTTGGAGTCCATAGAACATATCATAAAAATTAAATCATCACCCATGACTGTCACCAATTTTTGTATTAAACTTGCGTTGTACAAAAAATATATATATTAAAAAGTAGTTTATCCTATAAACTTATCTTTATTCGAGAAACCTTTCATATTATTTTGGTCCAGAACAACAACAATGAACAAAATTTCAGGAATTTAAACCTTTCTATTCAATAATTTTCTAAATCATCAGTCCACTGAAAACGCATGAATATTTATTTAATGTCAGTGAGCCATTGAGTTCTCTTTAGACATGTCGACAACGGTTTCTGAGGATGGAGGTACTTTACTAAACTATATGAAACAAGGAAATCAACCGCACTTTGGAGCATTAACTCAAAGCTAAAGGCCACGATCGAAACAACAAATGATACCTACACCACAAACTGGCTATCTTACATCTAAATGCCGGAACAATACAAATAGCCAGGCGGACTTAAACAAAGTCCTACCACCAACTAAACCAAGCAAAATATTGTACACCTGGGGATCAAACCCGGGACCTCCTGGATCTGAAATCGGTTAGCGAACCAATAGACCACAGAGGCTCGTTACAAACATTCATGCATTTTAGTTTTCAAGGTGTCTAAGAGGTTCAATGCAAATATTGTTTGGCTTCGTACTCACTTGATACCGGGCTCTGGAGGGCACGCTAAGCCTTCTATCTACTGGTTCGTAAATCAAAAAGCTATTGCAACTAATAAATAAATTATTATCATGATTAATTATCATCGTCAATTCAGCCCATATACGTCCTGCTTAGAAATAGCCTCCTCCATCCATCGTCTCCCCACGACCACAATGTCGTCGGTCCATAGAGTTGGGAGTCTTCCAATGGGTACGTACTCCTGCTCCAGGGGTTATCGTAATGTATTTAGTATCTAGTTTAGTGATCTTTACATCCTGCTAAATAATATTTTTGTTGTAATGTTGATGTAGTATTACTTACCTACTATAAAAGAATAAGAATCAGGATAACAATTTTCTACTATTTTAATCCTATCGTTGGATACAATTACTTGTTAATAAATAACTTTAACGGTCAGCTAATTAAATAAACAGTCAGCTAATTAATGAATTTATGGTCAGCTCTAAAATGTATTTAGTCAGCAAACAAAGTGAGCAGGCATTCTTTCGAGGTGGTAGTTTAGTTTTCATATCAAAATAACTGGAATAAATATGTAAGTGTATCTTTGAACAGGTTTTATTAAGTATCGCTGAGAAGCATACGTTATATCTTTGAACAGGTTTTATTAAGTATCGCTGAGAAGCATACGTTATATCTTTGAACAGGTTTTATTAAGGATCCTAACGAAAACTCGAATAATGTAATACAAGGTGAAGTAAAATGACCGATAAAATGCCTCCAATCCTTACATCGCGTGCGCTGTCAAAACTGTTGATGATAGAACAAAGTAATGTTGTATAGTTTTAGAGAACACATCAATATCTACAAAAAAGTCAGCGCTATTGCCCAACTATCTAACTATATTTATAGTTATGGCACTATAAAAGTTAATATAAATGCCGGTAGAATCGATATTTGTACCTTGGTATTAATCCTTATCCAAAAAAAATTGTAATCAAGACTGTTTTAGTAGCTGTAGGTAACTTTTTGGATTATTTATATCGAACATACCATTAAAAAGATATCGTGAATTAGCAAAAAAATAAAATGGATTGAGGTTGATTTGAACGAAACTTTGCATAATTATTGCGCCAAGGTTCTTAAATTCATCACTATAGTAGTTCGGGCCATTTAACCCCTTAGCTGAACAAAGCATACAATTCATTTTTTTATATGATCATGTCTCTGAATTTCGGTGAAAACTCAAGTGGCTTCCAATTCGTCTCCGCCGGAATACTCATTGCCTGTCCCTTCTTTACAACATTCTTCATAACCCCCTTACACCTTTCTGCTTTGAGTTCATCAGCGATTCTCATTTTCGTGCTCTCCGTTCTGAATGTCGTCAGTTGAGCATTCCCGCTCATAGAATTAGTCTCTATGATCAATCATTTACAGTTCAGGCTGCAAGACTGTGGAATGCTCTGCCGGTTAGCGAAAGGCATGCTCCAACGATTTTACTCGACTGAGATTCGAGTGTTAAGCTGTGCTTAGTTTGGGACTAGATGGCGCTGTGTGAAATTAATGTCCTGTAAAAAGAAAAAAAAAGAAAAAAGAAGTGTAGTGCTTCTAGTGAATTTAGAATTGAACTTTTCAATAAAAAAAAATGTTTTCACACTTCGTCACTAAATCTTAGTCTACATCCAGGTAAGACCCCTCGCGTCTAGTAAACTCTTTTTACGGAGAGCTGTAAAAATAAAAATAAGGTTGGTTATTAATAGATTGGGTTTCTTTCAGCCTTTAAAACGTTGATTATTATTAACCCGTGAAACGTATGTTTCTTTATTTACTTTGCTTAGTATTTCTAGATAAAAAGTTCACATTCTAAACTTTCGTTCAAATCCATCCAGAAAAAAAAAAGATTTTTTGATAATATTTTAAATTTACTAATCTTTTTAATGGAATGTCCGATTTAAACGATTAAAAATGCTACCTACAGCTACGAAACAGCCTTGACTAAGAAGTAACTTTTTTGGATAAGGATTATACAAGGTACAAAAATTGTGGTATAGATTCTACCGGTGTTATTACTATATTTTAAACATAAAACGTGCTTATAGTGCAACATCTGTCATAGTTGGACATATTATTATGCTATTACTGATTTCTTTGTAGGTATTGATGAGTTCTCTAAACTTGTAGAAAATAACTTTGTTCTAACATCAATACTTTTCGCAGCTTATGTTTAGCGTATGTAAGGTATTTAGTCGGTCAGTTTCCTTAACTTTGGGTAACATTATTAAAGTTTTCTTAACGATTTTATCGAAACAATTATTATTAAGAAATAAAACCTGATTAAAAATATAGCCCATGTTACCGAGTGATACCTTAGTATTCTATTAATGAAATATTTTTTCAAATCGGTCCAGTAGTTTCGGAGCCTATTCAATGCTAACAAACAAACAAACAATCAATTCTTTCCTCTTTATTATTATTATTCAGATAATATAAATATTTAGATATCATTGGCTAGAATGTCAACTTTTTATCCATAAATACCAAGCAAAGTAACTAATGCAACATTTTTTGGTTTACGATAATCATCGTTTTAAAGAGCTAACTGGAAAACTCATTCCATGCATTGAATTAAATTCAATCACAGATAAGTACTTGGGTAGACTTGAAAAGTATAATATGAACTTGCGAAGCCCCCAGTTATTTCATCAATATTTTTGTAGTTCTATAGCTAACCTATGATTTAGTTACAAGATGAAAACATTTTCCTTTCCGATTTCCAAGTTTATGATAATCATATCGTTTTGAAGACTTTAAAATAATAAAATCAAATTATAGTTAATTATTTATTTGCCTGAAACAAGTGTTACAAGTATGTTCTTAAATCTATTATATTTATATAATTTATATTAATTATATCTATATATAATACATTAATATTTATTTCTACCATGAAGCGAAGGCAGAGTTTTAAGACATTTTTAAAAAGTTAGAGTTTAACCTATTTATACTCTGTTTGGAACTCTTTTAAGATTATCTTAGTAACCGAACTAAAATAGTAAACATTGGAAATACACTTAGCAATGATTAACACATCTATTACGAAGTTCCAAAAGGGAGCATTCTGGGCCCAAGTCTTTTTCTGTGCGACATGAACCTACGAACATGCTGACGGCACTGCAGTTATATTTCGGGGAGCTATCTGACCAAATGTCACATTGCTGCAGAACGTGGGAAATGGTATTATGCGATACCTGAACGATAATGTGCTGCACTAAATATAGATAAAACAAATTATATTTGCTTTTAAGATACGCGGAACCGTTTTGCAGCCATCCTAGTTTTGAGAAAGTCGGAAAAATCTAATATTTGGGGGTTGTTTTAGACTGAAAACTAAAATGGCCACACATAAGTACCTATCAATCACACTATACCCAGAGTCAGAAAGTTGATATGGATATTTAAAATATGTCAAATGACTGTTCCTCCAATTATGTAAATCCATCTATCTACAGCTACATCATCACAAATCGGGGCGCAGCCTTTAAAGGTCATTTACTTGGACTTGCTGTAGCTCAATATTCAGTCTTAAAATTACTTATTTTCAAACGCTTGCTTACGACAGACCTATAAAAAGACTGTCAGCTACTAACGGTGAGGCAATTATTTATCACAAAATACATCGCAGTACTCCCGAACATTTTTTGATCTATCCATAAATAGACGACGTATTGATAAAAACAACCAACATTTCCTTATGGCTCCCTTTTTATACAAAAGAATAAATTAGACCTTTAGTTGTAAGGACTTTACTTTCATCCACTTAACAAGATAATCTGCTAAAATAACGTTTATTTTGTTATTTATTTATGCTGGTTACAAAATTCTGACTACAAGGAAACGGAAGCGTTATTAGTGATCCAAATTTTAGGGATTTTATTTTATTTGGGGTAAAAAAATATTATAGCTACCACACATCACACACATTAACTGCCCATTAGTGTCCACTGCTGGACAGAGCCTCTCTAAAGCTGGATATTTTTTCCATAATCACCACGCTTGGTAGGCTGATTGGTGATCTTAGTAAAGGTGTACATAATATACCGAAAGCTGCTGCCCTGTTCCTGATGAGATCCCGTAGTCGGCTTTTACGACATCCACGGGCTGAGTTGGAGGGGTTGATACTTTAGCCGCGACCCCTCCAAACAAAGATTATCTACCAATATTTACTTATACATTTCAATAAATAAATGCAACTAACCAAAACAAGAATCATCAAAATCATCAAAACATTACTTTTAAATGATATGCAACAGAAAGCGTATTTTCGTATTTAGGAGGTAGACTATAATTTGCTTAATTTGTTCATCAACACTGTTCAACACAATATTCTTATACTATCCACCCCAGCCAATACACTGATACTCGTAATTGTGTTGTGAGTTAGCTTCTGTTACATATTTGCTATGTTGCTGATCTTATATTTTTACACACACAACTGTAGGTCTACTCTACAAACCGATAAACGATATATCGGGACAATTATCGTGCAAAAGGTACTCTTATTGACATCGTTTTGAGTATCGTTTGAACGATGAATCGTCCGACATTAATTTCGACAATCGATGCCGAAATCGTACTCTAGCACCAAAAACGATACGATGATTTGAATTAGACCAATAACAGCCGTTAATTCGACCGAGCTTGACGAACATTGTAACGACACATAGTTTGCTATCGTGTAAGTCATCGTTTCTATATTTTTAACAGTGATTCCTTGATTTTCTGCTTCAAATTATTTAAGTAGTAGGTATAATAGGTACCTGCAATGTTTATGTTAACTTAGGTACCTACCTTATAAACACAAAAAGTCCAATCGAATTATTTCTGTAGGAGGTACCTAGGTACAGTGTTTATGTTAACTACTTAGGTACCTACCTAGTAAGCTTTGGGTTACATACAACTTCTAAAGTTAAAGATGATGGTGAGTTTATTGAATCCAATCACAATTTTAATGAAATTGGTTTCAGACAATGTTTTCTATTATATTATGTAAACTACGTAGGTAGGTTGACGTTAGGTATAGGTAAGTAACATGCAACCTACTTTTTGCTACTGCTGGACAGTACTATCACTGTCGATTAGGGAGTTAAGATGTTGTGTCAAATCTTGCAATAACCTCCTTGCCATAGTGCGGCCGGATGCCATTAGCAGATCCCTTGCTCGATCCCTTTGCAGGCTTAAATAAATCTAGCAAGACGTTCAACGTTGATGATCAAGCGTTGACGTGTAGCTCATGTTATGATGTCGGGAAGTGTTCCGTAGGTACTTCCGAGCTATCGATCGATCCTATTTTACACCATGCCAAATTTATACCATCGGTATAAATTATCATCATACTTACCTATGGAAGCTGTAGCTCAAAATGGTGACGCGCGCTGGCTGGTGATTAGACCATAGAGAACAATAAGTGGTATGGTTGTATAACTTTAGCCTTTCCGTAATGGGTAACTAAAATAATGAAACATAAAAAAACAAAGTCAACAAACTTTGACATAAAATCGGATCTAGACCATCAACCAAAGAGATTTGTGCCAAAAGATTTTCATCCATGCCATGCATTTTGTTGTCATTCGTTCCGAGCATTCGATACAACTTTCGACAGACGATGATTATTTCGATGTTTTTCAGAGTACCGTTGTTTCCGATTATTCGGAAGACTATCGTATCGTTTCGAATATATCGCAATCGGTTTGTAGAGTAGCACGGCTGGTTTATATAGGTAAATATGTCTTCTGCACTATCCAAAGTATACAGGGCGTAACATTTAGATCGGTCAGTATGGAAACGTCTGAAACTATATGTCTTAACATACGAATATCTGTTCTGAGGAACCACGTTATCACTTTAGTTTAAGGAAAACTTCACTCATACATCTAAAAAAAAACTTGTAGTCAGTTTGGGAATCGAACCCGGACGTTATGAAAAATAAAATTTTCACTATTTCTAGATTTCTTAGATATCGACTTCATAGAACACCTACTAAAATAAATTAAAGGACATTAAAACAATCCATTTATTCATTTTAGACATCATGTGCCATAGTAACATTTACTGCTTAAGACCTACACAATACAATTATAGCTAATTCTAATAAGTATCCTCATATTTAAAACAAATAAAATATTACTTCTTTCATATTAATGAGTTAAAAAAAATATGATCTATCTCCTTTTATGGAAAGTATTTTTTTTTTCTCATTTTGGCTCGTATTTTCTTTCCTTGTTTTTTTCTATGTATGGACACCGATTTTGATCATCCATACTCGTACATAAGCGTAGTTCACGAATACGTGTTGAGTATGGATTTCCTTATTGCATAGAAGTGTATTTTATCACGTGACAAATAAACACGTCTATCCTTTCCCTTTGACTATTGCGCGAATATTATGCATAATGCATTGAAGTGAGGTGAGGTCGGCGGTCATGAGACTCTTACGTAGGCGGCAGGATAGTATAAGTGTGAGTGTGAGATAGATTATGTTTGGTTATTTATAAATGATCACACATAACGAACCCGTTTTAAAGCATATTGCACACACGGAAGAGTGTGAGGTAGGCATGGAGGAGTGTGAGGTAGGCATGGAGGAGTGTTAGGTAGGCATGGAGGAGTGTGAGGTAGGCATGGAGGAGTGCAGAAAGCTAAAATGGATCTCTAATATTTTTGTTATATACAAATAGTAATTACAAAAACTTTTCTTTTAATATCAACATTTTAAGAAACAGTCCGCCTTGATTTGCGTTGTCAAAATCAAACTCCATGCTGATGTTTTTTTTTTGTAAACATTTATTGAATGTTTTGTAGAATGTAGAAGATGAAAACAACTAAAGTTGTTTCCTTTTTCTTTTTGTTAAATAGTTAAACTTATTGTATTACTGTATGATTGTCTGATATGTTTCGCACTGTTGCAAAACTCAAATATATTGTTGTGGTAAAAAAGAGACAAACGCCACTTCTGCTCGGTCTGATTCTGCTGAGAACAATTTTTGGCTATGGCAGACACTTCTTTTACTGTTTGGTAAACTTTGGGTAAGTAATTATTAGATTATAATTACTTTTTTATTTTTTAGATTATACAAAAGTAAGTAAACGACTAAAAGAACGCGATATTATGGAGGTACCTACACAGGTAATTTAATCACCGCCTTCAGCCTTCTTATATTTTCCTCTAACGGACAGAATAGTACCTTTACGTTAGAGGCGCTGGCTGTATAAGATTGTATTTTCTCTTCTCGCCTCGCCACCTTGCTAGCGCATGTAACTATTCTCGCCTCGCCACCTTGCTAGCGCATGTAACTATTCTCGCCTCGCCACCTTGCTAGCGCATATAACTATTCTCGCCTCGCCACCTTGCTAGCGCATGTAACTATTCTCGCCTCGCCACCTTGCTAGCGCATGTAACTATTCTCGCCTCGCCACCTTGCTAGCGCATGTAACTATTCTCGCCTCGCCACCTTGCTAGCGCATGTAACTATTCTCGCCTCGCCACCTTGCTAGCGCATGTAACTATTCTCGCCTCGCCACCTTGCTAGCGCATGTAACTATTCTCGCCTCGCCACCTTGCTAGCGCATGTAACTATTCTCGCCTCGCCACCTTGCTAGCGCATGTAACTATTCTCGCCTCGCCACCTTGCTAGCGCATGTAACTATTCTCGCCTCGCCACCTTGCTAGCGCATGTAACTATTCTCGCCTCGCCACCTTGCTAGCGCATGTAACTATTCTCGCCTCGCCACCTTGCTAGCGCATGTAACTATTCTCGCCTCGCCACCTTGCTAGCGCATGTAACTACTCGTAAATAATTCATCTGTAACTCCTGCACCTCTGTATAGTCGATTATTACCTTTAATTCTTGTTAATGTTGCTTAGTTTTTCTATTTATACGTTATGCACGCCAACCTTTCTCATTGGTTTCGGTTGCAATATATCGCATGCGGTACCAGTACTATGTTTTCGCAATTCATCAAAGCAAACATATCAAACATAATTTCGTGTTTTTAATTTATGAAAGGGTATGATGCGGCGGATCTGGGTACGATCTCTTTTATTTTTATAAATGTATACGATAGGTATAAATTAATGAGTAGGTATATTATATATCTAGTCAATTTTTATATCGCGAATGAAATGCCAAACCTTTCCAATTTATTCGTCTAATAACATTTCCATTTGAAAAATGTACTGGCAAATGCCCGTGACTTCGTTTCCATCAATTTTTTACGGATATTCTAAAATCAAATTGAGAATTTATTATTTCATGCCACATACAATAATAGTAATTAACGATGGTTTTAATAAGCATCAAATATCTGTGCTAGACTGAAAGCCTGTATAATAGACATCTGTCACCCCCTTACATAATTACATATCTGACACGGAATAACTTAATTGGATAAGTGAGAAATTTATATAGAAAAACACTAATGTGCTAATTTTTTTCATACGTACATAGATTTTACATGAAGAATCTAAATCATCAAGAGACTTATTCAAATATACAAAAAAACCATTAAACTCGGTTCCGCCATGTAGGAAGAGCTCAGTGAGAAACACGCGTACCGTACAGTTATGTACGTAAACAAGATACACATTAGTTTCATACAGTTCACTCGCTGCTATGGAGACTCAAACAAACTACGTAGTGCAAATATTTGTTTTGATTGCCGTTGTTGGCCCTTTGACGTTGAAACGATGTTGACGTTTGACGTTCAAATTGTTACTTCAGAGCCAGAACCACGTGAGCGTATCGTTGACATCCTATAATAATCCTAAACTAAGGACTAGATGGCGCTGTGTAGAATTGATGTCCTACAATATTTTAGAATAAAAATAAAATAATTAAAATATATGAATCATGTGTATGTGTGTTTTTCAAAACAGCACAACAACCTGCGCTTCGATATCTGCATGGAATCATATATGTCAATACAACGTAACGCGGGCGCGTTAAGACACGATCGGTCATACAGAATAAGGGTGCTGAACGGATTGAGATGAAAATTATACATTTCAAATCAATTTAGAACCAAGAATAATATATTTCATTATTTGCCAAGTATTCGATCAGCAAAAAAATCTGCTAAATAATAAACACAAGACTGACTTATGACTTATCTATGAGGGCTATACAGAGGATAATGAAACAGAGTAATAGTGGGTGATTTTGGTCCGAGTTAAAAAATACTTTTCACTTTGAGCGCGAGGCAATAAGAATACCTACATAATTAAAAGCAATGAAAATGGAGCAATACATTTTTTTTTTTTAACTAGCTGTCTCTGTGTTCACTTGCTATAAGTTGCCAAAAAAATCTGTTGATCTGATCGCTACTAAGTTTCTCAGAATAACCCGCTGGACTTATCTGAAGATTGCGCGACAATATCATGAAAATCGGTCTAGCCGTTTTGGGGGCACGCAAATGAATAAAAAACATAAATTAAATTTAATCATAAATGAATTGAAAGTATCCCAAATACCACCATAATCCGATACACCTATTATTTGTAATTAAATGTCAAAATACCTTTATAATTATATGTTAATGAAAGTTCTTAAGCTCGGTAAAACTGTAACAACACTTTTCTACAAGGAATGCCTTAGAAATTTCATTCTGCGTTATTCCTTGGTATCGAGCGGACGTGTTTGTGTTGCTTTCGAGCTTATATAATTTTTTTGTTTGATACTGTGAAATTGCGGTTTCGGAAATATTAAATATCGGCTCCTCTCGTTTACTCTTGGGCATGTGTCCATATGACCCAGCGGCCATATTGGTGCGTGTCGGACGTCTCGTTTTCAAGTGTCTGCTTGCTGCTGCGCCACCTACTGCGTACATCGGATCCTCTTGCTCCTATAACTGAGGACTGTGGCTGTGGGTGACTGACGCCATTTTGGATGGTCTCGAGCCTCCCTGTCACTTGGTCGTCGGCGTGCCTCGGCTTGGATTCGTGATTCGAGCTGTGGGCCTTGCATACACTGGTCCGGATCGGCGTCTGAAGAATTATTGGTGTGCACAAAGACTCGCCTGCGCCGGGGTTTGAACTCGATGCTTGACCCTCGCCGCGCCCCGACACGGAGCTTCGCCGACTGAGCCACGGAAGCATTAGGCGCGCGCTTGAAATTGGTGTACGGTTTTATCGGTGTTTGATTTTACGTTTACTTGGCTAAGTCTTGCTTATATTTGTTTCTCGGTGTTTATCAGTATCTACCTCGTGCGTTTGGTGAGATTTATATTTAAAATGCTTTGCCACGGTTGCAAGTCAGTAACTACTGGAAAAAACTTCTTGAAATGCAACATCTGCGCTTCTACTTATTGCTACATATGCTTAAATATCAATACTGAACTAAATAAGCAATTGAGTGCTGAACAGTTGGCTTCGCTTAGCTGTCCCTCGTGTCAAAATGTTACTAAACGAAGATTCAATGACAACACTCCTGTCAAGTCCCATAACCTCTCGCTAGCTGATTCCTTGAATGTGTCATTCAGTCAAGTATCCACTGAATCGCCATCTCAGTTTGCTGTGAGTGCTTCGTCCGCCGTCATTCGACCTGATGAGCCCGTTACTATGGAGAGTATAAGCCAACTGTTTGATCTGAAACTCTCATCAGATTCAGCTTTTATGTCAAACCTTCGTACCGCACTCAGGAAAGACCTTGAGGATATGGTCTCAGTGGAGGTTGCCCATGCTATTGAGAAGGTGAAGACTGATTTCTCGTTTACAACAGATCATATATGTCTAGAGCAAAAAGACATAAAAGCGGAACTTGCTGAAAAAGATAGAGAAATTAGGAAACTGGAGTCTGACTTTTATAAATCTCAGGAAGCTCTCAACATCCTTCAGAACCGCCTCACCATAATTGAGAAGATATCTCGGAGCTCCAATTTAGAAATTCATGAAGTGCCTGAAAGCAAGACTGAAGACTTAGTCGCCTTACTAAAAAAACTCTGTGGGAG
The DNA here is from genome assembly GCA_951394065.1 of Venusia cambrica. Taxonomy (NCBI): domain Eukaryota; kingdom Metazoa; phylum Arthropoda; class Insecta; order Lepidoptera; family Geometridae; genus Venusia; species Venusia cambrica. The sequence continues at coordinate 14,171,587 of OX596044.1, read as the reverse complement.
TCTACAGGTTCCTATCTCCGACAGTGACATTAAGGTTTGTCGCCGTGTTTCGAAAATGAATACAGCCTCTAAGAGACCGCGTAACATTCTTGTAACGCTCTCTTCTCAGCGTCTGCGGGATACTCTTCTTTCTGCTGCATTCCGTTATAATAAAGCCCATCCCACTGACAAACTTGATGTCTCCCTCTTGGGTATTAGTGGCGCTAACACGAGAATATATCTGTCTGAGCACCTTTCTGCTGAAGTCAAAGAACTTCATAGCTTAGCTAGAAAATTGTGTAAAGACCTTCGTTTTCAGTTTGTTTGGGTGCGCTATGGTCAAGTGTTTGTACGTAAGAACGATAAGAGTCTTGCTATTCTAATTAAAAATCACGAAAGTATTAATAAATTATACTGCGAGTAATTGCTATATAGGTTGGGTCATTCATCAGATTATTGGGGTTTTGATATATATTTTTAGGTATTTGATAATGGTTTCTGTTTATTACCAAAATGTCAACAGAATACGAAGTAAATTAACAACTTTTTACTTAAATCTCTTAAATTCTAACTTTGATATAGTATGTTTGACGGAATCAAATTTAAACCTTAGTGTGTTTGATGCTGAGGTCGTTGATGACCGTTACAATATCTTTCGGAGGGACCGATCTATTTCCTGTTCTCAAAAGGGTGAGGGTGGTGGTGTTTTAATAGCTCTTTTAAAGAAATTTGAGGTTATCCGCCAGACATCTTGGGACAGCGGTATAGAGGATATCTGGGTATCTGTCGTGCCTGAATTTCGCGATTCTCCTCGTCTAAACATTTGTGTTTGCTATCTACCCCCTGACATAACTTTAGTTAAGAGAGAAGAATTTTACGCGCATTGTCAGAAAATAGTACTAAACGATTACCCAGATGATAACTTCCTGTTAGTTGGTGACTTTAATACACCTGATTACTTCTCCGTCACTAATGAATCTCGGACTTCTACAGAAGCCGTCACTCTTAGTAAAACTTATCGTGCTTTAAATGAACTTATAACGACATGTGACCTGAAACAGTCTAATAAAATTCTAAATGAAAAATGTCGTTTACTAGATTTAGTATTATCCAGCCTTGATAACATTTCTGTCATTGAAGCTTTTCCCTTAAGTCGACTGGACAAGATGCACCCTGCTTTATTAATTAACATACCACTTAAGAATGTTTCAAAATCCCTGAAACGATGTAAATCTAAACGTCTTAACTTTTATAAATGTAATATTGAATGTGTAAGATCTGATCTTAGCTCTGTAAACTGGCAAGATGTCCTAATCTCTTCGGATGTTGACCTTTGTACTAGTCGATTTTATGACATTCTGTTTGAAATAATTGAAAAACATACTCCCTACATTTCTCCGAAGAAATCTTCTTATCCAATTTGGTATAGTAGAGCGCTCATTAAATGTAATGGCGAAAAAAATAAATTTCATAAACTGTTTAAAAGATTTGGTAATCCCCGTGATTATGACACCTTTTCATTATTGCGTGCCAGATGTAAGATTCTTATTAACGAATGTTATAATCGATATGTTTCTTCTACAGAGGAGTCTATGGAAAAAGATATCAAGTTTTTTTGGAGTTTTGTAAACAATAGAAAGGGAAGGGTATCAATACCTAATACTATGACATTTGGAAATAATTCCTCGTCAAATGGTCTAGATATTAGCAACCTGTTTTCTGATTATTTTAGTTCGGTTTTCGAAAAAGATAACACATCAGCTGACACAGCTTGTAACGATTCCCCCTCTGCTTTACTCGACTGTGGCATTTCATACTCATTACACGAAGTAACTTTAAATCAAAAAGATATTTTAAGAAAAATAAAACAATTGGACAATAATAAAGGGCCTGGTCCCGATTTGATTCCACCGTCGTTTGTGATATCTTGCAGTAAAGAGTTGTCTTTACCTTTGTGCATAATATTTAATAAATCTCTTTGTAATGGTGTTTTTCCCAAGCGTTGGAAAACAGCTCATGTTATTCCTATTTTCAAACAAGGGGATAAGTCTAAATGTGAAAATTATCGACCAATAAGTATCCTGTCATGTTTTGCCAAATTGTTTGAATCTCTTGTATACAGTTATCTTTATAACCATGTCAAGCCATTAATCTCTGATAAGCAGCATGGTTTTGTAAAAAATAGGTCCACTGTAAGTAATCTGCTAGAGTACAAAAATTATCTCTGTCAGGCTTTTGCTGAGCGAAGTCAAGTCGACGCAATTTACACCGATTTCTCTAAAGCTTTCGATAAAGTTAACCACCGTTTATTATGTCATAAGCTTTTCCAATATGGATTCCATGGAACTTTATATCGTTGGATATGCTCTTATCTACAGAATCGGAGTCAATTAGTCGCCTTAAAGGGATTTCTGTCATCGCCAGTGATAGTAACATCGGGTGTTCCTCAAGGATCTCATCTTGGGCCTTTATTCTTTGTTTTGTTTGTGAATGATCTTGTAAATCGTTTGTCCTGTAAGTGCCTCCTGTACGCTGATGATTTGAAAATTTTTAAGACCATCTCTGGGACACGGGACTGTTATTCATTGCAAAACGACTTAGATACCGTTTTTCAATGGTGCAATACTAATCTAATGACTATAAACGTTGACAAATGCTTTGCAATTTCGTTTACAAACAAACGCAATAAAATTCTAAATGACTACAAAATTGAAGGTCGAACTTTAAGCCGCTCTTATATTGTGAAGGACTTAGGAATATTGTTTGACGATAAACTCACCTTTCATGCGCATTATCAACATATTATAACAAGAGCCAATCAACTTCTAGGTTTCATTCTGAGATCGACAAAAGTTTTTAAGAAGAATCGCAGTGTAATATATCTTTTCAACTCTCTAGTAAGAAGTATATTAGAATATGGTAGCCCGATATGGTCCCCTAATTACAAAGTGCATATCTATAATATTGAAAGGATTCAGAGAAAGTGTTTAAGGTTATTATGTTATCGCTTGCAACCTGGCCGTCTGAGCTTGAGTTACGAAGAAAGATTAAGTAAATTTCAGTTGGAATCCCTAGAAACTAGGCGTAAATACTTTGATCTCATATATCTCTATAAAATAATTCACTCTCTCATTGACTCCCCTCATTTATTATCGATGATATCGTTTAACATTAGATTCAGAGCACGAAATTCCAATAAAATCAATATATTTATACTTCAAGTTTATAAAAATAATATCTCTTTTTATAATCCTTTAACTAGAATGTTACGCCAGTACAATGATTTACTGAAAGAATTTAGTCAAATTGACATCTTTGTTCGCAACTTAAGCCAATTCAGTAAACAATTAAAATCTATTTTATATACCAATTCCTAATTTGTCAACCCGTAGAACTCTGTTATGTTAATTGTTGTCATGTTTTTGTTCACATTTTTTTTTTTTTAGTCTCCGTTCGTTACCAAATGTATTAACTTAGTTGTAAGCACATGTTTTTTACCTTACAATCTAGATTTGTACCTTAGTTTTATTTTTTTAGTTGTATTTTCAATTGGTTGTAAAGTGTATTGTGTTTAATAAATAAATAAATAAATAAATAAAAGAAATGCAATAAAATTACATAAATTATCGTTTCTTAGAAATAGGCAGATGTTCATATTTTAAGTTTCCATAAGTGTTTTTTTTTTTTTTATCTAAATTACATTTATTCAATAAATTAAACTAACTAAGTACAAAGGAATCAGTCAGATTACCTAAGGACCGTTACAAACGGCCTATAGGTAACTCAACTGTTCCAGACCAGTACCAGACGGAAGCGTGCCCAAGACACTGGCTGCATTGCCACGCTGAATAGCTATGCTAATTCGCTGGCCTAAATAAGAGCCAGCCCTTGGGTCACGTGTCGCCTCAATCAAAAGCCCCGCAATATTTTTGAAAACCCGGAGGGCACCGGCTCCCCACGGACCCAAGGTCTCCACCCCAAAAGGCTCAAATAGGTAAGCTCTGTCGAGACCACTATATTTGCGCCTTTTGTGATCCTCGGCCGAATCAGCCGCCGCACCAGCCCTAACTGATGTCCCAGGCAGATGAGATGGCGCTAGGGTGTCGACGCAGGTAGCGTCCCACACCAAAGGCCTACCCATTTCCCAAGGGACAAGAGTCATACCGTCGGGCCGCTTACCATCATCACGTAACAGACCATTCGGTTCAAGAACGGCTGGCACATTGACACTGGTAAACGCTCGACGGATAATGTGTGATAAGTGGATTGACTCTAAGACATCAGTACCATTGTATGACACGCTTTTTCCTATCTACTTTACCAGACACCATACGTTGACTTAAACCCCAAGTGACTTGCCAACCAAGCGTATGTAATCTGCCAACTGTAGATAGTTTTCAATAAGAGTAGTAGAGCCCCTTGTGAATGTGTTCGTCCAGGGAAGTACTACCAGCATACCTATTTCAGCCGCCAAGCAGCATTGCTGTGGTTTGTTCCGGTTTGAAGGGTATGGTTGCCGGTGAAATTACGGGCACGCGAGGCTTAACAACTTTATGACTCAAGCTGACGGGCGCTATGCAGTGCCATGTAAGATATTTTCTTTGTGGATGTGACCGACGCAGTAAGGCATTATAATAGGCAAGAGATGCACTTAATATCTGATGGGCTACTTGATTGTTTCGTCTCCTAATTGATTATATAAAAAAAAAAAATGTTGTAATTCAATGATAGAATCCTCTAATTGTGTGGAGTAATGTTCTCTTAGTTATTTTGTAAGTGTATTTGCGTAACATAATGCGTTCCTTTCACCGATAGGTACGCTCGGACAAACAAACAAACATCGCGGATCAACACTTCAACACAACGACCAAGGTCCCCAATGTTTACTTAGCAAATCCACTTTAACTGCATTGCATTAAAATAGTTAAAGAGCTGTTTTGAACGAACACGTACATAATTTTGTATATACCTAATAAACGTGTAAGTTCCGACACTGCCGCCCCCCAAGGGGGATCTGACCTCCTCTCAACTCTATTTCTCTTCCTCAAACCTTTTTTAACTTTTGTTTATTGTACGACGGGGTTGTGCTCGGCCTTCATCTCACCTGGTTACAAGTTGAGATAACGCCGAAGGTACACTTCACCCGGAATCCTCAACAAACTGAGGAACTGGCTATCTTACCTCCAAATGCCGGAACACCACAATTTAAGAAACTAGTATCTAGCACCTAAAGAAGCAGTATTCATTAGTAATCAGTATAATCGGTCTAAAGTAAAAAGAGGCTGTTACGTTAAATATAGCGGTTATATTATTAGTTTTATCTTCAGAGGTAGTAATTGAACATGAAGCGACAACACTTTTTTATTCAAAATCGTCGTGAAAGCTCTTGTTCTTAATTTTATCTGGTTTCAAGTTATATAGATATTTAGATAAAGCCAAAGAATCATTAAGAAACTGAGGAACTGGATATCTTACCTCTAAATGCCGGAACACAACAATTTTAGAATTGTTGTTATTGCGACAGAAATAGGTTAGATGGTGGTAGCTAGCCAGGCGAACTTAAAGAAAGCCAAACCAATGCACATTATTGTACTCCCTCTGGGTATCGAACCCGGAACTTCTGGATCTGCAATCGGTGGGTTATGCATCTCCGTAGAACTTAACGTGAGAATAACAACTTAGCATAGAGATATAACCGGAGAGATCTAGCATGCTGGTTGGTACGCGTTTACTTATTTCTCTCAGCATATTTCCAGTGATATGCAAAAAATGCTATAATGTAAAAAGCTGATATGTGACGTTTCATGTCCATTCACTTGAATCGACTCACTATGTCTAATCAGTCACCACACACCTTAGTGAAATCAGTCACCAACACTTTACCACACACCTTAGTGTAATCGTCACCAATACTCTACCACACACCTTAGCCTATGTTTAGCTCTGATATTATTAAATATATTTTTTTGTCTTTCTTTTTATCTTAAATTTTCTAAAATAGGTAATTTACAGTGTATTCATAATTAGCATCACATCTTAGTACCTACCTAACTATCTCTTTGTAGAAATATTATCTGAAAAAAGACCTGCCTTTGTAAATGAGTATGATACAAATCATTAGTAAGAAAATCGAAAACCAGAGCCCTAAGACACAGCAGGCAGATCGCACGCTTAGTTGGGGTCTCGATTACAATCGCATCGCAAATGTATTATGTTATAATTATATAGGTAGTAGGTATTTCTATTGAAAATATATATTCGTTATTTCTTATTCTTATTCTTATTCTAGTTAAAAGGACCATTACAAACGACCTATAGATAACTCAACTGATCCAGACCAGTACCAGACGGAAGCGTGCCAAGGACACAGACTAGCAATGTTATCGTTATCGTTACACAATACCCCCACATGACCGGAGCGCACCGACTCCCCGCCACCAGGGTCTCAGCCCCAAACGACTTTCATTGGTAAGCTCTTCTTCTTTCTTTTAGCCACATCGTAACTTGCCACCAGGTGAAATGAAGGTCAAGCGCTTCCCCGTCGTTAACAGATATATAGACCACTATATTATTTTTTTATTTTATTTATTATTAATAACTAGAACGGTCAGTGCCACTTGGCCTTGGTCAGTGCGTACACACTAATTACATAACAATGTTTTTTAAAAAATAAAAAATAAAACTTATAAAATTAATTGTAGGTTATGTAGTAGTAGGTTAAATTTAAAAAATAATTAAAAATAACAATGAAACAAGTGTCACAAAATAAAATAAAATTATAAATGTCAAATAAAATTCACATGTCAATTATCACAAATAATACATAAAAATATAACACAAACATTTCTATATTATTTAACTACATTTAGCCATAGGAGATCAAACGTCGAGATTATGGGTATTCCTGAAAAGAAAGGCGAAAACCTGTTGGAAATCATCTCGAAAGTGGCGAATTTTGCTGATTTTCAAGTGAACCTACAGGTCGACATAGATTTTGTGACTAGAGTTGCGCCGTCGGACAAAAACATTAAAAATTCAAAACCCATCATCGTTCGCTTTCTATGTAGATACAAAAAAGACGGATTTTTTTGGCGAGAGTACGAAACATCAAGGAGTTTAGGGCTTCGAACATAAGCTTTTCCCAAGATCTGACAAGGCTTTATTTCAACGATCACCTCACGAAGTCAAATAAAGTTCTATTACTCAATGTTAAAAAACTTGCTAAGGAAAGGCTATATAAATATGTGTGGGTGCGTAACTGTAGCATAAGAGTGCGCAAGTCTGATTCCAGCCCAATAGTGGTTATAGGTAGCCAGAGCGATTTAAAAAACATAGTTTAGGTAATATGGTGGTTATCTGCCTGCATGACTTTCTAGCTGTAATCTTCTATTGTTTGCTTTCTTTTTATTTCAGTTTCGGGGAGCTTTTTAGTTTTTATATTATAATAACCTATGTTATTTTTTCATTCAATTTCGGAGAACGTATTATGACATATAATTTGTCGATTGATGCTGCGAATGGCTCTTAGAAGGGTACCAAAACTATCTATTTATTTATAATAATATTTCGTAAATGTAACTATGTTTTCATTTTTATGTTATGTCTATCTAAGATCTATAGCCTCAATTTATTTTTATGATGGTAAAACTTGCCATATATTACAAAAACGTACGTGGTTTACGCACTAAAACGAATGAGTTCTTTAGGAATATGCTTTCAAAAGACTTTGATTTTGTAGCCATAACCGAAACTTGGTTGCTTCCTGCTATTTATAACTCAGAACTGTTTAATGATCGCTATGTCGTCTATAGATGTGACCGGGATTATGTGTCAAGAACTGACGAGAGGGGGGGGGGACGAGAGGGGGGGGGCGGTGCATTGATCGCGGTACGTAAAGACATTATTGTCACCGAAATCTCTACTAGTCACTCTAACTCCGAGCGCTCATCGGATATCATTAACATAATAAACATTATTTTAAAAAATAATAATTCTACGAGACAGTGTCATATATATTGTTGCTATTTCCCTCAATTTAAGAAGTTAGAGTTAGAAGAAATATCCTTCTTTGAAAGTGTATCGGATTGTGTTATTCGCAATCCCGACGATGATTTCATCATAGTTGGTGATTTCAATATAACTGATGCCTCATGGCGCTTTGATTATGCCTTGAATGTAGCCACTCTTTCAGATAATGGAAACGATTCCGTAATATCTGCGTTATCAAATTTTCTTTCATTTAACTCTTTTAATCAATTCAACTTTATTGCGAATGAAAAAAAAAGATATTTAGACCTAGTTATAAGCAGCTGTAGTTGTAATGTAACTCGCTCAACATCACCATTGGTTAAAGAGGACCCGCACCATCCGTCTCTTCTCGTAGATATCGCGGACATCTGTCCTGGCGCACTTCGTGCTCCTCCTCGTTTGATTCGTTTATTTCGTAATTGTGATTATTCCGCTTTTTATAATGAATTATCGAAAATTAATTGGAATGAACAATTTTCTGATCTAGACATTAATACATCAGTTACAAAATTTTATAGTATATTAGACGGTATAATATCAAGACATATTCCTACTAGATTCGAACGTGCTGATTGTAACTACCCCATATGGTACTCTCCAGCTTTAATCAAGGTTGTAAAGGAAAAATTAAAATACCACCGGAAATGGAAATGTTATAATAGACATCAGGATTAATCTACTTTTTCAAAATTACGTGAAAGACAAAAAGCTCTTGAAGTAGCCAACTATGACTCTTTTATTATGAGAGCTGAACTTAACATTCGTAAATGTAGCAAGCAGTTCTGGTCTTTTATTAAATCTAAAAGAAAATCTGGAGATTTACCTGATAAGCTTTATCTAAATAACAGTACTTCATCAGATGGAAATATAATATGTAATATGTTTAATGACTATTTCAACTCTGCTTTTAACTCACAAACTCACTCCAAAAATTCATTAAGTACCTTAAATAATATTTTTCAAAGTTGTGCTGATATTTCATTGATCACAATTACGCCAGATACTGTGCAGAAAAATATCTAAAAAATCTTGATATCTCAAAGGGTATACTGGTCCTGATGGCATTCCTCCTTTATTCTTGCGTAATTTTTGTAAACAGTTACATTATCCCCTTTATCTACTTTTTTGTCAGTCATTGTCTTTAGCGACTATGCCTCAGGTATGGAAGCAACCTTATGTGGTCCCAATTTTAAAGAGTGGCGACAAACACAATATTTCTAATTATAGACCTATTTCTAAGATAAGCGTCATTCCTAAAATGTTCGAACGTATTGTTTATGACATGATTTTTCCTGCTGTTAGATCCCATATTATTGACCAACAACATGGTTTTCTTAACAAAAAATCAACCGAGACTAATCTTTCTGAATTCGTGGATTTCCTTAACAAAGCTATGGAAACGAATTTGCAAGTAGATGTTGTATATACTGATTACACAAAAGCATTTGACAAAATTAATCACAACATTTTGCTCATTAAACTGAAACATTTTTCACGGTGATTTGTTAAGGTGGTTAGAGTCATACCTTAGAGACCGCTCGCAGGCTGTAACGGTCAAAGGTTCCACATTTGTTCCTGTTCCTTCTGGGGTCCCACAAGGATCGCATTTGGGGCCCATGCTTTTCAATATTTTTATTAATGACATTTTTTCTGTGTTTGGTCATTCATCCTTTTTACTTAATGCTGACGATAATAAAATTTACAAAACTATTAATTCCACAATTGACTGTTCTCATCTTCAAGATGACTCAACTAAATTATCGTTATACTGTAAGAATAACTTGCTTCATCTTAATACAAAAAAGTGTAATATTGTCACATATACCCGTAAAAAAAGTAAAATTATTTTTAATTATACCATCGATTCTCAGGTTTTACAGCGAGTATCCGTAATCCGTGACCTTGGTGTTAACCTAGATTCAAGGTTAATGTTTGATGTACATATTAAGTAGATTGCTGATAAAGCATATCGTATGCTGGGGATTTCGGGATTCATTCTGAGAGTCAGTCGAGATTTTAAATGTGTTTCTACCTTGCAGCTACTTTACAACACTTACGTCCGCTCAACATTGGAATATGCTTCGGTTGTGTGGAATCCCCAGTATAATATTTATATTAGTCAACTTGAAAGGATTCAAAAAAAATGTTTGAAGCACCTCATATATAGATCTAACTGCACTAACTATAACAAACCAATTGAATTATTAAAGTTGAAAGATCGCAGAGAAATTAGAGATCAAATGTTTCTATTTAAAATTATGAATAACTATATTGACTCCCCTTATTTATTAAACGAACTTTTAATTACATGTCCTAGGCTTAGTTCCAGGAAAAGACACGTATTTCAGGCACACGCTACACAGCGCGAACTAACTACGGTTCAAATGTATTTATTCGTTTGTCATGCAATAACTATAATAAGAAGTTCTCCGAAATTGACTTGTTCTTTCTATCACTTAACAGTTTTAAAAGCGCCCTCCTGAATTCTGTTGTGAATTTAAATTAAATTTAACTTGTTGGTTGCTTAAAATTTTGTATTTCTGGCTTCATATTTTGTTTTAGGTTTGTTATTCTGCATTTGGTCCACTTTCTTTCTTTTGTATTACTTAAAAGTGGAAACTTTGTTGGATACGGTATTATTTTTAATGTATTACCTTTTTATATGTTGTATCTGTATGTTTCCCGAATAAAATAAAAATAAAATAAAATAAAAAATATCGTAACTTGCCACCAGGTGAGATGAAGGTCAAGCGCTTCCCCGTCGTTAAACAAATATATAGACCAGATATTTGCGCCTTTTTTGTTCCTCGGCACAGTTTGGCATTATTTGTCGAATCGATGAGCTTAATGAGATTTTTGCTTAATTAGTAAATAGTGGCGCTAATAAATTCTGATAGACGCAGTTCCTAAACGGTTTGCCTCTTGAGTCACCTGGTTCAACGCCCATGAATGAAAGGAATTAGTGCTATCCCTATGTCTGAGTTTCTCCTCTGCTTGACATCACACTGGAATGTTACCCGAATATATAAATGCCGGAACCCAACAATTTTAGCATTGTTGTTATGGCGACGATGGTAGCTAGCCAGGTGGACTTAAACAAAGTCCTACCGTGTTTATTGCGGGCAGAATATTGACCTCCCGCAAAGCATCCCCATCCCCAACACGGAATGCAATAATAACCACCACGCTTGACTGGCTGGTTGATTTTCGAAGTACTAATACTATTACGGTGGATACTGCTGCCCATCCTGATATGCCTGATAGGCATAAGTTGTTCTGTTCGTGTGTTTGTAACTGAACGGCTAGACTGACTTTTATGAGTTTTAGAGTGTCTCCCTTGATGGTTTAGATTTACAATGGACTAAAAATATGTTTTCTTTAATAAATCTAGAATCGGTTATGTTTTAGTGCAAAAGGACCTCGAATGCTCGAGCCGAATGTTTGTGTTGTGAAACTCGCGCTTACCAGCTAATTGTCCGAAACTACTGTTTAAGTCAATATTTGCTGAAGCTACTATTTACTAATAGCTGTTTAGACGTCCGTGGTCATTGAAGGTGATCTTTATTCAACAATTCTCGGTTCTGCACAACCTCAATGTGTAACCTTGCTATATTTTGGGGATTGAGGATTTTCGTATTAGAAATTAGCTTTTGACCTCAATATTTATGAGGGCAATTAGGTTGGTAAATCGATGAAGGTGAGTGAGTAAACTCTCTTTTTGAAGTCAGTAGAGTCGTAAGATGGGATAGGTAGGTTGGGGGTTAGGAAAACAGAGATAGTAGCATTGAAATAATGGCTATAGAATATTTCAAACAAGCTGAAAACCTCAAGAAGCTCATTCCCATCTTAAATTCATCAGCTTTATTAAAAAATGTTTGTGTGTGAAATTCCTCATAGTGTAACATGAACTTTAGCAATGCTCAACACACTCTTACCAGTACCTATATAGAAAAGGTACTAGAGCCAGCTGTTGATTGAACATTGAAGCGAAAGAAGAAGTATTAATTCATAGTCCAGATAAGCGATCAGCCATGGGAAGGATATTATAATTTGCGTTAATCGTCCCTTGGGGGAACCCCTTTCTATAGACTATGAATTCCAGTGTAATAAATCAAACCAAAATATTATTTTAATAGATTACTAATTTTGGGCGTTACCCTTAGATCAGATGGCGATATTATCAGATCATGTATAGAGCATGTCTGTTTGATCGCCTCTGTAGTTTATCTATCGTTATCAGACCCAGAGTTCACGGGTTCGATCCCCAGGGCGTTACAAAAATTAACAACCGCGTCTGGTTGTGAACTTTTGTGCCATTATAGCAGTTGTAAAATTGCGAAAGTTTCATGTTTAGGTGTTTATTACTTCACGCCACAACTACGGATCGATTTGATCTGGAACATTGTTTAGGCGATTTATAACAGATAAATACCTATTTTGAAGAGCGCAACACTGTACTACCACGGTGATCGAACCCGGAACCTCGGGATCTGACACCGATAGGCGAATCACTACACCACAGAGGCTCTCTTTTTAACTGTAAAAAGTAAAATCAGCTCAGTTATAAATAGGATGGAATTCTGACACTTTATGTAGGTAACCCCATTCTCTCTTCGCATGAACTGAGAAATGCTGCGTCTGATATCGTGGAGCCCTATCACATAAAAGCCGTCGCCATTCACGAATATTACAAAAGTACATTAACCCCTAGACTCGCAATAGGTATACCTTAGGAAAACTGAAAAGAGCTAATTAAGTGCTAGATTAGGAGCTAATCTTTGAAGGGTCGTCTACAAAGACTCTCTAGCTGCCAGACTAAAGAGTTTTGCTTTTAATAATCACTCGCTAAGGCAAGACAATAGGAGAAACGATTTCTTGGTTCAATTTTGTAACATTTTTTGATGTGCCACCAAGGTGACACACAGGCATCGCATCTGCTGGTCTGCAGTTAACGTAGCCTCATGGATGCCAAGACATCACCCACGTGCTGTCGACCCCTTGATAATATGAAAGGATTTAAAAATATTCCTACAGAATAAAATAGCCAAAGTCTTGATCGTTCACAAATCAAATACATAAGTACTATACATAGAATCATGGTTATCATTGGGGACAATAACGAGGTGTACATTTTTTCAACTGTTTCAACATTAGTTAGTCCATTCGTCGATTTCCTCTGTAGATAAATAGATATGAAACTATTTTTACTATTTACCACAAGATTCCAAAGATCCTAGTAACAAGTATTAAAGTAAAATAAAGTGGCCTTATCCCTTATCATACAAACTCAACTAGAGATTAGTTCGCTTTCGATAAAACTATTACAAAAGCGGCTACTCTGCTCGCAGATTGCGTTCTTCTGCTTTAACTTTGGACCAGACTCACAGACTCAGTTCACGACGCAAGTACTTGTCGTCGCCTTGATGACCCGGCCGATGTTGTAACTACTTTTATTGTGTATGTTGCGTAAGATACGTTCGGTATACTAAGTTCAAAGAGATTGCTAACATAATAACATACTAAACACTTTGTTACTCACTCACCTGCCATTTAAATTTCACTTTAATGAATGTGGGATTAGTAAGAGTTCTAAAGAGCAAAGGTACGCCTAGGTATTAAATGTTAATGATTATGGTAGTAAGAAACAAAAATATATAATGCTAGTAAGTAGTGCAGGTTTACAAAAGGTTTTTGGTAAATTGTACCTCGAAAATAAATTATTTGTTTATGTATTGACTTCAAAGCTAATACGTTAATATTTTATCTTAGTAGATTTTGTTTTTGTTTTGCAAACCTGAACTGAATGTTGACTCAGTTCAGGTGTCGCAAATTCCAATTTCATGAATCCATCGTGCCGTTTACAAGTCACAAAAATCATGACATGCATGCCTAAGCCGGACCATTTGATCCAAGATCTACGCAAATTGGATAGATTACATTCAAAGGTTAGATTCGGTTTGTATAACTTTTGAAAGCAGCCCATCCAATTTCAACACGACACCATCCATCGCTTTGAGCCAAAACTTAATGGAGAGCTTTGACGAATATCTGCAATTTATTTCACGCCACCACCTACAGAGGACTATCATTTAAAATGTTTGACTCGATAGAAACTATTTAAAATTATGACATGGGCTGGCTTACTTTGATATTTATAGAAAAAAATACAAGGGAATCAGTTAGGCTACCTAATGACAGCCACTTTTTTTTTTTTGTTATGTTTGTTTAACCTGATGACGGCCACAAATGGTTTATTAGTAACATATCTGATCAAGACCAGTACCATTAAAAAACTAGATAAAAACCGTATGAAAGAATATATTACAATATATTTCATTCATTGACTCATGCCAAATGAGATCGTTGCTAATCGCTGGTACCTACTCGCACGAGTATTTGAACTACGTACTAACCACCAACCTATCGCAGGGAAGTTACCCAGATTGAATTGCGTTCGATATTCACAGAGCCTACCTAAGCATAGGCATCCAGTTTTGATTATGGCTGCCGTGTTCATTGCACAAACAATACAGACCAAATGAACATAGTAAATGTGAAAATTTACCATTGTTCACGGTTTGGAATTTATTCGATCTTATAAGAATTAACTCCTAAGCTCCCACTTTTTTCGCTCTTGTAAGTTTTCCTTTCTAACTGACAATCATCACAGCTTGACTAGACATTAGGTATACAATGAATGCACAGACTCGTAGCTCCATTTTATTTGACCCTAGTTTAGAGTATGGATTTATTTTTATTAATTTATTTTCTAGGAAAACCAACAGCACATACAACATAAATGAAACACAGAAATAACAACATCAGGCCAATAAGAGGTTTAATTAATTAATTCTTATGTAGACCAAAACAAAAGGCCGCACGTTTATCACGATCTCCAATCCGTCTGCCAAGCGTGGTTATTATGACAAGACTACTATTTTAGAGGAGGCTCTCCAGCGGTATTATTGGGCTTTAGAAGAAAGAGAAACGAGAAAATTGAGCATAAATTTGGACCCACCGTTTATTTCACTTTTAAAGTTACAGTTCGAATACTAATCAATTGCTAGGGATGTTCTAGGAAATTTCACATTGTAAGCATGGTGAATTTAAATAAAAAATACAATATAAAATAACTAGTTATTCAGTGAACAAATTATGTAATTCATAGAACAAGCTATCTATACAGTCATATGAAACTTCAGCATATTCGTTTATGTAAATAAAATAGAGATATTCGATTTGTACTTCCACATATTAAATTTTTTCATGGAGAAATTTACTGGAACTGTCTTCGTTATGGAAATTATGGAACTTCAGAGGCGTGCTTATTTCAAAAGTAAAATTAATATTACATTACCCTATAGGTACTTCGATGTATCGGAACATTTTCCAGTTTTCAGCGCTGTCGCTCGCACATTTAAACGAATTTACGTGGTCAAAGAGTATTCAATTATTTCATGATATAATTTGCGCCATAAAGGGAAAACGCCGATCATTACCCCACATTATTCACCCGAACCCCCGTGAGCACTCAACCTTTTCATCAATAAGTTCAAAATTACCTTTTATCTAGTACCTGCCTTATATTACGTGCCATGTAACTTTTCTAGTTTTTTATTTAGTACCTTGAAAAATACTGCTACTTTTTAACTTTATTTCGTCTGAATCGAACTATACGGTGCAGGCCTCCCGAAATGCGTCCTAACGATCCTCAAAGCCCCGAACGGGTCTGTCTGCGCACAAATCAAACCTCTGACGTAGGTGCATATATTGCTAGGTACTGTCCAATTCCGATAAATGACAAGCACGCCATGCCACGGCTACACCATAAATAAAGGAGTAGATAGATTATTCGATTTTCATAATTACATTGTAGTATTGTAAAAATAGTAGCAAATTTTGAGGATGGCAAATAAAACATCCAACTTCATTTAAAATTTGCCGAGAATTATTTTCTTGCTTTGACTTATTTGATCTTGGCCACGATTTGAACTCTTGTCAGATAACAATTAAGGTATCAATCAAGATGTCTATGGCGTTACTATTACTACTTTTCTTCTCATTCATTTACCGTCACGCTGAGTGTGTCCCAGAAAAGTAATTTTAACATACAAACTCTTTAGGCAATACGGATTTGTAGATGGTTAGAATTCTCGTGACAAGTGTGGCCAGCGATTCGACAAATCGCGACGCATTCGGGTGAAAATGAGTGCCAAATTGCCAGTAAATTGGCGCGCATCAAAGGGGTTTGTCGCGTTAAAGTTTACCCCATCTCGCCGGTTCACCACTTCAGTTGCAGAGAACACTTTAAGCCTCAACGTTATTTGTGTTCATTCCTATTTGACATGTTATAAGTATGGTTGTTACAAATAAATATTCAGTGACAATAATAATATAACAGGATATTGATATCACACAGCGCCATCTAGCCCCAAACTAAGCAGTGATTGTAATATTGGCAACTAACTCACTAATATACATACATATAGCATAATATACAAATATGCTTTTTTTATGCGGCTGGTAGGTACTGGTCTGGAAAAGTTGAATTTCCCATAGGCCGTTTGTAACATATTACAAACGGCCTATGGGAATTTTAGGCCTTACCTTAGGTAATCTAAATGCTTTCTTTGTACATAGTGTTTCATTTATTTTATTGAACATTGAGGCGACGCGTGATCCAAGGGCTGGCTCTTATTTAGGCTAGCGAATTAGCATAGCTATTCAGCGTGGCGATGCAGCCAGTGTCTTGGGCACGCTTCCGACTGGTACTGGTCTGGAACAGTTGAGTTACCTATAGGCCGTTTGTAACGGTCCTCAGGTAATCTGACTGATTCCTTTGTACATAGTTAGTTTAATTGTACTTTTTATGGAATAAATGATTGATGATGATTTATATCGAACATATTATTTTCATGTTTGTGAATAAAAATATTAAATGTTTTGATGGCCATATTTCTTGTAACATAATAAAATATTGTATTTCAAACACGTCATTTCACGTACCGGCGTGGCATTCGGTACGTGGATAAAAGTATCAAGACGAGGAAGTCCGGACAAGAAGTGAATAATTTGATGGATTGTGTGAAAAAGGACATGGTTGTGTACTCATGTCCTCTTTCACACAACCAATTTCAACTCAATTTCACACTATCCAAGGTGGATGCAAAGTTGATAGCAGATAAGAGTGAGTGAAAGAGGAGAATACGTTGTGCCGGCCCCGTCTAGCGTGGGATTTACAGATATACTCGTGCCTACTGAACATATAGCGTTGTGGACGTTTTTCCTTGTAAAAAAATCGAATCTTTCATTCTGAGAAACATTTTTTGAGCTGTAAAGACTTTCAGTCGAACCCGCCATGCCAGTTTGATTCTAACAATACTAGTGGAAGAATGATGAAAATTTATAATGTTTTTTTATTACAACTGGCCTTCACCTCATCTGGTAACAAGTTGAGTTACGACCGAAGGTGCAAACGAACTTCACCCGGAGTCCTCAACAAACTGAGGAACTGGCTATCTTACCTCTAAATGCCGGAACACAACATGTTTTTAAGAATTGTTATTATGGCGATAGAATTAGGTAAGATGGTGGTAGCTAAAAAAAATAATATCTGAAAACAGAAAAAATATTTAGTAATAAATCCGCCAAAACTCTCTGAAAAAATCAAATCGACACGTGTTTCGCCTCTACACGAGGCATCCTCAGGAAATATAGTATTGCTGCTAACTGACTTGCAGCGCAGAGCTCGGAGCGACAACACGTCCACAGAGGGCTAGTCAGTGAGCAGCAAGACTATATTTCCTGAGGATGCCTCGTGTAGAGGCCAAACACGTGTCGATTTGATTTTTTTCAGAGAGATTTGGGGGATTTATTACTAAATATTTTTTCTGTTTTCAGATTTTATTTTGAAATATGGATTTCCGCAAAATAACGCCTGAATCAATTAGCTATAAAATGTATTCTACCTACATATATTTAGTCTTAATTTTAATTTAATATTAATCTTAGTTTTAATAATATGTTAATGTAAATGTAGGTAGTTATTAAGCGAAATAAAATTATTATTATTGTTATTAATAATTAGAAAAAAAATCCACTTAGTTCAACTCGTTGAACTTTGAGTTGAACTTATTGGAATAAAGGGTTTCAGCGTGATGTGCGTTCAAGACATAGATACAGGACGATCAAAATGAATTGTTTTCTCTACATATATTTAAACGCTGCCTAACATTTTTTCTCAAAAAAGATAATACATAACAATTGTTGACCACCAGTTTTCTAAAATTACATCTTAATTGGTGGCACAATAAACGGATTGACCTTCAAATAAAATACAAGTATATTTTGCATTCCACAAAGCCACTACATTTTTTATATTCCATTGTTATGGAAATATAAGTATGATACTTAACTCGCAACTCACCACATCAATGCACCTACCAGAGACCTTCTTTAGACCGCAATTAGCAATTTCACGTCTGCACAATACTTGATGGGTAACCAACTAACTGTAGCTTCACAGCTATTAATTCTATCTTGTAGCTCGACATCTTCCCAAAATAATAAATCCTAAAATACCAATTTTGTAAGTTTGGACGGCTTCCGATATTCATTTGATAGAAAATCCCATGGGGTAAATTGACTTGTTATAATATACTAGTTTTGATCCGCGTGGATCCGAAACATATTAATTCCAAATAACTTAGATCCATGTAATGTTAGCTGATAGCTTGGTGTTCGTTATTAAATCCAAATATTGAATATAGATGCTTGTTTTATTTAAGTTTACGCATTTATTCAATAAAAAGTACAATTAAACTAACGATGCTTGTTCTGTTGGGTGTTTATCATATAGTACGTATGTATTTACAAACAAAAAGTATTTAAGTATTCTAGTTCCCATATAACAAGCTATGTTTAGTGTGGGGCTAGCCCCTAGCTGTCGCCTAGCTAACATATATAATACGAGTATACATAGCTAACGCCATCTAGGTGGCGTTGTGAGAAATTAATAAAATTAGTAAAGTGTCGGAAAAAGTACCATCCCACTTTATTAGCTTAGATATTTTTAATGGTGTTGGTGCTTGCGCGTGCTCTGAATAGCAGGGAGGCAACATAACTACATATTTTCCACTTGCATGCATGGAAACCGCTTTAGTATTGTTTTCCATGCCATACCCGATTCAATGCAAAATTTTATTGAGACCTCTCGATATGAATTTTAATAGGTATTGTCAGTGTTTATTTAATTATTTATGTTATGTTTGTGTCATGATATTTTTAAGATAGTGTAGAATATAGTGTAGGTTGGCGCTCGATGCGATAAACCATAGGAGAATAATAATACGATCTAATAAAAAAATAGTTAGTGACTGATGATGAGATGCTGCTTTAATTAATTGAGGAAATTATTTTGAATAGGCGAAAAATTTACTAAACTGACAACGAATATTAATAAAGAATAATAAAATCCAGAACGAGCTTACATAAAGTGGATCGTGATTTGGATATTCTAATTTTATACGTGCAACTAGTAGTCTGATTAGTAAACTTAGGTATACATTTTCCGAAAAAAAAACAAAAATGTAAATCCTACAGTAAACTTTTCCCCCCTCTACTCACCCTTTTTTTCTCTACAACATGTGTAGAATTTAACCCGTAGTGTGTCTTTCAAGTTTAATTGAAATCCGATGATAAATAACGCTACAGCAAACTTCCCCCTTTTTTCCCCCCATAAAAATCGCAATCAACTAAACAATTTTACTAAATTAAAGAACATGTGTGCCAATTTCTATCAAAGACACTCGGCCACTTACCAAATAATACGAAAAATTTGTAAGCAAAATAATAGCATCAAACATTGTTGTGACATTTTAAAATAAAAAAAAAACATTATGGTTCCTTTAGTGATTTTAGAGTAAGTTTTTGTATTTTGATGTTGTTACAAAATTGTCAATTGAATAGTAACTAAGATGTGTTTCCGTCAACGTGGGAGGGTTATTTTTGAACTGTAAGTCATTTAGCTCCTTAAAAAGTATATTAACGTATCTTTATCTAAGTACCTTTTAAATGTACATAAATATGATATCGTTCATCTACTTTCTCATGGTACAAGCTATGTATATAAATATGATATCGTTCATCTACTTTCTCATGGTACAAGCTATGTATATAAATACACACATCAACATAGTCTAGGGATATTCCATTTCGAAATGATTTGCTTACAAACTGTTTGCTTTTTAGAAAAAGTTTATATATATAATTAAACCTGTTTTGTTCCCTTTTCAAAATTTAGAAAAAAATAAAAATAGAAAACAATAAACAAAAGATAGAATGGGGAATCCGATTTAAATTAAACAACGTTAATTTTGCCTAAGATAAATTAACTTTTATTTAATTATCAATTAGTGCTATCTAAGTTTTAATTTTAACGGATCTTGTGATATTCGTAATGTCATGGAACGTCGATATTTAAGCAGAGAATAAATGATAAGAGCGATAGGCATGTTACAAGCCGGTGCTATCCAACGCGTGGTTGCCAATACCCTAAACACCAATCAAAACGTAATTTCTCGATTGTGGTCACGTTATCGTATTACTGGGGATGTAAGCGAGCGCCACACACCAAAATTCCGCCAGGAGGGAACCCAATCTCACAGCAAAGCAGCTAGTGCAAAGGCTTCAGTCAGACCATCAGCTGTCAGTCAGCGACCAAACCGTCAGAAGAAGGCTACATGAAGTCGATCTTCATTCTCGTAGGCCGCTTCGTGTGCCAGCTCTACGAAGAGGCAATCGCGGAAGGCGACAAACGGTTCATCTACTTTCTCATGGTACAAGCTATGTATATAAATATGATATCGTTCATCTACTTTCTCATGGTACAAGCTATGTATATGAGGTGTGTGTGATGCACAGTTAGCGTAAACATCACTTACTCTCTACTCATCATTTACTATCGTGCGGACACGATTTACTATCGTGTCCAAAACTTGGTGA
Organism: Venusia cambrica; assembly: GCA_951394065.1. NCBI lineage: Eukaryota > Metazoa > Arthropoda > Insecta > Lepidoptera > Geometridae > Venusia > Venusia cambrica. Next base: position 14,150,578 of record OX596044.1, on the reverse strand, counting down.
AAGTTACCTCAACCCTAAGTCTTTAGCAGTGGATGTCCAACATTGATGTGTCATACTCAATCAATGATAAAGTCAGCGGCCTCAGGGATATCTACTCACACATAGGTATTCACAAGTTTTTTTAACATTTTTGAGGTAAAAATTGACTAATAAAAGTGGCTGGAACTTTTTTGAGGAGAACCACTGTATTGTCAGGACATCAAACCCATAGAACGCCAGCTTTGAGAGAAGTAGTGGAACGCTTATGGAATCAAAGGCTCGTGAAAAATTCAGCAGTACTAAAAAACTACACATTCCCTGGTCTTGTGCCGCTAGCAGATTGTCTACCGCATCAAAAAGAGCAGTTGATGTGCTACGACCCCTTCCGAAACCTGATTGAAGCTCTGGGAGAATCTGATGATCGTCTAGGTATTTGATGAGTTGTATGCACACTATCTTTTATAAAATTTTAGAAAGGCATGGTAGCAAACTGATAGGTCTCAGATGACTAAGAGCTGAAGGAGTTCCAGTTTTAGGTAAAGGCTCCACCAATGCCACCTTCCACGAATCAGGTAAGACACCACTAATGTTCGACCTATTAACTATTGCAGTAATCGCATTCGGAGACTGAGGCTGTGTCATTAGCACCATTTCCAACGAAATTATTAGAAACATAAATTATCTTAACGACACTAAGATAAACAGAATACAATGACGGAGAATATAAACAGATAAAGGACCAATGTATACGATAAAAATAGACACCTAACAAAATAATGTAGATCAAAGTATTATGCAATTTACGGCTACATAGACAAGAACATAGTTTGCAGTAAAATGGACAAGGCTTATGGCAAATATAAACTTGAAATCCACAAAAAAACAAAACTACAATAGCTTGACCCCGAAAATCAATCAAACCAATGTAAAGTATTAAGTTTTCTAAAATTAACACGACTAAAAACTCTATATTAAAAGTCAAACCATAGTGACCCCAAAAACCCGCTTTAGATCCACTTCCGATTGGATTGGATACGCAGATCCTTTCCGTCAGCCTGTCTCACGTAGACTCTGCCACGCCTGGTCCACGCAAACCGCCACTGAAGTTTGCGGCACTCCTCCCGTGCGCAGTAGAAAAGGTGTCTATTGAGACGCGACAACCGTTCATTGACGAAGATGCGCGGACTGGTCTCGGAACTCCCAGCATCTCCGGCGGTAAGGGTGCGCCGCACACGCGCGGCCTGCAGTATGCGATCGCGCAGGTCACGGCGCGCCAAGCGAACCACTATGCGGCGCGTGCGTGGCTTATCGCCCACTATCCCTGCCATCTGCACAGCACCAACGCGCTCTGCAAAGACTATATCCCGTTCTTCCAGCGTGACACCAAGTTTGGTCGCCAACACCGTTACTGCGTGCTGCACATTCTCCCCACGATCCTCCGGGAGATGACCTATCTCTAGATCTGACAGTAATCCATCCTGATCGCGGTCATCTATCTCCTGCTGGAGGCGCACCACATCACGTGCAGCCTGCCTCATCCCACAGCTGGGCAAAGGCCTCCCTTCACTTGTGCCAACCTTCTCGATCCTGCGCCTGTCTTACCCATAAACGACCCACTCATTTAATTTAAATTATGTCTTCGAACCATCTTGCCGGCGGACGACCCATCTTCTCTTGTGGAGCTGAGTCCTCACAGAACGGTAGCCTAGTGATGTAAGGTCTAATCAAAGCAAACTTTTATCGTTTGTTACTTACGTTTTATTTTAAAAAAATATATGGCTTGACGAGATCTCCGTTCGTAGCGAACTACAAGTTGACATAGCAAACGGCACTGTTGGTTGCCTGGAGCTCCTTGAGTAAATTACTGCGCGCATGCATGGTTTTAACCGCCTGAGCTAAACACAGATCTCTCTCAATCAACGCCACAAATTCTGAACCGCCTCCTCGCTGTAACAATGTCGTCACTCGTTAGTCCATGTAGATGGTGTTTTCCCAAACTCCGTTTCGCGTTTAATAGTGATCGCCATTCGAGAAACTTTACTCCTAACCCCAGTGGTATCGGTTCTACGTGCTGTGTAGCCTGTCCAATGTCATTTCAGTCTGCTGGTTAATAATTATATGAATAATAATTAATACACAGAATATAATGAACTTTGGTTTTCGTTTACACCTTAGGATGAGTAGCAGCACCCACTTTTCGCAAATTGCAAATTAATTATTTTTGTTTCTGTAGAAACATTTTGATTATTTCTAAACTTACTTGCAGAGCGGATGGCGTAAACATGAAACAGGAGATCGCCTTACTAGGCTACGTACCTAGTAAGGCGATCTCCTGTTACAAGTTTACGTTCACTAAGAGGGATTGTTGTATAGATGTTTCCATTTGAAGGGGGAGGATAGGAATGGCCGAAGGCGATACTGAAGGCAACGCTTTGAGGCGGAAAGGTTCATCGACTCCGCCGGCGGAGTGTATCTGTGTAGTGTTTTCTCTGTGTGACGAGATAGTTAATGAATGGATGCCGTCACCTCCGGGTTTGCGGTGGTGAGTGGGTCACCCGGGTCTCCAAGAACGTGTCTGGCCTATGGAGGGACCGGTCCGACGGCGGATCGGTTGGGTATGTAGGGATTACTCGTATCAGTGGATTCGGATGATTGGCAGCTACTTTAAAATGCCGCTGGGAAGCGCGCTTCATAAAGCAGGCGATGGACTCGAGATCGAGGTCTCGGTGGAGATCTTTATTACGCATGTACCATGGCGCGCCAGTGGCTTTGCGAAGGAAACAATTTTGGACAATTTGGAGGCGTGGGATATTTGGACTGTGAGCAAACGCTACTGAGGCGTCATTATGGGGCGGACGCAGGATTTGTAAAGTGTCACCTTATTTCTAAGGGACATTTTACTTTTTGCGTTGATCATGGGGCCTAGTCTGCCTAGGATGTAAAAGGCATGGTTACGCATCGTCCTAGTATGGGCTTTAAAGTTTAGACGGCTGTCAAGTTCGACGCCCAGATAGCGGGCGGAAGGGACCCAGGGTTTATGTAGGAAAAGAGCACGGCCTGCGCTTTTCGTAGGATTAACTTATTCTCCACTTTCGGAACCCCTCTCCTAGAGTGGTGAGGGCGGAGTTCAGTCTTATACAGATCCGATCGGTATTCCGATCGGAAGTATACAAGGCTGTGTCATCCGCAAAGAGGGCTAGTTCTACCAGATTAGTACGGTGGATATCGCTGGTGTACAGCGTGAATAGAAGGGGGCCGAGAACGGAGCTCCTTTTTTTTCTTTCGACTTCTTTGTAGTCGTCCAAATCGGAGGAAGAGGATGAGGGAGCTAGGCTTTCGCATTCTGAGAATGTTGGAGATGGAGCATTCGCCTTCCGAGACTGAGTCGGAAGCCGGTAAATGGGGAGACTCCGGCGAGTCTGCGATGATCATCGCATTAGAGGTGGAGGCCTGAAGGGCGGGCGGGGAATTTACTACAGGGGCGGGGCGCTTATGCGCCTTTGCCTTAGTGGAAGCCAGATGGGCTGCGATCGGGGACGTATTCAGGTTAACCCCGAATTCGGATGCAACCTGAAGGGCTGCAGATTGAACTTCAACATTGAAATCGGGAGAGAAGAAGGCTACGATGGCTTTTAGAAATGCTGACGCAAATGCATTGGCATCAAAAAAGGGGGTCCATAACTCCGGGGGGAAGCACCCGGAGGTGTGTATAGTGAGTGATCCCATCTGACGGGTAATGATAGGTGGGGGTACCCGGGCTACCCCTGGTGTCCTATCTAATAATGTGTCTTAGTTATCTCTCTTACGGAATAACCGGGGTGTGGACTAACCGATACCTGACGTCCGACGAGGCGAGCACCTAAGGCCGGTGATGCCAGACCCGTCCGGATTCTGTGTTTACCTGAAGGGGAACCACAGGCGCTCCGGGTCAACGCCCAACCAAGTTCGTATATCACCGTGAGGTATCCCTTGGCCGACCACTAAGCGTGGCTTTGATTATCAAACACTTCCAATAATAATCCAATGGATAAAACGGAGGTGTTCGATTATATTCATGTAAAACACAGCAGCACAAAACCACACACACAGACTTGGAGAAACGCACAAAAACGCGACTCCACTCCTGGTGGTGCCCTTCCGTCAATTCCTTTGAGTTTCAGCTTTGCAACCATACTCTCCCGGAGTCCAAAATCTTTGGTTTCCCGGAAGCTGCCCGCCGAGCAGTTACTACAATGTAGTAACGTCGGCGGATCGCTAGATGACATATTTACGGTTAGAACTAGGGCGGTATCTAATCGCCTTCGAACTTCTAACTTTCGTTCTTGATTGATGAAAACACCTTTGGCAAATGCTTTCGCTGATGTTCGTCTTGCGACGATCCAAGAATTTCACCTCTAACGTCCCAATACGAATGCCCCCAGTTATCCCTATTAATCATTACCTCGGAGTTCTGAAAACCAACAAAATAGAACCGAGATCAAATTCTATTATTCCATGCACGAAATATTCAAGCAGCATTTTGAGCCCGCTTTGAGCTCTAATTTAACAACTACGAGCTTTTTAACCGCAACAATTTTAGTATACTGTTGGCTGCTGGCACCAGACTTGCCCTCCAATCGTTCCTCGTTAAAATATTTAAAGTGTACTCATTCCGAATACGAGGCCTCGTAAGAGTCCCGTATCGTTATTTTTCGTCACTACCTCCCCGTGCCGGGAGTGGGTAATTTGCGCGCCTGCTGCCTTCCTTGGATGTGGTAGCCGTTTCTCAGGCTCCCTCTCCGGAATCGAACCCTGATTCCTCGTTACCCGTGACAACCATGATAGTCGCAGAAACTACCATCGAAAGTTGATAAGGCAGACATTTGAAAGATGCGTCGCCGGTACTGGACCATGATATCGGCAAAAGTTATCCAGTTATCCAAAAGTTATTCATCAAAATTAATGACTTTGAACGCGAGGCCCTCCGTCGATTGGTTTTGATCTAATAAAAGCACTCATCCCATCACTGGTCAGAGTTCTGATTGCATGTATAAGCTCTAGAATTACCACAGTTATCTAAGTAACTGAGTAAGATCTAAGGAACCAAAACTGATATATTGAGCCATTCACGGTATCGTCTTAATACGGCTTGCACTGAGACATGCATGGCTTAATCTTTGAGACAAGCATATAATACTGGCAGGATCAACCAGGGAGCTAACTCTCGAACGTAACGCGTGAACCCCCCGCCGACGTATCGACGGAACGGTTAACTGTGCGTGTGTGAAATATAGAAGTGTTTATTTTGCAAGTGTTTCATACAAAACATCTTACACAAGGCTTTGACGCCTTCGTATTGAATATTTCCATACAAGTCTTGTATCACTCGTGATAATCGTTTCTCGCTTCGATAAGTAGAACGCTAACGCCCGGATGGTGGAGAGACCCGATGAATAACCGTGGTCGCAACAGACAGCAGCCTGTCCGGCAGACGACTCAATATTAACTTTATTTTTGTATAACCAAATCGTAACACACACATATATATATTTCACAAAATCGACCAAGTAAAGTAGTAATTTCTCACCACATTTACTCGCGATCTCCGGTAATGTGTCGCTCAAACACTTCCAATAATAATCCAATGGATAAAACGGAGGTGCTCGATTATATTCATGTAAAACACAGCAGCTCAAAACCACACACACAGACTGGGAGAAACGCACAAAAAAGATGGAGAGAAAACGTAGTCAAAAACAAGCAAAATTAGACACACATATATAATAATGTTTTTATTAATTGTTTATAAACACCACATATACGTGTGTATATATTACTATAATTTGTAACGAGACAATTTTCTGTTCGATTTGGTGCCCGATTGAGAATCATGTGTAGAAACTTGTGACTCACTACTAGTCACGTTACCACAAGTTTCATCTTGCACATACGCATAGCGGTGAACACAACGGATCGTAGTGTCGCTACATCACATACTACACACATGTAATAAAAATAAAATATTTTATATAATGTTTAATTATTTTATCAATACGAATTACGTGTACGTATTCGAGTTTTTTTGTTTTTTTATTATTATTAGTAATAATGTGTACTATATAAATATAACATAATCACACAAGCACGGTGTAGTTTGATTTATTTATTTATTTATTAATAATTCACAAAACAGCCCCAGACTCTTTGCCTCAGGAACACGTTGTACCTGCTCGCTACCTTGATTTTTATATCTTCGTGACAAAACTTTAAGAGATTGAATCTGGATCCAGTCAGGATATATTGTGATTTTTTAGGATTCAACACCAGAGAATTTAAATTAGACCATTGAAAGATATTGTCTAAGTCTTGATTAATTTGATTTGTAGCGATAAGGTAATCTGATGGCAAAAACGAATGATAAAGCTGAAGGTCATCAGCATAAAGGTGAAATTTACAGTGCACAATGTCTGTTACGATATCTGCACTGTAAAGGATAAAAAGAATAGGCCCAAGTATGGATCCTTGAGGAACTCCCCGGGGTGCAGGCTGAAGTGTAGATCTTACCGTTTTACCATCAGTCATTCTTAATTCTACGCTCTGTCTCCTACCACTGAGAAAACTTACAAACCACTTTATGGCTATAGGATCAAAACCATAAAATGTAAGCTTTGACAGGAGAAGTGATATGTTAATCGAGTCAAATGCACGTGTAAAATCCAGGAGAACCAGTAAGCTGCACATGACGTGGTCCTGAGCCAACAACAGGTTATCGACTACATCAATTAGAGCAGTTGCAGTACTGTTAGACAGGCACAGCAACAAACTTATTGGTCTGAGGTCACTGACAGAATTGCCTTTTTTCGGGTTGGGCTTGATGATTGCAACTTTCCAGCAATTTGGAAAAGTACCAGTAGTAATAGAACTATTGATAATTGCGGTAATAGCTTGCAATGATTGAGGTAGAGTTAACATGAGCATATCGAGACTTATGCCGTCTATACCCTGGGCATTTGACTTGAGGCCAAGTATTATTTTAGAGACTACATACTCACTCACTGGACATAAGGTGAAAATATCAGAGCCGTATCTGTGATGTTCAAAGAAAGACAACTGTGAAATGCTCGGCGAACCATCACCCGGCACATTAAGAAAATGAGTGTTAATAATATCAGGATCAACAAAATGAGGTGGAAGCGCAGTAGCCTTCTTTTTATCAGGTAAAAAATGTTAGATTTCAAGTTTTTCCAGAGCTTCTTAGAGTCTTTGATGTTACAATTAATCTGTTGTGCAAAATATGCAGATTTTTCACTTTAAAATGCTGACAGAACAATATGTTTCATGTTTTTATAACAGCTTTTCAGATTGTCACAATTCAGAGCTTTGGACCTGTCATGATAATCATTCCTAATTTTTATCATATATTTCACCGTGATCCATGGATGAGGAGGCTTTCTAAACCTGCTTGTTTTTAGCGGCGCGTGTAGGTCGAACACTGCTTAAATGGTGTCAGTAAAATCAGATGCCAAAATATTTGCATTTAGGGGAAGTAGGAAGTGGTCCCAATTCACTGAATCCAGATCAACCACAAACAGATCCATTAAAATATTTTTCAAAGGCCCATATGTAACAAACCGAGGACTGAGTTTTTCTTTTTTAATGTGAAATTCTGCCAAAAGCATGGCATGGGCCCCCAGGTCTGGGTTGTAATTGACTACTACATTACTCACCTTGGCGTCAGAGCAAACAAGGTCTATTAAAGTTTGACTATGAGAGGTAAAGTGTGATGGCTCATCAATAAATTGGTTCAAATTCATACACTCAAGAAACTGTTGGAATAACTTAGTTTTGCGATCGTGTTCAAGAAAATTTATGTTAAAGTCACCTAGTAGAATAATATTATCACAATTTAAAAAAGAAGTTATGGAATCAGTTATTGCATCCAAAAGTGTATCGACCTGCAACCATTGCGGTCTGTATGCGGTACCAATAATAACGTTTTTACCGTAGACACTTAATTTTAACCACATCTGATCAACAACAGACACAACAGGGTGAGGAACAACTTGCACCCTCAAACCCCTCCTAACATAGAACGCGACGCCCCCACCTCGACCATCTTTAACTTGGTCTGACCTACGGGATAGGTACAGACGATACCCGGGAAGCTTAGGTGCCCATTCCTCTTGACCAGGCCTCAACCAAGACTCATTAATAGCCATTATGTCAGGATTAATGCTGTCCATGGCAACTATAAACTCATCATGACTAGTATTTAATGACCACGCGTTAAAAAGACCAACTTTAAGATTTGACTTAGGAGATTTTAACAAAATTTATTTGTAATCTTACAATAAATACCAGTAGCTGGTGGCTTGTAACCAGTAGTATAAGTGAGTCATTGGTGTAGTTTTTGCGAACCATACATGTAACATGATATTAATTACTGCAATATACAATATAAAACACATAATAAAATTTCTAGTGTTGCTTTGCCAGCGTTCTTATCTTCCGTCTATAGTACACATTCTTTGGTTGAGAAAATTCTAATACCATCAATTTCGGCTATTCCTGGCAATATACTCCAAATTTCTTATCTTGACGGGGCTCGAAATGCTTGGCATAGAGCTTGTTCTAATACCGATCCCCCAAAACACCTTTCGGCACAACGGCAGTGGGACGGGCCTCTGTGCGAGTTGACACGGAATTATCTATTACATACGTGCTCAACCTCCACAGATCGTGCTCGTCTCTTAGCTGTTTCAAAATGGGAATCAGGTCTTTGGCTGCAAGCACATCCATCTTACAATACCGGTACACTTATGGATCCTGTAACTTTCCGTATTGCCACTTGTCTTCGGTTGGGTGCAAGATGCTGCGCCTCTCACCAGAGCCGGTGCGGTGCGGCCGTAGATCAATTTGGTTTTCACGGACTTTCGTGCACAAGGTCTGCCGGCAGGATTTCGCGCCACGCAAGTCTTAATGACATTATCCGTCGAGCTTTTACCAGTGTCAATGTGCCAGCCCTTCTTGAACCGAATGGTCTGTTACGTGATGATGGTAAGCGTCCCGACGGTATGACTCTTGTCCCTTGGGAAATGGGTAGGCCTTTGGTGTGGGACGCTACCTGCGTCGACACCCTAGCGCCATCTCATCTGCCTGGGACATCAGTTAGGGCTGGTGCGGCGGCTGATTCGGCCGAGGATCACAAAAGGCGTAAATATAGTGGTCTCGACAGAGCTTACCTATTTGAGCCTTTTGGGGTGGAGACCTTGGGTCCGTGGGGAGCCGGTGCCCTCCGGGTTTTCAAAAATATTGCGGGGCTTTTGATTGAGGCGACACGTGACCCAAGGGCTGGCTCTTATTTAGGCCAGCGAATTAGCATAGCTATTCAGCGTGGCAATTCAGCCAGTGTCTTGGGCACGCTTCCGTCTGGTACTGGTCTGGAACAGTTGAGTTACCTATAGGCCGTTTGTAACGGTCCTTAGGTAATCTGACTGATTCCTTTGTACATAGTTAGTTTAATTGTACTTTTTATTGAATAAATGTAATATGTATTGTGTAGGAAAAAAAAATTAAGTAGGGAAACATAAACATACAACATTTTCATAAATAAAAACAAATACCAAATATTGAATGAGATATTTGAAACTAGTTTCATGGCGTTTGCATTTATCAAGCAAAATTGCAGGGAAAGACCACTATCGCCCTCTGTGTTAAATAAAATAAACAATAATTTATAAAGAAATACTCTTATAAAGTTACATAAAAACATATTATTAATGCGCAACAAAAGAAAATTAGTTACTGTAGAAAGTAATTTAAATAAGTTCAGGGACCTTTCTATGATGTTAATATATCCTAGATTGATATTATCTAAAAGTAATGGGAAAAATTTATATAAGTATGTACCTATATAATTAAAAAAATAAAAAAAATAAAAAGGAGGTAAAAAATAAAAAAAATGAAAAGGAGGTAGATAAGGTAATATTAAAAGTAAATAAATATTACAGGGCATCAATTTCACACAACGTCGCTTAGCCCCAAACCAAGCATAGCTTGTAATATGGGAAATAGATTACGGATATAATACTTATATTTTTTTTCTTTTCGTAAATACATACTCAACATATGATACAACATACAACACCCAAACACAGAATAAGCATCTATATTAATCACATGAATGTTTGACGTTTGGGTGTGTAAAGGTACCTAATTGGCTTAAATAAACTAAGGAAGGTGAGCGCACTGCAACGCAAGTGCCCGTGTTAGGGAGGTAAAGATAGGTAGGAAGTTAGGTATAACAATGTACTAAGTACTACACTATTATGAGGGGACACCAACCAAAAGCGATCAACACCTAGGTAAAAATGTAGTATCAGTTAAATAAAAAAATAAATAAAATAAAATATTACAGGACACTAATTTCAGCGCCATCTAGTCCCAAACTAAGCATAGCTTGTAACATGGGAACTAGATTACGGATAGAATACATAGATACTTTTTTTTTCTTTTTTGTAAATACATACTTATCATACTATATATATATATATACAACACCCAAACACAGTTATAAATGTATTTCTCTTAAAATGTAATCTAGTCATAATATTTGATGACTTGCCATTTAGAAATTTTGTTGGCGAGTCATTGAATGTATCTAATGAAAAATGTAGATGTAGGTTAATAGTAATTTATTTATTAAGGTAATAGTTATGTGAGTTTTATAAGATTCTAGTACAAAAGGTTGTATAATCTAGTGTGGATGGTAGATTAAATAGGCATCTAGGTTTTTATTTGCGATGGGTCAGAATTTATCCACCTATGCGAGCTATATTACGTACGTCCCCGAGTATATTATAGTTTTGCTAAACTACCGTCATTGTGTGAGTAAAAAATTGACCTGATAGCGCTTGAATGTTACAGAGTTAGTTATTGCAAGAAGTGGCAATGCAGGCTGAGCATTGGTTTTAACCATGACTATTCAGTACTTAGGTATTTTTGCTTTAGTGGAAAATATGAGTAGGTACATAATTATTAAAGTTTTGATTCAAAGTGATACAATTTATTTCGGCAAGTGAATTATTATTTAAACTAGATATGTCCTGTGTTTCCACAGTTGGAAACATCGTAATGCATAGGTAAGTACATTTTTGGTGAACCTAGTAGATGGAGTGAACTCTTATCTACAACAGTAATATTAGAAGCCGTCTCGATACTAAAAGTTTTTTCAAAAAAACTTCATTTTATTCTCAATTTGTTTAATGTTTTATCACTTACTATACACCTACACAAATGTGATAGAATGATGCTACAATTTACAAAAACATTAAAAAGCGTTCCAAAAGCTATGGTACCTACGTCTGAAATAGCTTTGATTATTATAAATTTTAAATTTCAGCTTTTACTCACTTAATTGATGTAAGATGAGCACCAATCGTTTCAATTCAACGATCATCAGTTTTGTTTACAACTCAACACAACGTTATGCGTTCACAACCCACCATTCCATGTACACAGGGTTTCCAAGCCGGTGGTAAAAACAAACCCTTATCCCTATTAAAATTTGGTCGATCCATGGCAGTTAATTGTGCGATGCATCTTTAGACAATTACAATGGGTATGCCTTACGATAAGCGACAGCGTGTCACTTCCTGAACGTGATTCACTTTCGTTAGAGTCGGTCGAACCGTACTTATATGTAACAGTGAATGGTGTCACACGATATGATAACGGAACTGCGCACTCTTCAATGCAGAAACACTCAAATAGAATTAAAGTCAAATAACAATGTTGTCTAAAAATTTTTACAAGAACACCAAGTCCCTTCGCAGAGACTGCCCTGACATCCTTGGGTGCGGCAGTAGCTGGAGCAGCCGCTGCAGCCGCCGGGGAGGCCTATCACGTAGTCGCACTTGAGGGAGTTGCTGGTGACCCCCCCCTCGCACGCCGGCGCCGCCGCCAGGACTACCAGCGCCAGGGCTGCGAGCACCGCTCCTCGCCATTTCCTCGGACACATGGCGGACGATTGACGTTTCTTTTTTTTTTTTTAATGTAAGGACAATACGCTGGCCTGGTTCTGAACCTGGGTGACAGCTTTGCGCGGACCTGAAGAGTGACGTGTCGCGATCTGACACTTGTATACATAGAGCAACCCCCCCCCCCCCACCCTCCTCTCGCTCGGGTCAAACGGTATCGAGCAGACGTATCGGACCCCTGATTCATGACATCTTGTTTCGATTTGAATAACTTGATGCCAATTATTGCATGGTTCAAATCGTTTGTTGCCCGCGGTCCGATCCATGGGCATTGTTTTTTGCCTATGGTCCTATCAATCAAACCAAATCAAACTACCCATAGTTCTATCGATAGTACTAAGAGCAAGTTCGTTTATCTATGGTTCTACTTAAACCAGAGTGGAACTAGATAGAGCGAATTCCCTCGCTACGCTCGGGAATTAACTCGTAGCCCCTCGCTGCGCTCGGGATTTAAATCTGGAGTCCTTCGTTACGTTCAAAATTCAGTATCGCGCCCGTGACATAAAACAGTGCTTTATCCCCTCGATGTATAATCTACTATTACTGATAAAACCCTTTATATTGATTCCACTCCATCATCAGACCTTGGTAGTTTTGACATTCATCCATTGCATAAAGAGCACTCGAAATACACTAGTTTATTATAGAAACCACGTGTACATCGCGTTTTTTTCTGTTAAATAACAATGTTTTTTGTTTTTTTTTTCTAATAAAAGGACCCCTGCCCTACAATTATTAAAATAACAAAAAAACATGAATCACGTTCTTATTTAATTTAATTAATCTATTTAATATGAGGAACTACACGGTATAACAGAATATGTGTACTAAGCAGTGGGGGGGCTTTTCAGACCAGTAAAAGTATTTGTTGTGGTGAGGAGATAATAGTGAATTCCCATTTTCAGTACATATCCCATACAAATCTTTTCATTTCTCAATGACATCACAATAAAAACGATATGCAAGTATTATTATCCTGTTTACTCCAATAGTGATCTGTGAATCGAGACATCTCTAATCGTTGTTTGTCTCTGCACCAAGTAAATATACCTATGTACATATTTACTAGGTGCAAAGAGCAAGTTGATAGGTATGTGACTACAAAAATAGTTTCAAAACATGTTCTATCTGTTTTGTTTTCGGACATGTTTTCCTCATGAGCCAGGCGAGTGGCCACCGGCTTTGTTCGGACAGTATTACATTCTGCCTGCAGTTTCAATTCGACGATTTTATCAAAAAAACACGATTTGTTTTTATATCGACTAGGCTAGGATTGCCGCAAGGATAAACTCAAAACTTGCCTCGGCAATTATTTTTTTTGTTCGACGGGGAAGCGTTCGGCCTTCATCTCACCCGGTTACGTGTTGAGATAGGGCCGAAGGTGGAGGCGCACTTCACCCGGAATCCTCAATCGAAATCCAACAAACCGAAGAACATGCTATCTAACCTCTAAATGACGGCACACAACAATTTTAGAATTGTCGTTATGGCGACAGAACTAGTTAAGATGGTGGTCGCTAGCCAGGCGGACTTAAACAAAGTCCTACCACTAACCAAACCGAGCACAATATTTAACTCCCCCTGGAGATCGAACCCGGGACCCGTGGATCTGAAATCGGTGGGTTGAACCACTACACAGAGGCACTTGTACAGACAAGCGTGAGGTCTGAGATGTAGCGAGCTGACGCAGACGGCACTGGCTGCCCCGCCCCGCGCACCACGGACCACACTGAACTACGGCTGGAGGCAGGTGATGGCTAGCGAAGCGGGTCCTACCACCAGATCTGGGACCAGAAGCAAGCGATTACGTTTCTTATCCAAGTGTTACTGTTACGTTACCAGTCTTGACTCTACCAAACGCTTTTATAATTGTGTTTTTTTGACCAAGGTGATGTAATAACATTTTTTAAAGATTTTATTGAGTTAATTTTGTTGCTTTATTTTACTTTTCACACTATTAGCTAGTTTAAAAACCATATCAATTTAATAAGTTTATTATTCGGGATGATAAGTATATACTTATCATCCCGAATATTAATACTAACACTAACGATCTACCTACTTAATGGTTTCCTCTTATAACTGTCTACATACTACTTCATGACAACTATTTGTTTAAATTAAGTAGGTACTTAGAATATCTTCCAATATATTAATATCTTGTCTGTGCTCAATAAAAGCAGTCTGATTAGCCAAATTCTTGGCTGCTATACCAATAAAATAAGATAGCGACACAGCCTCCTGTCGTTTGTAAAAATTTGGTTGGTAGTAGGTAACTACCTCGGGTCAAATAAACATTATTACTAACACAATTGTTAAGAGTCAATCGGATGGATTAAATTATTATTATGTGACATTATATATAATGTCTTGTTTCATTTATATCTAAGATAATTTAACCTACGAACCGAAGGTCCGCTGCGACCCACTTTCGTCGCCGTTTCACCACGTGCCCGACAGGGTGGCCGAGTTGACCCTCCCTGCCGCGCCGTCAGCCTTGAAGGCCGATCATCCTCCGACCCGAAGGTCCACTACCACCCTTTGCGGCCGTTTCAACTTGTGCCCAACAGGGTGGCCGAATTGACCATCCCTGCTGCGCCACCAGCCTTGAAGGCCGATTATCCCACGACCTGAAGGTTCACTGCGATCCAACGCCGTCATTTCAACTTGTGCCCGACATGGTGGCTTCCCGTATATAAAAGTTCCTCTGTGATGGTGGCTGAATTGACCCTCCTGAAGTTGACAGTGACTTAAACGTCAGCGTTGCCAGATGTACGATTTAAATCGTATTCAAACTATTTTTATCCGTTTTACTAATGTACGATCAAGTTACTGAAATCGTATTTAATTTGTACGACTTTTTTTTTAGATTTTGAATTACCGATTCCGTGCCTAACAAAAAGGTTTTCAAACGGTGGTCCTAGAAAAGTATTCACGTCACGTCAGTCATGCATGATGTAAAATCAATCAATCAAACCTTAGAGGAACTTTAACAAACCAATGAGGCGCCAACCAAACAAATGTTATTTGTCTATCACTAGGTACTCAACGAGTACTCCCATCACTAGTCCGGGATTACCCTTTCATTTTATTATCTGTGCCCTTATTATCGAGGAAGTTCATTCAACAGGTTCAATTAATTATCCAATCGATTTCTGAATCATGTGCTAGTTTGAAGACAGGAATATTTTACGGTACCTATTTGCAATTAAGAAAGTTTGCTTGGTTGTAGACCTAGTTACTTTTAATTAACTATTCACTGGTAGCGGTTGATTTGAGCCAAGAAAAAAGTGTGAGTGTGCATAATCAAATACATCATCCGAAGCTGGTCCCAGCAAGTGAAACGTAAAAATTTGTATTAGACGTAGCTAATTTCATTAATAAACTTTTATACATAAATGTATTTAGGTACGTTTTTATTATTAATTTCTCCCTAGGAAATACGATTTATTCATTTTTTTCGCTGCAGCGTACGAATCATCAAAAACATCTGGCAACACCACTCCAACTACAACAATGCAATGCAAACGAGCAAACGACTCAACTCAACTCAAATCTCAAATGCAAATCTCGATGAATAGGTATATTAATCTGTGTTTACGATTAAGACCTTTACGTGACAAATACGCACCAACTACTAATAGAGATGATAACGCATGTAAATACGCCATACGATAGTTCTGAACACGTTTTTTATTGTTAAAGTTACTTTTTTGGTTTAGTCTAGGCCAAAAATTTTGTGGCCGAGTGCGTCGAACCGAGTGATTCTATAGGTCTACTATTTGGAGCGCGTTTCTTGTTCTGGGCATAATTGTAGGTACTTACCTACCTACAATCAGAAACTTGTGCCCTCATAATAATTACATGCTGCACCGACAAGTCAAGTTCTGTTCTTCTAAAACGTGAACATTTATTTACCGGCAATCAAACATTAGGACGTAGGACTGAACAGAACTGAGCAACATGGAAGGTAAGCTTTATTTTCCCATCTATCTTTTTTACAATTTGAATTCCTAAGTAGGTACAAATTTTCGAAGAAAAAAAATGCAACCAGAGATTCTCAATCTCCGGTCACCTGATCTGTACTTGACTGTCGAAACTCTGCCCAAGCATTCGCTTTTTCCAGAACTAGTCTCAAATCTGTGCTCTAAGAAACATGTCTCTTTGTTTATGGTTAAGCTATCTTTTTAAATTAATTGAGAACTTTGATCCATTACACATTTACACGTTTTTTTCAAAAGTACTATCCTTGAGAGTCGTAGCCAAAATCAGTAAAATGATTGTATGAAACGAAACATGTTGCGACAAGTCCTGATGGGAATTTATATATTTTATAAACATAAATAAATAGTTTTCATTACATACAAGTTGAATTTGAAGCTTGTACATAAGTACTAAAAGAATAAAGTGATTTTGTGTTAGTAAATAATACCTCCCTAGTGAGTATCTACCTAATATAAAAAATAAAAATAAAAGGCCAAGAATGTCCAGATCCTATTAATTATATTAGGTGTAAAAATATAGATGTTGAATTCCTTATTCACCTAGCTTATTTGGTTGGTAGTAGGCATAAGTATCATTGAATTTTGAAGAACACAATAGTAAATAGTTGGAAGTCAGCGCATTAGAGATTTGCACCTGTCTAGTGTTTTTAGCAGTCCTAGGACCGATTCATGGGTGGTGGCATTCCTTTGTGAGGTTTGGTCGCCTACGGTATGTTTTGTACGTACATTGCAGACTAGAATTACTTGATTGCTTTGGAAGCCCGTCGTCAGTCCTGGCCACCTACTGCCACTGGTAATGGTTGTCAACCAAGACGCTTCTAACAACACCACATTTGTCATATTGTCATGAGTAGTTATGAGGGTATGTAAGTTCATACCAGTATGTATGTATGTATGTTCATCTGTAATGAACATACATACATACAGTCAAACACATAACCCTCCTTTTTACTTCGCCCTAGTTGGGTAAAAACTAGTTGATCTCTCGCAGTTTTTTTGTAGTGCATATAAAATTGATATATGATCTAAAACTAAATTTCAATCTAGCCTATGTAGGCTAATGAGTAATTTTATGCTAATTTTAGATCTATATAAAGATAAAGATAAAAAATTTATTTATTCATAGAAAGATACAGCTGGTACATGTTTTATATATTTTATATATCAAAGCCAGTGCTACAAAATCAGTACAAGTTACTTTTACCTTAAGAAAAGGAAACTCGGATAAAATGATCTACCACACAATGACAACGTCAGATACCTCGGACTCCACCTGGACAGACGACTAACCTGGCAGACACACATAAAAAAAAAAAAAAAAATGAACCTAAAATTTAGAAACCTCTTGTGGGTACTAGGAAGGAACTCAATATTATCCACAGACAACAAACTGCTCATATACAAAGCCATCCTGAAACCCATCTGGATGTACGGAATACAACTGTGGGGATGCGCCAGCAACTCTAATATATCTATACTACAGAGAGCTCAGAACATGATGGTTAAGACAATATCAAATGTACCATGGTTCATAACTAACACTGAAGTACATGAACAACTACAGATGAGCACAGTTAAAGAGGAAATCCGGGTAACTTCTGCTAAGTACATGGAGCGATTATCACACCATCCCAACCAACTGGCAACAAAGCTTGCCCAGCCCAGTTACCACAAAAGATTAAATAGAGCTGACATTCAAACGCTAGATCAGAGGTTCTAGCAGTAATGCATTAGGAGTTGTGAGCCAAAAGTGGAGCACAAGCCAAATCATATTGAATCCCGCAACACATTTGCTTATAGTCGCAAGACTGATCGCAGATCAACACAAAAAAAAAAACTTAGTTTTATAAAATAAATTATTTTAAAGAATGTGTCCAATGTCACGTTTCTTACAGTTTCTATTTAAGTGTTCTCACTGTTTTTGTGTTGTCGAGCAGCTGGATTGCCTAAATGTTCACATGCTTAAGAAGTCTTTGTTCATGAGCTTCTGCATGTTTTTTTATAACTTTATCAACGAACTCGTATGTTAAGGTCCCTGTGGAGGTTGTCGTTCCTAATGGACCAAGGTGCATTCACTATATCCCTGAGTACCTTATTTTGGAAGCGTTGGATTATTTTGATGTTACTTTTTTTTCGTACAGCCCCACAGCTGAATACCTTAAGTCCTAAGCTGTCATTTTGACATTACAAACAGGCAAAGCTATATTATTTATTTGCATGAAAGATTACCTCAGGTCAAATATAAAAAGGATGATTACCTACTCACATTGTTTGAGTAAAGCACTACACAAGCCTTGCTCTGCAACACCTGCACTGCTGGCCACATCGTTACATTCAGATTCAGATTCATTTATTGGTATAAAATAAAATACACATCAAAAATCAGAAATAACAATGTCAAATAATAATAATGTAAAAAAAAACAATAATAAAAGTACTACATAATGCTAGTAGGATAAGAATTGTCACATACATTATAGAGTAGGTAGGTACTCAAGTAACTATTCGCCCGTGTTTAACTTATCCTATTATACCAATGAATTCAACAATTTTAGAATTGTCATTATGGCGACAGAATTAGGTAAGATGGTGGTATCTAGCCAGGCGGACTAAACAAAGTCTTACCACCAACCAAACCAAGCACAATATATTGTACTCCCACTGGGGATCGAACCGGGGACCTCTGGATCTGAAACGGTGGGTTGAACCACTAGACCACAGAGGCGGTTAAAAAAGCTTTAAGCCTAGACTTGAAGGAACCATCAGTATGTGTATCGGTGAGGGTCTGTTGTACTTGTACTCCTGTGGGCCCAGTATGTGCGTCAGTGTCCCGGCACGCGCCGGTCTGTGTGGCATCAGGGAGAGGTGGTTCATATTTTTTATTACAAATTTACACATTTTATTTTTATTACAAATTTGATCAGCTTTTTTTGTGATTTACTAAATGTTAGTACTTCTACAATTACACACAAAAACGCTTATTACGCAATTACATAAATAATTAAATACAACTATATTTTAGAAAATTTACGTTTTTAATGATTCAATTAACACTCTTGATATATAAAAAAACATTCTTAGATAAGCTAAATTTTTATGTAAATTGAAATTCTGTCAGTTTTTGGTAACCAGTCATACAGAGGCACATTTAATCAGACATTTTTCTCTTAATAAATATTGATTAACACATAATCATCATGCATTATTTGAAATTTGATCAGTTTTTTAGTAATCAACTAATTGAGCAGCTGCATTGCAAGTTAGTCGGTTTGATGATCCTGATCTAAGCGATCGTTTGTATTCGTTTCACCACTATCATCAAGATTAATCAATATTCATTTATTCAATATTATTTTTAAGTACAATTAAACTAACTCAGTACAAAGGAATCAGTCAGATTACCTAAGGACCGTTACAAACGGCCTATAGGTAACTCAACTGTTATACTCGTAGATAGGTAGATAGATAACATTTATTCACTTAATATAGCACACAACATCACAAAACAACATTTACAAACAATATTTAAGCAACAGGAAATTAAGAAGGTAGGTAGGTACTTAAAAATAAATTAAACACATAACGGTAACAGGTGTGTGTGTGCTACAGTAGCAAAAAAGTCTCCAGTTCCAGACCAGCACCAGACGGTAGCGTGCCCAAGACACAGGCTGCATTGCACCGCTGAATATCTATGCTAATTCGCTGGCCTAAATAAGAGCCAATAATATTGGTTCTAGTTTGATAGTGTTCTATTTTGCTTAATTTTACTTCTTTTTATGATATCTTTTAGCTGCTTCACGCAATTTCTTGAGCTGTACTCTCTGCTTTCTCGGACATTTTTCATTTATTGATTCGAACTGACCTAATTTTTCTTTTCTATTTTTAAACTTTTCTTTCATAAATTCATACAATTCAGGATCCTGCTTCATGGTAACATATTTTCTACATTTATTTATAGCTATTTTCTGTTTTTCTAGCTAAACTTCTGTACAAGTAGAAAGCGAATTTCTATTGCTCATATTTGTGATCTGAAAGTAAACATTTATGTTAGTAGGTACAATTCTAAGCGTAAGATAAAACAAGGAAACATCATTCTTTCATTGATTGTCGTAATCTGAAAGAAAAACAAGTCCGTTAGTGGCCAGTGGCTCTTTTAGTGTAATTTTTAAGCAAACTAGATATCACAAATTAAGAAAATCATCATCACCATACACATGACGTCATCACCGCTCATTATTTGTAAACGGTGATGATGCGTATGGTGGTGACGATAGGACGTTACGACGATTTTTCTAGAAAATTAATAATAATACTATGATACCGCTATTGTCGTAAGCATCTTCACTTATAATTAAGTTCTTGTTAAAATCCATCTTAATGATATCTTAAGTACCTACTCACTTTGAACCACGGCCTGACGGGAATGACGCAACTTTGTCTGAACAACTTTTGCGGACACTCCAAAACAATATGTCATGGTCAGCAACATCAAACGCTTTGGATGCGTTGATGTTCTGCTTCCTTTCACGAGCGTCAAGGACTTCGCGCGACAATGATGTGGTCGACCGGCCAGCTCGATATGCGTACTGACGGTCTGACATCGCTTGAGAAGCAGAAAGGAAGTCTGAGAGTCGAGAGCACAGGCCGCTCTCTAGTACCTTCGTGTTGCGTGTCTAGTTCCGTACGCGGCCCCGACGATCTGGCATTCATGGCGTTAACCGCATCCGTGGTAGTAAGGAATCGCAGGCCTGTAGCGCTCTTTACAATCTCTGTAAAATCAGTTTTTGGGGTGTTTATATTCCTTATTTCTTTGTTTACTGACCCCCATATATTATTATACAAGGTGAAACAGAATATGTGTACTAAGCAGTGGGGGGGCTTTTCGGACCAGGAAAAGTATTTGTTGTGGTGGGGAGATAATAGTGAATTCCCATTTTCAGTTTCCCATACAAATCTTTTCATTTTCTCAATGACAATAAATAGTGACGACCCTATTCCTTTACCGCACTATGCATGTAGGTAGGTAGGTATCAGTTGGTAAGAAGATTACAAGAATATTTTAAACACGCACAAATTTATTACCTACCTATGTTGAATGTTGTGTACGTACCTTGTTTAGGTAGGTATCAGCTGGTCGGAAGATTACCAGACGATTTTTAACAAGCCCAAATTCACTATGTCGTTTCCGTCGAAAAGCTCCTCCGCACTGAGCTTCACCAACACACAACATCATATTATAATATTCAGCAATACTGTACGTCTCCATTTGTTTTAATTCGATTTAAAAACACACGATAATCCGAAAAATTGCTCACCGGCCAACCCAAACCGCGAACGAAACGAGACTAAAGTTCTTTCGGTTCGGCTAGTGTTGTGGCAGGTACCTATTTGATTTATGACGAAAAATTTTAGGGTTCTTTTACACTACCTACGAAAAATAAAAACGGAAGATACAGTCAAATTAGGCCTTCATGCACCTATTATTTTACTTTCATGTGTCAATAAGTAGTCTAAGGTATTCCACACCTTGCACTACCTACCTAACCTACACATCTCCGAATATTGCGTGCATGCAGCTAGTTCCATAGTGAAGCTTGAGACAAAGATTGTACCTAGAATGACCTATTAGTGTAGGTAAACACGGTGCGAATCACTAATTACGTTATTATTATTATCATCTAAATGTAGGTACCTAGCTTTTAGTAATGATAATGAGCTTTGTAGCCAAGCGGCCGTAGATAATACCCTCAAAAAGTTCTACTTGTAATGATCTGAGTTCGAACTGAAAAAAGTCGTAGGTCGTACCTAAGTAAATTTTTTTTAGGTAGGTAAGTATTTATTCTAGCATCTGCACGAAAAGTAGAAAATACAGATTCTATGTTCTGAATAAACGAATTTTGTAAAATGTGTTTTAGATAAAAAAAAAATGTACGGAACCATTGTTAAAAATAATACTTAAGAGCGCGCCCAATGACAAAATTACGCAACATGAGAATTTTCAAACACACTCTTTGATAGTAACGAAAGTAGTTGTACCAATAAAAAAAATACTGAAAGCTGGGAAAAATCTTGTGGTAGTACAATGAACGGATAGAATTAAAAAAAAAATCAGAGTTCCTTTTAAAAAAATAAACAGATACTACACTAAAAAAAACGCTTTTAATTCAAATGCTTGAAATTATCAGCGACAACCCCATTTTTTTATTTATGAATAAAATAGCTAGACTTGTGTTTTAGTCGAATGATCGGCTAGTTTTTTAATTTCACGTTTACATTTTGAATAATTAAATAAATACCAGTGTCAATGTGCCAGCCGTTCTTGAACCGAATGGTCTGTTACGTGATGATGGTAAGCGGCCCGACGGTATGACTCTTGTCCCTTGGGAAATGGGTAGGCCTTTGGTGTGGGACGCTACCTGCGTCGACACCCTAGCGCCATCTCATCTGCCTGGGACATCAGTTAGGGCTGGTGCGGCGGCTGATTCGGCCGAGGATCACAAAAGGGGCAAATATAGTGGTCTCGACAGAGCTTACCTATTTGAGCCTTTTGGGGTGGAGACCTTGGGTCCGTGGGGAGCCGGTGCCCTCCGGGTTTTCAAAAATATTGCGGGGCTTTTGATTGAGGCGACACGTGACCCAAGGGCTGGCTCTTATTTAGGCCAGCGAATTAGCATAGCTATTCAGCGTGGCAATGCAGCCAGTGTCTTGGGCACGCTTTCGTCTGGTACTGGTCTGGAACAGTTGAATTACCTATAGGCCGTTTGTAACGGTCCTTAGGTAATCTGACTGATTCCTTTGTACATAGTTAGTTTAATTGTACTTTTTATTGAATAAATGTTTAAATTAAATAAAACACTAACAAAAATTATAACGTGGACCTAAAAGCCATTTCATAAGCAACTGAACCATGCAATTTTCGACTTTATGTTATGCCATTTGGATACAAAATAGATCATGGCTTCTTGGTCAGTTGTCGCTCGACGTGGAAGGTTGTTCCCGGCCGCTTTGTTTCGTAATCCAGCGCGTAATTTGAATTATGTTTTGAATATCTACTGGTACTTATCTATTTTTATTAATCAGGTTCGTACCTATGCATAATAAAATAAATTGAAGACGGATTTCTATTATAATATTTTCAAATCAACGCAATGAGTTGATAATGGTAGCACCCTATTCTCATACAGATTGAGTCTAAATTTGATGGGCTAGCGTTCAAACCCGGCCGGGCCGCGCGTTTGCCGCTGCACTGATCATTTCTATGTAATTTTGACAGTATAGGCAAGATTTTCAGACAAACCATTGTATCCTCATAGCCTCATAGCTCAGTTGGTAGTAACTCTGCCTTCTGCGCTGTAGGCTGTGGGTTCGATTCCCACCCAGGACAAACATTTGTGTGATGAATATAGATGTTTATTCTGTGTTAGGGTGTTTGTATTGATTGTATATACAAAAACTATACGTAATCTAGTTCCCATATTACAAGTTATGCTAAGTTTGGGGCTAGATGGCGCTGTGTGAAATTAATGTCCTGTAACATTTATTTGTAATATTTGTATTTGTATACTCGGCATACTTGTACTCCCTACATAAATGAATGTTGATTATTACAATTAGTAATTATGTAGCCAAATCCAGTACTTATGCAGAAAACTTCTTCAGGGGGTTGAGCACGAACAAAAATCATGGAACTCGAGTCATCGTCACCGAACCGTTTCCATGAGCTATATACATAAATGTACTTTTTGGGTGAACAAAAAGCGAGTAACTCGCGTCATCGTCACCGCACGCTCTTGTGAATTGTATCGTCGAGCTATTCGATTATTATGCGCGACACTGTTACGCTTACCGACTCCACTTTTGACTTTAAACACATTGGGATTCAAGTAACAACAATCTCAGTTGTTTTCTTAGGCAATGATAAAAAAACTTCAAGTTTTCACTTCTGTCGGCTCTCCCAGAGTGCCAGTGTTTTTTTATAACAAAATTTGTCCAGTTACAGTTTGGTTGGTAGGACTTTGTTCGAGTCCGTCTGGCTAGCTACCACCATCTTACTTAATTCTGTCGCCATAATAACAATTAAAAAAATGTTGTGTTCTAGCATTCAGAGGTAAGATAGCCAGTTCCTCAGTTTTTTGAGGATTCCGGTTGAAGTGCGCCTCCACCTTCGGCCTTATCTCAACTTGTTACCAGGTGAGATGAAGGCCAATATGCATACCCGTCGTACAATAAAAAAAAAGCTCTCTCCAACTTAAGTCCAAGTTAAGTCCATCATAAGTCCAAGTCCACGTTAAGTCAAAGTCCAAATTAAGTCAAAGTCCAAAAAAACTCAATTTTTTTTTTTCAAAATTTTACCAAAACACGAACTCCGCGAGCTGCGCAGCTCGCAGCACTGCCGAAACTCTACCTAGGTCTTTACGTGGGTCAATCGTGCCCGTAATTTTGAAATTTGTGTGCCAGAAGGTTTCAGATAAATTTAAGATTTTGTTGTGGTAACGTTTCGCAGATTTCCATATCCCGAAAACCGCTGGATGCTCCAATTTGAAAATAATACCACGAATAGACCTTGATTTGTGTGTTGTTTAGTATTTCAAACTAATTGGCGAATACATAGTAATTAATTAGTTTTTAAAATTATTAAAAATCGGATTTACAAGGATCGTAACAATGTGTTCAAAGCAAAATGTGTCAGAAGTGGTGTTGGTAAGGTGTCGCTAGTTCAATGTTTTTTTTGCATCTCAAGCAAATTTTGTTTTTATTGGCCCACATTTTAATTTTTTGGTACGATTAAAATAATCTCCTATGTGTAGATAGCCGTTTTTATTTTTTAGATATTTGGAATAACATTTTCCATTTCCGCCAAAAGAACGTCCTACCAGCGGATTTTCTTAAATTAACTTGTAAAAAAAAAACTGAGTATGACGCCGTGTAAATGTGTGATAAAATTAAATTCGTGTATGGTTCTGAAGATATTGCAATTGTTAACAAAATATAACTACCTACTACCTACCGACTACTAACTTTCTTGGGTTATGTAGGTATAGGTAGTAGGTACATACTTCAAGTACCTATTCTGACTGTCCACTGACGGCTGTCATATAAATCTTCATTCCAAATCACATTAAAATCCGTTCGCAGTAATAGTTTTTTAATGAATAATCGTGAACCCAATCGTAAAGTAATAGTATTAGGTCCTTACATATGAAATTGGCGTTTTGTCGTACTGGCCACTTTGATCTTAAATATCTCCTCTTTGGTTAGGAATTCCAAATTCAAATTTAAACAGCTATTTACTCATGCATTTCGTTTCGAAAACCGTAATTCATTTGTTTTTTTCTCTTTTGATTTTTTTTTCTGCGTCACTCATTTCACAAAATGGAAAACTTAAAATATCGCATTATTTACGAGTACGAGTTCCACCGTGGCACCAGTGCTGCAGAAACGGCTCGAAGGATTAATTATGTGTATGGTGGTGGTGTCGCAAAAGAAAACACGGTGCGTTTTTGGTTTCAACGCTTTCGTTCTGGAAATTTCGACCTGCAGAACAAGCCCCGTGGACGGCCGGAGACCAAGGTCGATAATGATGAATTGAAGGCTATTGTGGAAGCAGATCCATCGCAAACCACATCACAGTTAGCTGCAGGCTGCGGTGTTAGTGACAAAACCGTTTTAATCCACTTGAAGCAAATGGGGAAGGTGAAAAAGCTTGAAAGGTGGGTACCTCATGAATTGAGTGAAGCAAACCGACAAACGCGCGTCGACTGCTGCGTTACATTACTCAACCGGCACAATAATGAAGGAATTTTAAATCGGATCATTACACGTGATGAAAAGTGGATCCTGTACGATAATCGTAAACGCTCATCGCAATGGCTGAACCCTGATGAACCAGCAAAATCTTGCCCCAAGCGAAAATTGACTCAAAAAAAGTTACTTGTAAGCGTTTGGTGGACTAGTGCCGGTGTCGTACACTATAGATTTCTTAAATCTGGTCAGACGATTACTGCTGATGTCTATTGTCAGCAACTGCAAACCATGATGGAAAAGCTCGCTGTTAAACAACCGAGACTTTTCAATCGCTCTACGCCACTGCTGCTTCAAGACAACGCTAGACCACACACGGCCCAACAGACGACTACCAAATTAGAGGAGCTTCAATTGGAATGTCTAAGACATCCACCGTACTCTCCGGACCTTGCTCCAACAGATTACCATTTTTTTCGAAATTTGGATAACTTCTTGCAAGGAAAAAAAATCAATTCCGATGAGGCAGTCCAAACCGCTTTCAAAGATTTCATTGATTCCCGTCCGAATCGTTTTTTTAGTAAAGGGATCAATGAACTACCTATAAGATGGCAAAAGTGTATAGATAGCAATGGTACATACTTTGATTAATAAAATATATTTTAATATGAAAAAATTGCCTTTATGTTCCTCCCATACAAAACGCCAATTTCATATGTAAGGACCTAATATATGATATATCTTAGTGTAACGCATTTACTGTGCTCAACGTCACAACCTCGAGCGATCGTGGCGCGCTGTGGTAGCTTTATGCACTAGAGCGGGCGGTGCAAGACGCGCGGGTGAAATATGATTTTTTCCTGGCATTGGGCGCGCTCTTAAAGTGGCGGTTTACTCAAAGAGACCGACCAAGAGACGGCGCGCAATTTGACGCTAACTTTGAGCCGCCGCTTACCTTTGACGATGCCGCCTTTGCGGAATGTCAAAGGTAAGGCGCTTTCTTTGTGCAATTGTCTATGTCAAAGAATATTAAGGACAGATGAACCAATTTTAGTGAGAACTTGGAGTCATCTCGTGAAAGTAGGTTATTAGATAGAACATACACATTAATAAATTACATAGGCACCTTCAGTTACAAAAAGACGATGAATGCGATATTGGACGAACAAAGTACATTATAGGAACGATTATTTTGTATTTTAGCTAACAGATAGATAAAATTCTTATTGATTTGACAAATTAAACCTTCTAGTAATGGATTATCTCATAAGCAGCCCAGGCTTTTCGTCGATTTTCCTCTGTTAGTGAAAGCGCTTTTCGTTCTTTGTGATTGTGACCTTCTGCTATGTTGCCTCATCTGTCTAGAGCTAAGGTCATTGTCGCGAGTTAAGAAACAGCTGATTTTAGGGTAGTCTCAACTCAAAAAACCAGCTGTTGGTGTCAGAACTTTTATCTTGTTTTACCAAAAACTTTGAACCAAAATTCAAAAAGTCGTTAAACAAACGTTGTTCCACGAGTCGGGTCGGATAACCCCGTTTCGGCATAGTACACATATTCTGTTTCAGGTTGTATAATATATGTGTAGGGTCTGTAGTGTACCCCTACGATCTTATAAGGTTTGTTGATTAAACTAGTTCGTAAAAGTTCACCGTTTATTTGTTCGGTTAAATCGCTGACCCGCGAGAACGTTTACAATATTGTGTGGTTTGCATTGCATAAACCGTACAATATGGATTTAGAGGTATTGCGGCTATTGCTTATTATTTGAGTGTAGTAGTTGGCCCTCTGATGTTGTATCATCCTATCGTATGTGATGTTCCATTCCATATCACTGATTATATTGCTAATGTGTAAGTTATTTGGGGATAATTTGCCTATCTCAGTAATGTCAAATAATAAAAGTCTGAAAGATTCAATGTCATCAGTGATCCAGGATTGTGATTAATTATTATTATTAAATACTTTTCTAGTTGGAAAACATATGTCATATTTATTTATAAGTACATTCAATAATTATTGTGTCATTCTGTCTGGACATTTGCCACTACGTTCAAATATCCCGTCCCAGTCCACACTTAGCAACGAGGTTATAAAGTTGTGGCGGTTAGAGAGTGACAGGTTCCTCACCATTCGTATCTCAGATTTTGGAAGGTCTCCAACTCCAGAGAACTCAGCTCGTATCCACTAGATGGTCACTAAGATTGGTGGTGACAGGTCTAGCTGTTGCACCACTCCCAGGTAAGGTAGTATAGACGTAGTCTATACCTCTAGCACCGTGAGATGTTAGAGCGGTCGGGAACTCTACCAAGTTAGTTAGACCGTGGGTGCTCAGCTGGTCTGCCAAAGGTTTCTGTTCGCATCGGTCTGCTGGCAGGTCTCCCAAGCAATTTATATTAAAGTCTCCAACTATAATGCAGTTGGTGTCTAGCTCAGTTGTCCTATCCAGCAATGCTTCAAAATGTGAAAGGAATTCGTTGGTACTTACCTGTAGACAAAAACTACTGTAATGTTTAGGTCGATAAGCAGATACTTCACAGTATTGCTCTAATGTCATTTTCGTCAATTCTAGAGAGACTAGAGAACTTCTAGTTCTCGACACACTTGTGGTCTGTTCTGACATAGATACATGATCCTCCGTGGATCATGGTTGTCCTACAATACTTAAATATTATTACATGACATTAATTTAACACAGCGCCATCTAGCCCCAAACTAAACATAGCTTGGGGCTGTATATGTAATATGGGAACTAGATTACGGATATAATACTTAAATACTTTTTGTAATTACATACGTACTATATGATACAACACCCAAACATAGAACAAACATCTATATTCATCACACAAATGTTTGCTCTGGGTGGGAATCGAACCCATAGCCAACACAGTTGCACAGTTGGTAGTACCACACAGTTAGTAGCACAACACTAAATAAATAAATAAATACACACTCTGCCTTCTGCGCAGAAGGCAGAGTTACTACCAACTGAGCTATGAGGCTTGTTTTAAAGTTTTTCTACTGTCTGTATTTCAGTGTCCTCTTTTCCTTGCCCATTAATGACTGCTAGTCGCCTCGTATTGCGTTTGTTGCTTTTTGACGTTGGTCGAGTAGGGTCGGGGTGTGGAAGGCGCAGCTATGGGCCGAGATACTGCTCTGAAGTTCGTACGATGGTCTATCGCTCGGGGACACGGTGACTTCGGGAGTCGTCGCGAGCGCTTCGGTGGTTTCCGTCTGCGCGTGCGCAGTCACACTCTGCGGCGCTGCTTGGCGGTTGGCGATGCATTTGCGTACATCTTTTGTCTTGTTCTTACCCGCTGCTATGGTCGTTGCAGCCCGAATACGTGCCTCTCCTTATTTTGGTCGGTTACAACTTTTTACAGGGCAGTTAGCTTCTCTTGCATTGATGTCACAGTTTTGGTGAGTTCGCGGATGGCACTTTCCATCGTTTTGGTCGACATTTAGAATTATTAGAGCCAAAATAAGCACATAAGCAAACCTCCGACCGCAACCGCAGGAGGATGGGCACGTTACCCTTAACATGCCCTGGAGTACCTCTCTCTGCCTTTCTGCCAGCAAGTCCATCGAGGGCTGCAGTCTTCATATCTTTGTTCACAATTAATTCACAACATGCTCAACGTGATCGCCGAGGAGAATAACTCCCAAATCTCACACATCTTCTACTCGGTGAGGTACCTATAGAATAAAATTATCAATCTCCTTCAGACACAGCGGTGGCGGTGGCGGCGCCCCCCTCCCCATCCGCCGCCATGCGAGCGCGCGCCGAGCGTAACCGGCAGCGGGCGCGCGCGCTGCGAGCCGAGCGCGCGGCTGCCGAGAGTCGCGAGGGGTGCGCCCCTCCTGACGCCGGGGGCGGGTTCCTGCCGGTGGAGGCGGACTCAGGTTCGCGCGCCCCCACCGTGGCGCCCCCCGCGCCGCGGCTCGACCCCGCCGAGCGACCGCCCTGCGAGGAGTGCGCGCGCCCCATCGCGCTCTCGTACCTGCTCGACACGTTCCGCCACCCGGTGTGCGACGACTGCAGGTGAGGGGGGGAGAGGAGTGGCGATCCGTCACGTTACGTCAAGTGACAAACACACACACATCACACGCCGTCCACTCCGCAGGGAGGCGGAGGGCGCGCACTCGCTGGTGACGCGCACCGAGGCCAAGGCGGAGTTCCTGCTGCAGGATTGCGACCTGGACGGCGGGCGCGGGTCGCCGCTGCCGTGCGTGCGGCGCCGGAACCCGCACGCGGCGCGTGGCGACATGCGCCTGTACCTGCGCGCGCAGGTAGAGGCGCGCGCCTCGCTCGTGTGGGGCGGCGCGGAGGGACTCGCGAGGGAGACGGAGCGTCGCGAGGAGACGCGCGCTCTCGCTCGCACGCGCCGCGACCGCCGCCGACTGCGCGCACTGCGCATGGACGCGCGCCCGGGACTGTTCCGCGAGCCGCGCGCCGCTCACGAGCACTCGTACGCTCCGGAGACGTACGACGCACAGAGCGATCTGTACTCGCGCGTCTGCGTCTGCGGTCACACGCAGACCTACGAGAAGATGTGACGAGACGACGCATCTCCTCGGTCCAAGTCAAAGCTGCAAGTCCTCTTACCTACCCTTAGATGATAGTACCTACTTATTGATCGTGCGAGCGAAGCGAACGAGATCTCCGAGATATGTTGGGAAATCCGGCACTGTATGTATGTTTGTGACGGCATAAGTCTCGAACGCGTTATCCGATTTTCATGAAATTTGAACTGTAAAGAGATATTGTAAATAGAAATTGATTGTCGTCGTGATTTTTTGAGATGTTGGGGGTGGAAAGAAATACACTATCGCCCATATCTTTCGAAAAAAATAAAATTTCGAGTTGATCAGATCAACAGATCTGATCAACTCGACATTTTATTTTTTTAGACATTACCTACACCTATATATTGTTCAGGATGTTGAGGAGTTACCATTTGCAGGATGGGCAGGATCCGGAACCACTTCATTGTTGAGTTTTTATTGTTTTTTTGGTTATTTGAGTGACGAGGTACGAAAATATTAAAAATGTTCAGCCATTAGGGTGTCCGTGCCTTGCCATCAGCTGCGTTACCACAAAAAGCGAACGTTTTTTAATCCGATGACGATTCAATTTAAGCTCATCACGAACAAAAAATACAGCAAAAGAGGATGTAATAGCTTAGCTTACGAAAAGTCTGAACCTAAGTACAACCTTTACTAAATGCATAAAGTTGAATTTCTATTTTTTTTATTTTGAAAGCGTTCCCACAACTTTGGGCACATAGTCATCATACATTATTTTTTTTATTATCAAACAAAGAACTCAATGCATTTTTTTAACTCACTTTTCCAGAAAACTTATAAAAGAATATTGATTTTCTTTAGTGCAGAACTTATTTTTTTTTACATCGAGCACATCTTAGCATTACGTTTCGATAACTCTCACGGTTTCTGACTTTGCCTCAGTGGCCCTGGAAAAAAACTCACCCTGTATATATAACTATATAGTGGCGACTAAGGACGCTAGCACAAACCACTATTGTTTTTTTAGTGTCTACATATTGTTATTATTTGTAAACTTTTTAAATAAATAAATTCATTCATTCATCCATAAATCGCCTATAGTATTTGTTTTAAACTAGGGAAGTTTATGAATAAAGTTGTTAAATGATACATTCACGATCTATATCGTGTGGATTGTTATGTGATAGACTATCGACTACACATTACAAAAAAGTTATTTTTTAAGTATTGATCGAGTGATTGAAGCGAACGAGATCTCTCAGTTAAGTTGGGAAATCCGGCACTGTATGTATGTATGTATGTGGCAATGTTTGTGACGGCATAACTCTCGAACGGATTATCCGATTTTCATGAAATTTAAACTGACTAGAGATAACGTAAATAGAATTTGATTGTCGCGGGGGATTTTTGAGATATTGGGGTGAAATTAAATACAAATTTTCGCCCATATCCGATCGATTTAAAATTTTGAACATGCAGAGATTTTAATAATACTCATCAATCGTTACGAGGATTTTTTTTAGAAACAACCCTGCTTTTGAGAAATAAGGGTGTTAAGTAAGACAGGAAGATTTTTGGCTTGTGGTATTTGAAAGAGCTGAGAGGCTGCACATTCATAAAATTTATATTTTACTTTAAAATAGGTGTGGTTTTCATAACAAAGGGGTGTATTAAGGGATTAAAACGCTTGGTATGTCTTGTAGGATAGGCTGTTAAAAGAGGTTGACTTGACAATTAACTTTCTTTTGATTTGCTGAAACCACCCCTGTATTTGAATTTAGGGTTGCAGAAGGATTAAATTGAAGAGATAAGATTGAAGGCTTGAAAATGTGTGAAAACATTAAATATCATATGTAATATGATATGGTTGAGACTGCAGATTTCAGAAAAAGTTTATTTTTGCCATTATAAGGGGGTGGTTTTTAAGATGAAGGGGGCAAGGGATGATCATCAGGTCTTCTTAGATGAGAAAGGGTATTCGCAATCTCAGTAAAACTGGTCTATTTATTTTTTGTTATTCACTCAATAGGGAAGGGTGCCGTTCAAATCCAAGAGTTACTTTTGGGGTGTGATGCAAGTGTTTTGACAGCGCATATTCCATATCAATAGTAAAATATTGTCCACCACAATGTGAAAAAGACTTCCTCTATATCTTTAAGGTATCGCCATAATCATCACGCTTGGTAGACAGATTGGTGCTCTCAGTTAAAGTTTTGTTAACACACAGAAATAAACTTTTTGGTTTACGACATCCGAAGGCTGGAGTAAACCACGACTACTAAGGCAACGGTTTTGAGAGCACCTTCAAAACGTCATCAACCTTTGTTTCATTTTAGTGAGGATATTAGAATAAGTTGATTAACAACAAGCCCCTGTACATGCCTTTTGTTATGATCTTTTTTCTTGTTATTATTTTTGTGTGTACAATAAAGAATTACAGAACAAGAGAGAAGAGCGCCTCGAACACTTAAGGTACCTAAGTAAGGTGTGTATTGAAAGCATACTTTTATCGTTTGTTAATTACGTTCTATTTGAGAAATAATCTCCGTCACAAACCAGACATCACGAGATCTCAGTTCGGGGCGAACTACTCGTACTAGTTTTATTTCCGTTCATGAAATGTAAACTAAATAGATATACTTAGGTAATGTAAATATAATTTGATTGTCGCGGGGTATTTTTGATAAGTGGGGTAGTTTTTGAGAAATTAGGGTGAAAAGAAATACAATTTTTCGCCCATCTTTTCAATGATTGATCCGATCAATTCAAAATTTTTAACATGCAGATATTATATTAATACTCATCAATCGGATTCCTTTTTATAACTATACAGGCAGCAAAAATACCTACACCATTTCTTCTATATGTAAATAATTGTTTATCGTTTAATCCAATCGAAGGTTAGCCGTTAGGCAAAGAAGCCAAGTAATATTATTAGTTTTTGCTCGGGAACCAAAGGCGGTCATAACCGCCTCGCCCCAATAGCGCCCACAGAGACCAGCACCCTGCAGCATACACCGAGCCTTCTCCATGATTGTCCTATTCAGGCGTTCACTAACGCCAATCTGACTAGGACAGTACGGTATGGTCCGTTGGTGAACAATTCCTTGCTGTTGCAAATATTTAGAAAAATATCATTGCAATATTCACCACCTCCATCAGTTCTAAAAACATTAATTGGCAACCCTACTTGTTTCTTTGTTGAGAAACAAAGAAACAAGTTGACAAAACAACTAAAATTAACAAAATGTGACATTACCTCCGACTTGTGCTTCATCAAATATCCAATAGTAGATTGTTTTACAAGGGACTAAACCATCCCATTATATACGAGGTTGTTATACTCCCGAGCGTAGCGAGGGAGGATGACAAGACCGAGTTATAATGGGTGGTTTTGGCCCGAGTAAAACACTCTACTTTTCACTTCGATTGCGAGAAAATAAAACAATTCAAAATTAAACAATTTTCAGTAATTTTATCAAACATTAAATGTGCAGTTAGAGCAATTTTGAATGTTTAGTGATATGGTTTTCCCGGGAAATTTTATTTCGGTTCTCTGTGATTGGGGTGTGATAATATTTTTAGTTGATTGTTGTGCAGTAAAAGTTGGAGATACTCGACTCATGCTTGAGTTTCCTGCATTGTTAAGATCTGAGTGCGGCTTCAGCTGAGTTGACATATTCATCCAATCCCGCGATGTAGATGCTTGGGGTTCTGTAATGTTTGGTAAAATATTGATTCCTTCCGTAATCCGCTGCGTGACGTGATACTTGTTTTGTATAGAGTCCTCTATATAACCTTCAGCCACTTGATCGGACCTCCATCCACCGTGCCGTTTTAATGTCGTTATATTCGCACCAGAGTCCGCCAACAGAGTCGCGGATGTTCTGCGGAAACAATGGCCCGTGTAGAGTTCCGGATTTGGTAAATTTAGATAAGTGGCAATATCTTTAGGCATGTTACCAAATTTATTTTTGCCTATGACTTGCCTTGTGCATTTACCATTTCGATAATTTAGAAAAAATCTTCTCGTTGAAACATTAGTGGGACGTAACTCCTGATAGGCTTTAACTATATTAAGGTATTCTCCACTGATGACAAATTTACGCTCTTTGTTTGTTTTCGTGTTCGGCAGACTCACAGCTTGTAGGTTTGTATCCGTTTCTACGTATTCTAGCGTTATATTAGCAAGCTCTATTCCTCTGCAAGCACAGCTGATTCCATAAATTAAACAAAAAAATAAGTGTGTTAATAATCGTAATAACCTAGGTACCTATTTTAGGTATGTAGGTAGGTATCTATTTATTTAGTTTGAGTAGAGTAGATAAGTAGGTTACATTTGTTGCCAAGTATTGTTTATTTGGAGCGTTATTTAAAAATGTTTCGATTTCTTGTGTCGTCAAGACTTTAGATTTTTTTGCCTTGTATCCAGTGGACAATTTCTTCAGCAAAGCCGTCAAATTTACATATTTTTTAATATCGACGTCGTCTCTCGTTTGTAAGGTCATTCTTAACATTGAATATATGCTCCAAAGAGTCGACGATTTGAATTTTTTCGATAATTCATCAAAATAAGTGAAAAAAACCCCTTCAGTAAAAGAATCCACACGTTTCTCATCTCTCCATTTTATAAAATTTTCGTAACTCTTTAAACATATTCCACGTGATTTTGTCGGCAACAGATTCTAATTATTTCTTTGCCCTTTTCTTCCATTTGCATATTAACATCTTTACTATCACTTGATGACATTTTTCACGTTCACAATTTGGAAGTAAAAGTCGGGAAGTTATACGTAAAAGTTTGTGATTTGGAATGAAGAAAATTCTAGAGATTTAGCGCCAATTCCATCTTTTTTTTTAATCTCTATCTAACCCGCAACGAAACAGTTCGCATTCTACCGTGAAGGGAAGAATCAACCTTCATAAAAGATCACCAAGAAGGTTCTATTTAAAAAAAAAAAGATTGATGGAGCACCAAGAAGTCGAGTTTTTATGTAAGAGACCGAATGCTTTGTACGGGCTGGTGGTTTTAGACAAAAATTAAAAATAAAAAATACTTTTTAGCCCTAGGTATTAAACTCGTGTTTTAGGCCAGCTAGCTACTTATTATGGTACACTTTTTGAGCAAGAGAAGTGAAAATGTCTTCCTGGTGTAGTCGTCAGTAAACGTTACCAAGTATCTCGCACCACTCCAGCAGAGCTACTCTCAGGCAACAGCCCACAAACATCAGAATGTATCAACTCGAGGGACTGGGTAGCTCGCCTTGCCTCTCCAACCGGAAACTGCTTGGCTGACATCTTTCCCTCAAAACACGCTACGCATTCCTTCAGAACCTGTTCGTCTCCAGTCTGAAACTGAATACCTCTAGCACTACCATTCTTTAAAGTTCACAAACCTTGCATACTTAAGTGGCCAAGCCTCCTGTGCCATACATCAACAGGCACAAAATTAGCAGCGACCTGTGCACTCTGAGCCTTCTCCTTCTTCGAGGTTCTTGCCTTTCTCCTTGTGTGCTGGTCGCGATTCCGAACAGGCGGTAAATTTGACGTTTCAAAATGATCCTAAAAAATCTTAATGAATAAAGAAATTTTGACTTTGACTTTGCACTGTATGTACGTACGTATGACCTGCGTAAAGTGACGGGCAAATAATAGATGAGAATAGCCAAAGATCAGGTTCAGTGACGCACCTTGAGCGAGGTCTATGTCCAGCAGTGGACTGAGATAGGTTAAATAATGTTGATGATGATGATGATAATATTTGTGATAGCATAACTCAAATGGATTATCCGATCTTTATGAAATTAAAAATACAAGAAGCTTTAGAAACAATAATCTCAGTTGATTTTGTTAATAAAAAAAAAAAAAAAACATATCACTCGATGACATCGATCTGGCTTTTCGAGAATCGATTATTTCGGGTAGCATACACTCATGGTAAAATCGCGTCAACTCAAGTAGCATTTGAGTTTTCCAAAAACCATCGTTTTTATGAACCCTCACTACTTTCATAGCGTTATCCGGACCAATCCACACTGCAAATAAGCATATATTCCTACATGTAATATGTAGCTGCCACTGGATTTGGTAAAACCAATCGTGCTTTTCATTCATGGTAAGATCACCAGAACGGTTTCTTTTGAAACACTTGATTTTTTTTTTCAATTGCTACGTCTACCGTAGACACGTTGATACCGAATGCAGAAGAGGGACATTTAATCTCCACTGACTAGTGGGAGACTTCCTCATAAATTCCGTCAGGAGAAGCTCCGAGAAAGCAGTCACTTTCATCGATGTATATATGATAGGTATCATTGCTATTCCTGCACCATTGATGTCTCCTCGAGATATTGCCGCTTCTTTTTCTTGTTTAGCCGCTTCTTGCATTGACTCTTCAGCAGTTATTCGCCATATTTCAGCAACATCATCATGGTTAGTACTAAATAAACGAAATGACATAGATGGCAAATCCATGGAAGCATTGAGTTCGTTGAGATTTGATATTCCAATTCCTGTTAGAATGGCTCCTGACACAGCTCCAGATGCTGAACCAAAACTTGATGTCAATATCAAGTTTTGGTTCAGCATCATTGCATGTTTTTAATTTTAAATTAGAACCGCACATACGACATTTTAAATGAAATGTGAGTCCGTTTTGATTTTCTTTCACCAATTTCATGTTACTCAGTTTGCAATCAAATTTCTCATAATGTTTGTCAATATCAAACAATTGATTTAAAAATAACTGGAAATCAATTATTCTCCGTAAGTACTTATGAAAGAAATATCATATCAGGAGTAATGAGTAAAAAACAATAGGTTCTTCCTTACGATACTATTTTCAGATGCCCTTTCTATCGTCATCATCGTATCGATTTCGTCAAATGCTGCTGACATTAGAGGTTTGTCTGTTGATAACAAAGGAACTCCGCCGGTAGGTAGCTAAAATCATTAACAATACTTTAAAACATTATATCGAAATGTATGTGTATGAGTACTAATATGAAATGGAAAAGGTTTGTTACCGTATCCAGTATATCGACGTTATATCTGCCGGAGAAGAACGTGTATTAATGGTGGTATTGTGGTTTTTCCTGAAACATAACCATAAAATACTAAGCATATCAATTGCCGGAAAATAACACATGAAAATCTGATCTTAAAATTTTATTGAGAACAGCTGTACCTTGCTTCATTTGCTCTTCTCAATGTAGATGTATATCTTTTTTTTTAACACTGTACACGGAGCTTTTACGACCCATGCTAGAAATAAACAAGACTCAAAAAAATAACCCAATTCCACATTTATGGCTCAAGTTGACGGGCGCAATGCAGTGCCGTAACAGACCTTCTAGCATATTCGGGTAACAAAGCAATCTGACAGTTGCAGTATATAACAAAAAAAAAATGGTCAAGAATTACAAAATACTTATACTAACATGATCAAAAATAGGTTCAAAAATAGTAGACGCACTATATGGTTCGCGCTTTGTTGTTTGACGTTCAAAAAAGCCGCATAGGTCTCACCTCCACAAGCGCTCGAGCGGTACTGAGTTCGGTTTTTTTTATGAAAGGACAATACGCTGGCCTGGTTCTGAACATGGGCGACAGCTTTGCGCGGACCTGGCTGGCGCTGCAGGCGCGAGCCCTTTAATTGATTTTTGAGGCAACAAGCGCAAGGGCACTACTTAGGTACGGACCTCGGCTTGGGCTGTTGCCATTTGATGGGGGAGGATAGGAATGGCCGAAGGCGATACCGAGGGTAACGCTTTGAGGCGGAAAGGTTCATCGACTCCGCCGGCGGAGTCGGTGTATCTGTATAGTGTTTTCTCTGTGTGACGAGATAGTTAATGAATGGATGCCGTCACCTCCGGGTTTGCGGTGGTGAGTGGGTCATCCGGGTCTCCAAGAACGTGTCTTGGCCTACGGAGGGACCAACTGAGTTCCAACGCCCAGCGCATCGCAATATATAGCATTTTTGCAGTTGTAATTACTTTTTTTGTAGTATTTTAATGAGCTATTTTTAAAAATAAATATGAAATTGTATTCTTCATGAACTGTTGTACATTTTGGTTTAAATTTTTCGTAAAAATAACAATGTAGTAAGGAGACATTCACAGCTATTTCGGAGCGTTTTTAGTAGTTTTATGCTTTTGAATATGATTTTTTTTCATGATATTCCATACAAAATAGGTATCATAATTTTTAGGCCGCTATGAACTAGATCACTATTTAAGATGTATTATTATTATATTTTTAGTAGCTCAATCTACGAGCTCAAATAAGTGCTGTCGTGCGTATAATGAAAAACTTGCTTCGTAATTTTGGCATTGAATACAATTGTATACAATATTTACGACAAAATTAAGAAATGTGAGGCCGCTATGATCTTTACGAATAACTGTACTCTATTTTCCAATAAGTTAAAGTTGTCAAAGTCGTTTAGTTTCCCAGAATACGAACGCCAAAGGTGACCATTTAATAAAAAAAACACAGTTGAAATGTATTAGGTAGCGCTCTTAACCTAGAATTATTTTACTTTGTAACTTTTATTAATAAACTTCTTCAAAGTCTTTTGGTTTTTTATAAAAACCACCAGCTATGGTCATCGTAATTGGCGCAGTCGGTAGGATACTTAGAAGCAGTGCGCGTTATTCGTCCGGGCTCCAGAAATCGCTCCCAGGATGAACAGACCGCTGGCGCTGTTTGGACTTTTAAGGACACATCTAAGTACCCAGAACCTACGGACACACGGCTGGCGGCGCATTAGACAATCAGTGAAGGAAAAACCAAATGTGAGTACTTTGAATTTTTCTTGAAGTGTTGCCTTCCTTTCCCCACCATTTTTCATCCAAGAGAAGCAAGGGAGAAGTCTGCCTCTTCCAGGCAGATTCGTAGGGATAGGGAAGTAGACACTCTCAGGAAGTTAGCTAACGTTATTAACGGCATCCTTAAGATAGTTACCGGTTCGGCAGCTTGAACCATAAATGCTAATGGAATCCCAGACAACTGGAAAGGCATTTGAGATGCGTTAATAAATAATTACAAGGACCAAAGAGATGTGATAGCGTTGTATACTGATCTCTCCCTCGTTACTCAGGGTAGCGACTCCCCCCCAAGAATTTTACGACAAGTGCCAAACCCTTTTCAGTACAATAATGACGTATGTCTCACTTCATGAGATCGTGCCTGGTAGGCACGATCGCTGTGGAGGCAAAACGCGATTTATATCGCAAATTAACTAACCAGTCATTTGTACGAGGACTTAAGAAACCTCTCGGCTCTTGCATTCGGTGCATGAGACCGCCGACGACAGTAGAAAAGGCTTTGGAATTTGTTCAAGATGAACTGAATGTAATGTACCTACAGCATAGGAACGAATCAATTCCCGAACGGCGCAATCCAGCGCAGGCGCACCCGGCATCAAAGGTACAGTCCCTAGGTCATAACTATGCACCAAAAGGATTTAACTTCGGTACACTTAACTGGCAAAAGCCTAGCCCCGCGCCTTTAATGACCCAACAGCAACTACCCTGGCGTCCCGTTTTCCACTTCCACCAACCCTCGCAGCGTATGCCGTTGCCCATGCAACAAACGCGTACCAACCCCCACCAAATTATGGTGCCCAAAATAGTGGATTCAGATTTCCACCAAGAATAATTGAAATTTTTGTACTGTCAAATTTGAGGTTTAAATGCACATATTTAATTTATATTTTTGTTTTATAAGAAAACCGACTCCATACTGGCCCTTAGTTTCGCCAAAATAGCAGAATATATGTTCACCGTCTTCTGTTATATTATAGCCTGTTCTTCTTATTTCTATATTTTCTTATTATAATTTATTTTCGAAATAGCTTCATTAAATTCCAGTAATCTTTATATTATATACTTATTAGGTATATATTCTGTGGTTTGGGTTTGGTGGGGTCTACCTCCTAGCGAGGCGAGAGTCCTAAGAGGATCATAAGTATACCTACTGTAAGTGCCTACAGAATAAACACTGCCGAATTTATTTTCTCTACTACCTAGACCATACCTATTAGGTAAAATCCTTGTTAACCTTTATACCTACTACCTACGTTACGGAATACAATTACTATTACTAAGTCTGTATATATTTTGTACCTATAGAACGTACCTATCTCCTATCAAGCGGGGTAGGTGTCACTGTATACTTATAATCTGTTACTACATTGAAACAAAATAAAATACTTACCTATGTACTTACCTTTTTATTTTTCTATTCATTACTCGCTACGCTACTAACACCTCTCAGATAAGTACCTACCAATAAATACCTAGCCTATCAGTAAGTTTTCCTAGGATTAACGTATTCTCCATATTCCAAAAAAGATTTCAATTCCATTTATAAGTATGAGTAGGTATATTCTTTTGACATCCTACTTATGTAAGTTGTATTGTAATTTACTCATTGCCAAAATATTATAACTGAATTAAACATGGATGACTAGAGACTCGTAGAGCTGCCTTGCTACTCTACAAACCGATTGCGATATATTCGAAACGATACGATAGTCTTCCGAATAATCGGAAACAACGGTACTCTGAAAAACATCGAAATAATCATCGTCTGTCGAAAGTTGTATCGAATGCTCGGAACGAATGA
Organism: Venusia cambrica; assembly: GCA_951394065.1. Classification (NCBI taxonomy): domain Eukaryota; kingdom Metazoa; phylum Arthropoda; class Insecta; order Lepidoptera; family Geometridae; genus Venusia; species Venusia cambrica. Next base: position 14,109,681 of record OX596044.1, on the reverse strand, counting down.
TAACAAAATGCATGGCATGGATAAAAATCTTTTGGCACAAATCTCTTTGGTTGATGGTCTAGATCCATTTTTATGTCAAAGTTTGTTGACTTTGTTTTTTTATGTTTCATTCTTTTAGTTACCCATCACGGAAAGGCTAAAGTTATACAACCATACCACTTATTGTTCTCTATGGTCTAATCACCAGCCAGCGCGCGTCACCTTTTTGAGCTACAGTTACCATAGGTAAGTAGATACCTATATCGATCGATGGCGCGGAAGTACCTACGGGACCCTTCCCGACATGATAACATGAGCTACACTGCTACTGCTAGATTTATTTAACCCTGCATAGGGATCTGCTAATGGCATCCGGCCGCACTATGGTAAGGAGGTTATTGCAAGATTTGACACAACTTCTTAACTCCCTAATTGGCAGTGATAATACTGTCCAGCAGTAGCAAAAAGTAGGTTGCATGTTACTTACCTATACCTAACGTCTACCTACCTACGTAGTTTACATAATATTATAGAAAACATTGTCTGAAACCAATTTCATTTACATTGTGATTGGATTCAATAAACTCACCATCATCTTTAACTTTTGAAGTTGTATGTAACCCAAAGCTTACAAGGTAGGTACCTAAGTAGTTAACATAAATACTGTACCTAGGTACCTCCTATAGAAATAATTTGATTGGATTGGAAGTTATAAGTAACCCAAAGTTTATTAGGTAGGTACCTAAGTCAACATAAACATTGTAGGTACCTATTATACCTACTACTTAAATAATTTGATTTAACTCTCTTCTTTCATGTTATATATGTATAGGTAGGTACATTCTTATTTTAAATTGATTTTTTCTGACCATGGAAGCATTTGGGACGAACAGAAGAAATCGCACCATTTTACCTAAAACAAGAATGCCTACATAATTAACATGGCAGAAGAGAGTCAAATCGTAGTAAGTAGGTTGAATAGGAGAGGTACCTATAATGTTTTTGCTAACTTTGGTACCTACCTAATAAACTTTGTGTTACATATAACTTTAAAAGTTACAGATGGTGGTGAGTTTATTGAATCCAACTACAAGGTAAATCGAGAGTCCACTACCTAGTAACCCAAAGCTTACTAGGTAGGTACCTAAGTAGTTAACATAAACACTGTACCTAGGTACCTGCTACAGAAATAATTCGATTGGACTTTTTGTGATTATTAGGTAGGTACCTAAGTTAACATAAACATTGTAGGTACCTATTATACCTACTACTTAAATAATTTGAAGCAGAAAATCAAGGAATCACTGTTAAAAAAATAGAAACGATAACGTACACGATAGCAAACTATGTGTCGTTACAATGTTCGTCAAGCTCGGTCGAATTAACGGCTGTTATTGGTCTAATTCAAATCATCGTATCGTTTTTGGTGCTAGAGTACGATTTCGGCATCGATTGTCGAAATTAATGTCGGACGATTCATCGTTCAAACGATACTCAAAACGATGTCACTAAGAGTACCTTTTGCACGATAATTGTCCCGATATATCGTTTATCGGTTTGTAGAGTAGACCTACTGGTTAATCCAAAAACAAAGAAATATTTAGTGGTAATAATTCCGCTAGTTTCGTCACCAAATTAGGCATCTTCAGGAAGAAATAGAGCCGCTGCTAATTTGACAGTGCCGAACCCACCTTGTTACCACGTCTAACGCTGAGCTGCATAACTGCGGACAGACAGAACACTTTCAAGGCGAAACCTACTCACACTTGATCGTTTCATTTTTCTCTAAGTGAGCGCACCTGTACTACCTGTACCTCTACTACAATAGATCTAGAATACCTACTATCAAATTAAGAAGGCTAACACAATCTATGGTAAGGCCGCTTTTCTGTTACCATATAAACTTGGTCGGTTTATCCATTGCACGGACCATTTTACGTATTTTTAAGATATTTCGTTAATTTCATAGTGTATTGAGCTAAAATTTTACAGGCAGTTTACCAAACCATAATAAAATAGTCCAATCTATTGACAAAGATGGCCCTGTCTTCGCCTCGGTATTTTTCAAATAGCACATTAATTACTAAAAGTATCCTAATGAGACTTTGGGTGACGTTGTAAGCAGTAATAAGGTATAAAGTTGGTCTTTAAAATCATTCTTCGAAGTGCTAGAACTTGAAAACCTCATTTTATGTATCATTTTTTTTTTCTTACGAACGGGACGTTTTTTTAAACTCTGTTTTCACAAACATTAGAAACATATTGGTAGCAACGTATGTTAAAAAAATCGTAGCTGTACGCCTTACCGTTTAAGAGATCCAGCAACAGGCCAAACGATCTCCCAGAGGAAACTTGAATATCTCCGTAACCATAGTCTGCACAAATTTTATTTTAGCATACACATTTAGTTACCTCGCGTCGTACTCTTACTGATGACGTCTTTTTTTTTCATGTAAGTCCATTTTGAAAAAAAGATGCCACACGTTTTCACGCGTTCTTCCAGCGGCAACTGTTTTTTTCAAATATCTCAAAAATAGCTGGATTCACAAATTTAAAAGTACCATACACATTTACACGGCTTCACTAACTATTTAGCAAAGCCAACTCATGTAATTCAACATTATTCCGCTGGGAGAACGCACACCAAATGCGCGCCAGCGCCCTTTTGTCCACACAGTCCCATAATCCTTCCAGTGTGAGCATCATTTTTAGTTGAAATTTCCATGAGTTGTAATTACTGGCACCTTCTAGCTTCTCTACGTGTATGCCTCCACCGAATGAGTTCATCTAATCACGGGTGCTAGGCTCTTGGCCACTCTGATCGGCAGATCGCTCTCTCTCAGCTGCCATCACTTGCGATTATAAATCAATGAAAAATGCGCTCACCAGGGTTGAAAGCTCGAGACCTCGGGCTGGCTTCTAGGCTTCTTCAAGGTTCTGGGCCCATAACCTGTGGAAAAGGTCATGTGGATCGTTGCCTGCCTAGCCCTACAAATACCCACGCTTGATTCTGTCAGTGATGGACGGAAGGCGTAAATAAATAAAAATAACGTTTCACATTGTCCTCATGTATTGCTCAGAATACACTTACACAGTGCTCTTATACGTAACACATAGATGCAATAGGATTCTTAAGCAAAATCTATATACATAATCAAGCTTACAAGAATTTCACGTGTGAGGGATTACAAAAGACTCAGCTCGACAAAACACAATGAGTAACCTCAGAGGATCAATACTGACATGAAATGTCACAATGAAGTTGTCGTCAGTGTCATCATGCAAATATTGTATGGATTATATTCTTGGTATTTCGACTGATTATATTAACAGTATCATATAGGACGTATGTATTTACCAAAAAAAAAGTATTCTATTCGTAATCTAGTTTCCATATTACAAGCTATGCTTAGTTTAGGGCTAGATGGCGCTGTCTAAAATGTATGACCTGTAATGAATAATTAGGTAGGTACTGGAAATAGCTTTCTTTTTTTTTGTCTAAGGCACAAAAAGTGCTAATTAAACGCAGACTTATTGAAATTTTGAATGTGTCGAGACATTGTGTTGTGTCTGTCCGCATCCGCACCGTCTGAGAGCTCAAATCACACTGAATTTGGGAGCTTGTTGCTACTGGTTTAGCCGGCGTGCAAACGGTGTTGCCAATCGTCACGCCGACAGGGTCACCTCTGCAGAAAGGCTTGTTGGCAACCGTCAGGCACACGTTTTATTGTAGGCAAACATTAAAATTAATTATTCCGCCATCTTAGGCGTTCCACTAAGTTGGATTTATAATTAAGTTACACAGCTAATCATGTATTGTCTCATCCAAACCGAATGTGTGTACAAAATTTTAGCTCAATCGGTTGAATATATCTGTTTCAAAATAGAGTTTCAAGCTTTAGAAGTCCGCCATATTGTATTTAGAATAACGTCACTTCATTTTTTTCGAGTTAGGTACCTACTCTTAGCAAGCCCTTTCATTTGATACCCTATTGTAGGAGTGCATTAAATATAATTAGTCCGCCATCATGTATGTGCCGCCATGTTGGATTTAGAATGACGTCACACAGTAAACCATGTGTTGTCATCCAAATTGAATGTGTAAGTACCAATACAAAATTTCAGATCAATTGGTTGATAAAATTGAGTTGCAAGACATTGCAAGTTAAATAAAAATAAAAAACTTGTAAAAAATAAAATACGTCGAGCCGCACGTATCGTTAATTTTAACTTGCGCAAGATGCGTCCGTTTCCGAACGCGCATCGCATCACAAAATGCGGGGATGTTTTCCGTTCATCGCGGCAAACAATGTTTTGTTGGATGAACTTAGTTGTAATTCTCAAACTGCGTAGTTTTTTGTTCATGTGGTATTTTAGGTAGGAGACCCGGTTTTACAGTAATAACTTTATTTAAATTAATAATTCGAGTAGTATTGCCTGTCTGTGACCAATGTCTGTGATGTGACTATCTTTTGTTATCTGTGCTATTCAATGTTCTGTTGGTTGTTGGTACCAAACCAAAGATAATGTAATGTAATCTCTTTTCTATCCTACCTGTTTAAGGACTTACTTTAATTAAACCATAACGTTAGCTTCATAGTAGTCTGTGCCATACTTATACCATACACTTACATATACCTAGTACTCTACTACCTACAACGTACGCACACACACGATTCGATTTGTTTCATTTTGTTTTATTTTTCTCTAATTCGGAACAAACAAGTGCAACACGTACCTAGAATTAATTATTTTTTGTTAACTAAATTTACAACGAAATGTTAGTGAGAACGTAACTTTAAACAATACCTCAACAGTGGTGCTAATATTGTGAATTCTTATATAAATACCCAAGGTACATATTTACCTAAGAAAATGAAAGGTTCCGAATTGTATAGGTGTGCTAACCGCTGTCTAGCAAACAGGTCCTTAGCCACGCAACTTCCTGGATCCAGGTAAGCTCGGTGTTAAAGTTTTGTGATGCTCCACCAATCCAGTTTATCTAGCTATGGCTAATGGTACCTATCCTTGGACTTTGCACCTCAACCTTAAATGTAGGACAAACCAATAACAAAATTGGTAGTTATTTTAGGTTTGACTACTGTTTGGATTTTATAGGATATATATCCTTGCAGGTTAGCACTTAAACTAATAATATTATTAAAATCCATTTATTTCAGGCAAGTAACATTAGGAAAACTGAAATTGAAATGGACCTACTTATATTGATTTAACTTACATATAAGTATTATAAGTAAAACTACCTCCCCATGGGTATGGGGGACAATGCACAAAATTACAACCCACAGCAGGATATCAGTGCAAGCCTTAGTCATCCCACTTAGAATAAGAATATTATTGATATTACATTAATTACTTCTTTTTTTTTTTTTATTTATTAAATTATTCATTGGGCAACATGCCTTTGTGGTCATCTAATCTCGGTTGATCTAATCATCTGACACTGGTGGGCGAACTCACTACGAGTTCGCCCACCAGTGTCAGATGATTAGATCGCTGGTTATCTCTGCCGTCAGATTTCTATATGGCCGTTACAAAATTTTGGCTAAGATCAAAAACATGAAAGATGTTGTTTTCAAGACATCTGAAGACTTGCAGTTTTTATTTACATACCCAAATGTTTGTATTTTTTTTTATCATTTATTTTTTTATTATATGAGCACATAAGTTTCACCATTGATTTTTTATTCAACTTTTTGTTTTTGTGTTTTAAGTAAGGTTGTTTGTTTCAAATTCAATGTTACCATCTGCAAAATAAGAAAACCGTTAGCTAAAGTACAGCCGCTTTTTAGTGTTGTATTTAATTGAAACTGTGTGGCAGTTTGAAGACAAGTCACAGTTATTGAGAATTATGTAGCTAAAAAACAGTGAAGTCACATAACATTCTTTTTGCCTTGCATGTTACGGAAAATTATACTAACATCATTTTTGAAAACAACGTAAAAGCTCCTTAACTGTGTATTTATTATTTTTAAATCATAACATTAATCATTATTTCAGACTAAAACACAGTCTTGGGATAAACAATTCGAATTAACTGTTTTTTAATGTGGAAAATACTACATAAATTTCCATGACATAATATAAATTGACGGCAAAGCGTAAATTGTTCCTATACTTAATGGTTAAATTAAACAAAATTTAGCTTCCTAACATTTCTATTTTTAAATTAAACAATTTATAACACATCGCCAAGCGATCAACATCAATAACTAAATTAAAATAAATTAGGTACCTAGGATCTCTTCTAGGTTCGGATGTTATTTTTCATTTAGGTCAATACCTGGAAATATACATATTCTTCGTTATTTCCAAGACAGAGCTGAATATGATTTATTGATTTCTTTTCGTGCTTCTGAAGTAAACATAGCCAAAGATCTTGTCAGACATTTATCGTCACACCCAGTCTTCACGTTGTAGCTTGTTACCTTTTCTTGCTTTTGTTTTAACTTTTTTTTCGTAAGCTGTAGACGATTATTCATGAGTAAATCAGCGCGAATAGTTGCAATGAAGTTTTTGTTGCATCAAATGTTTGAAAAACAGGCAACATCATAGAATATTCTGCTGCATTAACTACATCAACAAATTCTTCCACCATAGATATTTTGGGATTTTTACTATAAAATATTGCATGACTGTATTTTATTGCATACCTCCTAGGTAGAATCCTTTAGAATTAGAAAGTTGAACTTGAATTCGCATAAAGTTGAATTCCCAAAATATATAATTTCCCAGAGTGTTGATTAATTTTTAATTCGCAAAATGCTGAATTCTTTAAAAGTTGAATTCCCATAATGTTGACTTTTTTTGGGATCACATAGTTTTATCAATCACTAAAGTTGTAATGCATAATTGTAGGGTATTTCTCTTCAGGAACAGAAGGTTCCATGCCCACGCTATGTGGTAACCTTATTCGCCTTCAGAAATATCCCCTATAGTTTTCAAATTCAAATTCAAATTCAAATTATTTATTGCACTTATGTTGTTATTAGGTATACAGGTGTTGTGAGGATAAAAGTTTCAAACATAAACCCTGTTAGGGCACAGCAATATCACACTAGGAGGCGCATTAAACTTAATAGCTAAATAAAACTATACATAATACTAAATTCAATAATAAAATACTATTCTTATTCATTATACCTTTACTTTTCTTACATGCTAATTATTTAGTTTATGTATCACCCAGAAACTCATGCAAAGAGTAAAAGCATTTTTCTGTTAAGTAGGATTTTAAACACTTTTTAAATTTTTGGGGCGTTTGCTCATCTTTTATATTGTTAGGGATTTCATCAAGAAAACTAATTCCATCAAATTGAAGAATGAAGTTGACAAAGCGGTGGCTGGATTTCTTTGTTTTTGCGCACTTTGATTGAGATCCTGCATCCCTTTTTATTTAATATTATTTTATTTTATTACATATGGCACACAAAACAGAATACAACCAAACAATCAGATACAAAAAAGGAAACATATAAATTTTAAACTAATGTGTCATGTGAACACATCACGATTAAACAAATTTAGGTACAAGCATAACAAGAAGAAAATTAATGATTAAGCAGAGCGACATAAGCAAGATTTTTAAAAATATTGCTCCATATTACCTATATTGATTCTATAATAAAAGTTTGATTATAGTGACTAATCGTATTATATCAAATCGTCACGTAGCTGAAAGACCGAATTAGTCTCAGAGACTTGACATTTTCAGTTTATCGTCCTTTTATAGTGTGCACTAAGAAAGGATTTAGGGAAATTATCAGGGAATGACAAGAAAAAGTCCCGGAAGTTTAACATTAATTTTAAACGAGGTATTTAAATAAACGTAATCTGTATTGTAGCACGTACGTACGTTAAACAAATAAAAATACATTACAGTCCTTAACACGCTTTCGAGTCCATTTTAGGCGGTATCCGCGACAACGCGCCACACGTCCTGCCTCCACAGTGTCTTAGACACTTAGACACGACTGAAGTAGTGCGGGTGGGGGGCGCCCAGAAACACACAGTAACTAGACGTTTTTTTAGCGTTGAAATGTGGCCTAGCGGTCTTCTAATGTTGTTATTGCTAACATGTATTCTTATTTTGCACTACTAAAATCCAGTCACCGTCTTTTAGAATTGTAAATTGTTTTAGTTTCACGTTTCCGACCATCGAATGGCTGACTAAATACGTTTAGCGGCTGTTTAGTGTAGCATGAGTACGAAAACTGTCTTTTAGACGCTGTAGGTCATTATACTAGTACGGCAAGCTAGTTGTAAATAACTAAAACACTTGTAAAGTCAGGTAACGGTCTAATTTAAATGTAAGTACATGTAACCGTTTTTTAAGCTTGTTTTACCGATGAAATGCAAATCTTAAATGCACTGCTAAACATGTTTAGCGGTATTTTAGTGTTGTCGAGTGTGTTAACCGTATTTAAGTATTGAAGAAATCCAAAAAAGATGTAGTTAGCGGGGTACGTGGTCTCAATATCTCTGTAACCATAAATGATAGAACAATATGACCCAGACTGGAAGATGGAGAAAAACTAGCGCTGTCGTCTAGTGAATAAAACTCAAATTTGCACAAATGTCACTTAACGGTCTTTTAGTAATCGGACGGCAGATCTGCTACACAGTACAGTCATTCAAAGTTATCGAAAAGGGATTTTTTTTATTTCTGAGCAAGTCTTTTTTTTAATATCTTTGTTTTACATATCAATCGACACATAATTTTAATTAGAATTAATATTTATTTTTAGTTTTTACGTACCTAACTTTAACCTTATGTCATATAAAACTCGATAAGTGACTTTTGCATATACAATTTAATGCATGTATGTTAATAAAAAATATCAATTAATGATCACATTTCATAAAAAAATTAAGGTTCATTACACAAAATCAAGTTTATTTTAGTGTTTTGAATGTTATTCACACCAAGTAATATTCTGCAATAATTATAAATATTACACGCACAATAATGTAAGTATTACAAAAAATCTAAAGATACACACTTTTATATGAATACATAAAGAAAAGTAACAAATATTATTCCAATCAAAATAAATGCTTTGTAGTATTTTAGTATCACATTATTTCTGATCAGTTTGATACCCTCGGCCTTGATTTTAGGAACTTTAACCATAGATGTATTATTTTTAAGATTTTCCACTATTTTTCAATTAATTGTTAATATTTTTAACAGTAATTCTGGATAGTCTTTCCATTTTTGAGACTTTTTATTTCCATGCAATTTGCGTTCTATAACTAAAAGTTGTACTCTAGTTTGTTGGGTATCAACTCTGAGTGGGGATGCTAACGACGCTGGATGGATAAACCTCTAGGTGACGCTCGAGCTTCACCTAGTTGATGATACAATGTAAACGGTCAGTTGCTGTGCACTATAATTATTCTGTCTAGATTCTTATTTCATCCTGTTGGGTTCTATTAACTTTAATTAGTGACGTTGGAAGGTCCAGATTGTAGTGATAGATGTGATCGTGAAGGTGGCAATCTGGAACTTATTTCTACATCAGAATCTGAGCCGACAGCATCTTTTCGCGGTATTGTGTAAATTAGGATTCTTCACACTGTCATCTGAAGAAAAATCATCTGTTTTGCGTTCCGAGATTGAAGACTCATCGGAATAACTGTCTGAATCACACTCATAGCTATTTTCCTCAATAACAATATTATAATTTAGCCTTTAAGTATTATCTGGTCCTGATAGAAGATTTTCATTATTCGAGTTGAGTATTGGATATGCTGGCTATCTGCTATAGACTTTGAGTCAAATGAATCTATTGACTGCTGGTATTCTTCACATCTCTCTTCGATTACAAGATAATCCTATTCTTGAGGTATGATGTTTTTGTACAACAGCTGGAGCTAAAGCTTCATGATCATCATCACTATTTGGTTGAGCATGATTTAAAAATTGTCGTACTCTGTTTTTCATTTTGTGAAAATACAAATAAAGCAAATGAAACAAAGTAATACAAGTAATTTGTTGTCTCAAAAAACATAAACGCTGTAAATAAACACTATCATTATTTGATTTTAAAATTAACAGAGTTGAAATGTCTGAAGCTACAAACTGAAATATAATAATACAGTTTTTATCTTTTTCTTAGTATTGGAACAAACTTATAATTCAAAATGTTACATAGGCTGTCACAGTATGATTAAAATACCGTAAAAAATAATGTCCTTAATAATACTGTTTGAGTTCATGTAAAAGCTATGTGCAAAGCAAAAACATTTCAAAAGTGTCACTTTTGAATATATACACAATGAAATAACAATATAATTTCTCGTGCCACATTTTGGAATGTGTCACCTTTGCACTAAAAAATAATTTGTATCTTGACTTTGATTTATATTCCAAAGGACCACATTCCGAAATATGGCACTTCTGGTTATACATTTTAGATACCAAACACTTTTATTTTTGAGATATGGCCCTCTAGCATATAACTTATGTGTGCTTCCGAAAACCGCTCAACCACAACTAACAAAATGGCTGCTTAGCTCTGAAATTTGTCGCCAAAGTGTAATAATGCTCAACAGCCACATCTGTTTTTTTTTGGTAGTTTTTAACACTTCAGACTTGACATACTTAAACCAGTTCAGGTGAAGGCCAAGTGCTTCCCTGTCATACAATTAAAAAAACCAAACAGGGTGTAACGTAAAGACACTCAATAGAAGTGAATCTTTTGTAAACTTAACAGAGAAAATTTTTAATTATCTCCCACTCAACCTGACAGTGCCCATCACTTTTCGTCACACGTAGCGGATCAGAATTTCAAAGCATTGCCATAAAAAGTTTCACTTCAAAAAAGCTTAAGGTTGCACACTAACCTGCTGGCTATTGAGCTCTACCATCAGGGCATCAATGTATACATTGAAACAAGCGAGGAAGGTGAAACCCCCTGCCTCAACCCACACTCTAGCCGATTCCATTCAGTCAGACATTGTGCCCACCCAACTTGTGTCTCATATAATATGATGTCCATGTATATACCATATGAGTATAGGGCCCCGATTCCACTAGTAAACCAATCAATTCACCATGATAATGGTACCAACCTTTCATTGCAGAATGGCTACTTGAATACCCTAAGGCAACTATACCTAATGGCAATTCTCATTCCATTTTCATTATATAATTATTATATTAAATATTATGTATGATCAACTAATTACAGGGATGGATTTTGGATCGGAAGGATGTCGCTAAAGATTTGGGTGTGTTATTTGATGCAAAATTCAGCTTTTATGCTCATTATGTATCACAAGATTCGCAACTACTGGGTTATGTAACTCAAACGACCAAAGAGCTTAAAAATCTAACCAGACTTATTAATAACTAATTACATTGAAATAATTCTATTATTTTTTTATCAGTAATAGGTATGTAGGTACTATGCTAAAGAAGTGGTTTGATTGAATAGAGTTTATATTCCTACTAGGTATACAAGACTCTAAAAGTTCCAAATACAGTCACGAGAGTCTCAAACTCAACTAAGTGCATTCTTTGGTCTACCTTTTTAAATGAATTTCTTCCCATATTGACTCATCATATCATCACATAATTTTTGTGGTAAAGTTGATAAGAGAAAGTAAGATGGACCCTAAATTAGGAACACTGTCCATCCATCTCAATGTCTATAAAACCAACATATCTCTACAATACAATAGTAAGAATGTGCCGCCTTTATTGATTCAAATCAAATCAATTTATAGTTTGTAGATCTAGGTAAGTATTAGGTACGTTGGTCTTAATTTTTTTTGAAATTGTATCTCTAGTGTTCCGCGTCAAGCTTACAAACATCAATACACAAAAAAGAAGTATTTAAAAATGTCAAAACGAATAAATATTAAACATATAGATTATTGTCAATCCTAAAAATTTTTCTCTGATTGATGAATGGTATATTACACTTTTCTTTCTAATAGTTTGCTAAGCATATTTTTAAATGCATTCAAATTATTTTCGGATCATATTGAAGAAGGAATATGATTATAAATGATGGGTGCCTTGCAGAACACACTATTTGTTGATGAAGCCGTTTTCGAAGCAACGTGATACAAACAACGTGCCTTCTCGACGAGTACCGTACCTAATACGTAACGTACAGGCAACGGATTCAAACGCTGCCCATTCGTACGGACACGCTCTGACGCATCTGTTTGTGCTCTGAACACTTTTGTTTTATTTGTCGGGTTGCCCCAAAAGTTAACTCGATACCTTATAATACCTTACAATGATTTACTGGATAGCAATGGTGACTCAATTGGTATATTTAAGTAGGTAATGCTAATCATCTTCATACATTTAAGAAACTTGCTTACTTATGTCGCTCTACAGAAAGAGTGACAACACTTCATTTCCTTTTTTGTAATTCTTGTACCTACCTAAATTAGTTCAATCATGATGTGTATACGCATCGTACATAAGTTTTAAAATAAAATAAACAAATAGTCAAGTGATTGGTTTAGTAGAATCAATGTCCAGAACTATTTCACTTGCAACTAACTGAGGTGTTTCTTAGTTTGCTTAGCACATGGTTCGTGAAACATCTGGTTCTTTGAATATATTACAGATATCTGAGTCTAATAGTAGTTAGGTACATTATTCAAATAAATACCTAAATACATTTTTGTGAGTCTCAAAGACAACAGTCGCCTGCTCGAAGTGGCGGCGACGTGAGTGTTGTGATGAACAGAATAATATAATAATATACATTATCTTGAAACAGTTTCAATGTATTTATTGAATGTTGTTCTCAGAATAGGAAAGTGTCTGTCTGGGTCATTGCCCATTGAACAAGCAACAGTTGTTGAATTAGAATATTGTGCAGGCCGCCATTGCCGACCGCCGACCCGGTTCATTTGTTGCCAAGTCTTTAAGATGACCGCTGCTGTGTTTGGTAGCCAAAGCATCCATTTTAATTTGGTCCCGATTATTTTGGCACCATTTTAGTCGATATTTGAATATATCCCATTCTGCTTCCACACATCGATTCATAGGTAGATACGTAGGTCATGCACGAAACCAGCTTTTGGTAAATCGCATAAAACTTTTAGCAAACTTCGACAACCACCAACTGAGCATTCAATGTAGGAAGGTATAAATTCCACCCTAATGCGCGAGGAACCTTCCTACCTGTAACTCGGAGAGCGGAGGGCGTCTAACCGAATATAGTCTTTGGAAAGTTAACGGAATAGGTACCTACAATACCAACGTTCACTTAGCTCGAATGGAAACACAGAATTACTATATGTAAAGTAATAAACGAGGGGCCGTTCCTTCATCCAGATGGGGCCTGGGCGGGCAGCGTCGCGCCGGGGGTGGCGGGGGGGGCGGCGCGGCGCGCGTGTCGCCCTCGTTCGCGCTGAACCTGTTCCGCGGGCGCGTGGAGACGGCGCAGGTGTTCCCCTTCCCGGAGCCGCTGAGCGAGGAGCAGCGGCAGACGCTGCGCGAGCTGGTGCCGCCCGTCGAGAAGTTCTTCGAGGAGGTGAACGACCCCGACAAGAACGACGCCGCGGCCGCGATCGAGGAGCGCACGCTGGCCGGCCTCTGGGACCTCGGCGCGTTCGCGTTGCAGGTGCCCACGGACCTGGGGGGCCTCGGGCTGACCAACACGCAGTACGCGAGGCTCGTGGAGATCGTGGGGGCGCACGATCTCGGCGTCGGCATCACGCTCGGGGCGCACCAGTCGATCGGCTTCAAGGGCATCCTGCTGTTCGGCGACGAGAAGCAACGCGCTCACTACCTGCCGCGCGTCGCGGGCGGGGAGTACGCCGCCTTCTGCCTCACGGAGCCCTCCTCGGGGTCCGACGCCGGCTCCATCAAGTGAGTGACGTGACCTCCCCTCCCCTCCCCTCCCCCGCACCCCGCTAACCCGTCGCCTGGTGTCGCAGGACGCGTGACCTCCCCTCCCCTCGCACCCCTCGCCCCGCACCCCGCTAACCCGTCGCCTGGTGTCGCAGGACGCGCGCCGTGCTGGCGCCGGGCGGCGACCACTACGTACTCAACGGCTCCAAGATCTGGATCAGCAACGGCGGCATCGCTGAGATCATGACGGTGTTCGCGCAGACGCCGGTCGAGAAGGACGGCAAGATCGTGGACAAGGTGAGTCTCGGCGCGTAGGTAGGTACGCAGGTGGTAGGCAGCGAGACGAGAGGACAGTGTGACGTGTGACTTGTGACTCCGTCGCAGGTGACCGCGTTCATCGTGGAGCGCTCGTTCGGCGGCGTGTCGTCCGGCCCCCCCGAGAACAAGATGGGCATCAAGTGCTCCAACACGACCGAGGTGTACTACGAGGACGTGCCGGTGCCCGTGGCCAACGTGCTCGGGGGCGAAGGCAACGGGTTCAAGGTGGCGATGAACATCCTCAACAACGGACGGTTCGGCATGGGCGCGGCGCTGGCGGGCACGCAGCGCGCCGCGCTCCGCCTCGCCGCCGAGCACGCCGCCACGCGCACGCAGTTCGGGAAACGCCTCGCCGAGTTCGGCTCGGTGCGCGACAAGCTCGCGAGGATGGCGGCGCTGCAGTACGCGACCGAGGCGGTGGCGTACGCCGTCTCCGGCAACATGGACAGCGGCTCGCAGGACTACCACCTGGAGGCGGCCATCGGCAAGGTGTTCGCCAGCGAGGCGGCGTGGCACGTGGTCGACGAGGCGATACAGATCCTCGGCGGGATGGGGTTCATGCGCAGCACGGGGCTGGAGCGCGTGCTGCGCGACTTGCGCATCTTCCGCATCTTCGAGGGGACCAACGACATCCTGCGGCTGTTCGTGGCGCTCACCGGTGAGTGTCTCCGACACACACACACACACACACACACACCCTTTATTTACTTAGTACCAGCTTCATCACTATAATATCGGCCCAAAACGAAGCATTTTCTGGAAAGGCCTGCCAGGTGCCTAATAAGATATATATTGTTGTTTACCATAAACAATATTTACTTATACACTATGAATCATGTTCCAAATCATTGCCAGTAAAAAGTTAAAAACACAAATGATTTGACCTTTACTTCACCCTTTCTCTTATGGGGATTGGAATGAGATAACATGATCCTTATTCCTTACTCGACGATGATATCACTCATATTAATTTAAACTAAGTTTCATTCAAATCCCTCCCGTCGTTTCGGCGAGGTGTGCGTTCAACGTACAGACGGACAGACAACTGAAGCCAAAACTATAGACTTGGCTTTAGTATCGAAGTGTTTTCTCCAACTAAATTTATCACAATACATTAGATAGATAGAAAATACTTTATTGCACTAATAAATAATGTGCATGGGCGATTTCAGATAACCCTTGAATGACTTACATAACATTACATGAATGACATTGAATGTACCTAACTATAGTTTCCGACCCGTTACACCGTTACGTAGTAGGTTCTTAGGTACCTATTGATGGTCACTTTATAACCCACTTTGAAACAAGAGATTTAGTTATGTTATGTATATAGCCCGGTCGGTTCCCTCGCAGGCATCCAGCACGCCGGGTCGCACCTGCAGGAGCTGCAGCGCGCGTTCAAGAACCCCGCGGCCAACCTCGGCCTCGTGTTCAAGGAGGCGACGCGACGCGCGGGGGCGGCCGTGGGGCTCGGGGGCGGGGGGGGCGACGAGCTCACCGCGCTGGTGGCCCCCGCGCTGCGCCCCGCCGCCGCAGCACTCGGGCGCGTGACGCGCGACGCCGGGCGCGCCGTGGAGGCCGCGCTCTCCGCGCAGGGCCGCCGCGTGGTGGACGACCAGCAGCTGCTGACGCTGCTGGCGGACGCGGCGATCGACTCGTACGCGACGGCGTGTGTGTTGTCCCGCGCGTCCCGGGCGCTGCGCCTCGCGCTGCCGACCGCGGAGCACGAGGTGGCGCTCGCCGCCGCGTGGGCCGACGAGGCGGTCCCCCGCGCCGCGCGCCGCCTCGCCGACTGCCGCGCCGCCCCCGCCGCCGACCGCCGCTCGCGGCTCAACGCGCTCGGCGAACAGATCGCGCACAACGGCGGCGCGCTGCACACCAACCCCCTCAACCTGTGACACCGACCGTCTGTCACCCCCGATACCTGACACCCTCGTACATACTCAACCTGACGCCCCCCTACAAATTCAACCTGACGCCCCTTACACATTCAACCTGACGCCCCCCACCAGACTCAACCTGTCATCTCCGTCCGACTCAACCCCCTAGTTTTTAGTATTGTATAGATCTTGATTAAATTATATTTATTGTTGTAATTATTTTATTTCATTTTATTAAAAAATAAGCAGCTTAATGGTCGAGAGATCTCCGCAGTAAGTTGTGAAACCCGACACGTACAGACTGAGCCGGATCTCACGACGGTTTTGATGATAGTCAGGTTTTGCAAAATATATACCTACCTAGTGACGTGCGGCTTCACATATATGCGTACTTATAAAATCGTAGAAAAGCTGTGTAGTACCTACCTGTGTCCGTTACGGTAGCGTACACATAATTGAATTCACGTTCGTGTTCGTGGTTATGCCTAAGAAACTGCGTAAATAGAGTATAATTAGTGCAAAAATAAAATAAATAGAGCCTCATTGGTTTAAGAAATAATTACCATTCTTAGTGGGTACGCCAGCATAACGATCAAGCTAGCGTACACATGACCGTACTCGAAAACGGCTTATACTATAGCAACGAAGTTTGCACACAAAAATAGAGCCCGAGCTATACAAAATTTCATAATGGTTACTACTTACTATGTAACTACATTGAAACAAAACAAAATACTTACCTAGGTATCTTATTATATTTCTATTCAATATTCGGTACTAACACCTCTCAGATATACCTACTAATATAATAAATATTACAGGACAGGATTTATTAACGTATTCTCCGCATTCCAAAAAAGATTTCAATTCCATTTATAAGTATGAGTAGGTATATTCTTTTAACTACCTACTTACTTATGTAAGTTGTATTGTAACTTACTCAAGAGATATTTTTCCAAAATATTAGAACTGAATTAAGCCTGGTTGACTAGAGAATCGTAGAGCTGGTTAATCTAAAAACAAAGAAATATTTAGTGGTAATAATTCAGCTTGTTTCGTCTCCACAAGAGGCATCCTCAGGAAGAAATAGACCCGCTGCTAATTTGACAGCGCGGAACCCACCTTGTTACCACGTCGAACGCTGAGCTGCATAACTGGGGACAGACAGAACCCTTTCAAGGCGAAACCTACTTACACTTGATCGTTTCATTTTTTTCTCAGTAAAGTGAGCGCACCTGTACTAAAATTAATCTAGAATACTACCAAATTAAGAAGGTTAACACTATCTATGGTAAGGCCGCTTTTCAGTTGCCATTTAAACTTGGTCGATTTATCCATTGCACGGACCATTTTAAGTATTTTTATGATATCTCCTTAATTTCAGAGTGTATTGAGCTAAAATTTTACAGGCAGATACTTGAATAGACTAACTAATTGCTGGAGTACTTTTCAGTTTGCCAAACCATAAAAATACTAGTTCAATCTAATGGCAAAATTGGTCCTGTCTTCGTCTCGGTGTTTTTCATTTCATTTGTTTTAACAGCTCGTTAATTACTGAAAGTATACTAATAAGACTTGGGGTGACGTTGTAAACAGTAATAAGACACATATTAAGGTATAAAGTTGGTCTCTAAAATCATTCTTCGAGGTGCTAGAACTTGAAAACCTAATTTTATGTATCATTTTCTTTCTTACAAACGGGACGTTTTTTTTTAATTCTATTTTCACAAACATTATAAACAAATTGGTAGCATCGTGTGTTAAAAAAATCGTAGCTGCACGCCTTGTCGTTTAAGAGATCCAGCGACAGGCCAAACGCTCTCCCAGGGGAAAACTTGAATATCTCCGTAACCATAGTCTGCACAAATTTTATTTTAGCGTACACATTTACCTCGCGTCGTACTCTTACTGCCCCCTCAGCACGGGGCGGGGATAAAAATGTTGTCCTCTGTTATTATCCACCTTTGAGAGCATTTTGTCTCCCGATGGTGGATAAAATCAGAGGACAAAATTTTTATCCTCTCCCCGTGCTAAGGGGGCTGATGAAGTCTTTTTTTTTCATGTAAGTCATGAAATTCATTTTTCCGCTGGGAGAACTCACACTATTAATTATAGCCCAGTCTTGACCAGTTTGGCGTTACCAGCATGTGTAAGCTGTAGACCCTGTCCCTGGCTTACACACCTACTTAGGATTGTATCTACCAAGTTTGATTGGAACCTAAATTTTAAACTAGATTTTCAGATTGAACTAAATATTGACATATCTAAATATATATTTTCTAAAAATTACAGATTCTTTCTGTGCAAGCTGGAGACATGCACATAATATTGACGTCGAGTCCTCGGTTGGTTGAGGATTCCGGGTGAAGTGTACTTCCACCTTCGACCTTATCTTAACTTGTACCCGGGTGAGATGAAGGCCATGCGCTTCCCCGTCGTTGTTATAAAAAAAACACTGTGCGTTGAGACGGTGCGACTCGAAACTCAGTAAGTGGAGGTCTCTGTAGGTACTGCACTGTACTGTACCTACACAGACGTGACTTCAGATCGCCACCAGACGGTTCCCTCCGGCGTGCCTCAGGGCTCGCATTTGGGTCCATCGTTCTTTTTATAGAGTTCCTAAACGACTTATGCGTAGATAGATCAAGTGATAGAACTTTGGCGTAATGTTGCTGCGCGGGGTCAGCTAGTAAATAAATAATACGAAAAGAAAATTAGATTACATCTATAATCCTAATTAAATATTTAAACTTAGGTACTAACTAAAATCAGGTACCTAATCGTTTAATTGTCCGACTATTTCGGTGCAAATAACTAAGATTAATGTTTATTAAGTGAAGACGGCGCACGCCTCCTCCGGGAGCTACAAATCACTCCTGTGTATTGGTATCCTCCGCCTCCGCCTCCGCCCGCCTCCCGGCAGCGACTGCGATGAGATGGGCGGCATCCATCATCTAGACCAGCCTCGTGTTCGATCGTACCACGTGACCTGCACTTCGTGTGACCGCCGCACGCCGTCGTCTCTGCCCGGTCGCATTCGAGCGCGAGTGTCTGCTCCAGGGCACGCAACCATTAAATACACCATCGGTACGGTACGGGGACCCTTAGGTACCTACGTCTCTACGGTCGATAACGCACTTCGTCGGTAGGTAGGTACACCGGTTTCGATCGGGCGGGCGGCGGCGCCGGGCGGCGGGCGGCGGGGACCTACACGTCGATCTGCAGCGAGGAGTCCCACGCGCGCGCGTTCACCTGCCGCAGCGTGGAGCGCAGCGCGCCGCCCGGGCCCAGCGCCAGCGTCAGCGGGAAGCGGGTCCCGCGAGGTCGCGCGTACAGCGACTGCAGCGTGCTCTCCCACCGCACCGGGGCCACCACGCCGCGCTCCAGTGCGCGACGCACGCAGCGCGCCGACCGCAGCGCGCGCCCCTCCACCGCCGACAGCACGCGGACGCGCGGCGCGCGCACCGCCCCCGCGCCGAGCGCGTCGAGCGCCGCGCGCACCGCCTCGCGCGCCGGCTCCATCAGCGGCGTGTGGAACGCGCCCGCGACGCGCACGCGAGCCGCGCGCCGCACGCCCCACTCGCCGCCTCGCGCCTCCAGGAACCGCAGCGCCGCCTCGTCGCCGGCGACCACCTTGCAGCCCGGGTACAGATGGTTGGCGACCGCGCACACCGGGTCCGCGAGCCGGTCGCCGGCCGCGTGGTCGCGCGCCGCCGCCAGCGCCGCGTGGAGCCTCGCGTCGGGCGCTAGCCACGCGGTCAGCATGCCTTGCGGCCTGGCGGCGGCGGCGGCGCGCATGGCCGCCTGCCGCACCTCCACGAGGCGCAGCGCGTCGGCCGCGTGCAGCGCCCCCGCGTACGTGAGCGCGGCCACCTCGCCCAGCGAGAACCCGGCCACGGCCCGCACGCCCGCCAGCGCCGCTCCCCGCTCCTCCCGCGCGCGCTCCACGCTCGCCAGCGCGGTGACCAGCACGCACGTCTGACTGCGCTCCTCCAGCTCGCCCGCGGGACCCTCCGTGCACACTCTCCACACGTCCCATCTGCGACACACGCACACACACACCGCTCCTTTAGGTACATTCTTATCTTAACGTACTCAGCCATTTCTCCTTGTATAAGCCTCCGGTCGATTACAACTTAAACTCCAAATGCCTGATATTTTTTATTTTTTTTACAGGACATTATTTTCACACAGCGCCGTCTAGCCCCAAACTAAGCATAGCTTGTAATATGGGAACTAGATTATGGATAGAATACTTAAATACTTGTTTTTTTTACTTATCATACAATACAACACCTAAACACAGAACAAACATCGATATTCATCACACAAATGTTTGTCCTGGTGGGAATCGAACCCACAACCTACAGCTCAGAAGGCAGAGCTACTACCAACTGAGCTGTGAGGCTTGTTTAAAACTACCAGGTAGTTGGATATATATGTATAGGAACATATTATTATTATTGATCACGTGAGCGAAGCGAACGAGATCTCTCAGTTAAGTTGGGAAATCCGGCACTATATGTATGCATGTATGTGGCAATGTTTGTAACGGCATAACTCTCGAACAGTTTATTCGATTTTCATGAAATTTAAACTGAACAGAGAAAACGTAAATAGAATTTGATTGTCGCGGGGGATTTTTGATAAATGGGTAGTTTTTGAGATATTGAAAAAGAAATACAATTTTTCACCCATATCTTTTGAATTGTTGATTCGATCAATTCAAAATTTTGAACATGCAGAGATTATATTAATACTCATCAATCGGTTTGAGGATTTTTTGACACTAGTGTAGTTTTTGAGAAATAGGGGTGTTAAGTGAGTGAGACGAGATGATTTTTGACTTGTCATTTAGAAGAGTATCGGCTGCACATTCATAGAATATATATTTTACTTTTTATTAGGGGTGGTTTTTGTAATTAAGGGGTTAAAACGATATGTTGAAGTTCCCTCATAATATGAGGAATGCTTGAAATTTTTGAATTTGAATCTCAAATCTACTGAATGGATTGAGCTGAAACATTCCACTTTATGATACACACCTTGAAGATTTTCCGCAGGGTGGGTTTCAGATGACAAACAAATATCACCATTGCTCTGATGCTCAACCACATGTTGCTCTTTTATGCAATAACTAATGAACAGATTGAGCTGATATAATGCATAGACATGGTTCTGACAGCAGACCAGCAGACACTTAGAGGCTTCTTTATTAGTCAGGAACCACACAAGCAGAAGTTTAATGATTGCTATGACAATGGGACACAATCCATGAATGCACAACCTAGGTGCATTAATGGATTGTGTCACATTGCAAGGAGGCAGTATCAACAGCATTCCTGTGTGACTACTATTGTTAACCACAAGTCACAAATCCATGCAAAGCATTGTCTGCTTATGTCATGTTTACTCTGGCAATGCTCTCCTGTCTCAGGTGGTTTGTAATCTAGAAGTAGACGAGGTCTGCAAGTGTTAATGAACCTGTAGGTATCATGAAATTAAGATTTATATGTCTAAGCTAGTTAAAGGTGATGCGGTCGCGGCTAAAGAAGGTCCGGAATGCTGCTCACCCGACAACATCGGAAGCAAACTGGTAGAAGTCACGGGCGGCGGGCACGGCGGCGAGGCGCAGGCCCATACCGACGCGCTGCGAGCCCTGCCCCGGGAACAGCAACACGGAGGCCTCGCGCGGGTCCCCAGGCACCCGCTCAACGCCTCCGCCGCCGGCCCGCGCCACGTACGGCTGAGTGGCCCACTGAAGCGCGGGCTCCGGCGACCGCTCGCTCTCGCCGAACGTGCCGGCGCCATCCAGCAGCTGCCGCAACGGCGACTCCGACGTGCCCGCCCCGCGCCCGCTGCACCACCGCGCTATCACCTGACTCCGTACGCGAACCCTTACTGCCTGCATTTCACGTTGTCACTACCATGCTTTTGAACACTAAAATAAATGAGGTACCTATTCATAGAAACAACATTTATCAAGTAAATTCAGTCCACAAACCGCAAACGCAAATATGCCATACCATTTTTTTTTTTTTATTTAACCTAATAAGGAAAGGCTAAAGTTTCACAACCATCGCAATACCATAAGTAGGTTAGACTTAGACCTGTGGTTATTAATACCAGTGTTCACAATCTGAAGCCTATCGTACCAGAAGTTATTACCTAAAGTTATCGTACCAGGGCCGTAAAATTATCGTATTTTAACAAATTTGTAAAAAAAAAATCGGACCCATCAGGATAGTGACTTTAATACATAAAAAAATCATATGTTACGAAAAGAAAAGTACGACGTATACGCACGGACTAAAACTAGGCCCCCTTCCACATTGAGTGTAATAGCGCGCTAACTTTCGAAATCTCGGGTGTTTTATGCGTAAATCATCGATTTAACTCGAAGAATTCATTTTCCATTTTACAGGCTTACGAAGTGAAAAAAAATGTTATTATCAAATACGCCCGATAAACTAACGTGTTTTAAACAAGATTGTATTTTATATTTATTTTTATTTTGTTTATTAAGGAACAACAAACAGCCACAATATAAATTATTACAAAATCCTTATAAAACAACAATTTTGGCAATACTGTGACCCACAACGCTGTCCACAGTATACTAGTTACATAACTAAAATAAAATGCTCTAGATGACACTACAAAACTAGGCTTACATGCTAATAAAACTTATATAATTGGAGTAAGAATGACAAAAAGAGCAGGAGACAACACAGGTAACTAACAAAGATAAAAGAAAGTAGGACTATATACAAATGTTTAATTAATCAGTTAGAGCGCTATCGAGTGACGATAGCATACCAGTAATATATTTTTTAAATTTATAAATCGAGCATGCAAGGATATCAATGCTCTCAAATAATTTATTATGTTTCAACCATGCGGCGAACAGGGCAACGAAGTCCCGAATTGGTCCGACATGCGCAGATAGCAAAAAGAGGACGGGCTCGGCTCGCGCGCCTGTTACAGCTCCTCGGGACTGCGTAGCATAGTCGGCGTACTAGGTCTGTGCAATCAAATTTATTATGTACTATATTGTATAAATAAATAGTCTCAAGATATCTACGTCTGGACTCAAGGGATAAACATTATATTTCATAAGTAACTCAGGGTACGTAAGTAGGTTTCGGTAGCATTTATAATTGATTGTGCGCAAACATTTTCTCTGCACTTTTTCGATCGCGACGATGTACTTGTTGTAGAAGGGGCTCCAAACAGGGACAGCATACTCGAGCTGAGAGCGCACCAAAAACTTGTAGAGATATATATAAATGTAGATGAGCGTTTGAAATCACCGGACGACCTTCGGATGAAACCAAACATTTTAAAGGCCTTATTTACTACCGCATTCACGTGGAGATCCAAACAAAGCTTGCTATCGAGTAGAATACCGAGATCACGAATTGATACGACTTTATTAGAGGAGGTTAAAGTTTTTAGTAAAGTTAATTATATGACATTTGGGCAAGATAAGGTGAAGTTTGTTAACACTACAGTAATTAGTAAGTCTATCCAAATCTTCCTGAAAAAGCATGCAGTCATATAAGTTCCTGATAGGTTTGTAGGCTTTAAGGTCATCCGCGTATAGAAGGAATTTTGGGTTATTGAACCATTGATCTATGTCATTTATAAATAATGTGAATAAGAGAGGACCGAGAATAGAACCCTGGGGAACACCAGACGTTATGCTCACAGTGTAAGAATAATACCCATTGACAGCAACAATCTGTGTTCTACATGAAATATACGAGCTGATCCAGCGCAACAAATTACCACGAATGCCATTGAATGCTATCTTGTCCAAAAGAATCTCATGATCCACCTTGTCAAACGCCTTCTTAAAGTCGATGTAAACGACGTCTGCCTGAATGCCTGCGTCAAAGCTTTCAAAGAGGTTACTCGCAAAAACAGATGTAGTGGTTGGTAGTGGTGGATCTACGCTTCACAAAGCCATGTTGTTGCTGTATGATAATATGATGGAGATGTGGGTAGATTTTATTATGGACGAGTCTCTCAAAAAGCTTCGACAGTGTGGAAAGTATGGAAATTGGCCGATACTGCTCAACATTGTTTCTGGCAACACTGTTTTTTGTGCACGGGGGTAATATAAGCACACTTCCATACAATGGTGCCCATTGATTAAGAGTAGGTGACGCAGGTTCAAAAACAGATTCAAAGAATTCTGAGAACATGTTATGAATAGTTTCCGGGATGTCATATTTAGTGTTATTATATGTCATTACAGTAGGTACACCAGATTTAGCCTTACGATTCTTAATATATTTCCAGAAGTACTTAATATTCGTGGAGATATTATCTTCAACATATTTCATATATTCTTTATATATATATTTATATACCAACTAGTAAGTATATCGATAGTTATAGACTTTATAGATGATAGACACTCTGTGGATAATAAAAAGACTATTATTAGCAACCAATGAAATGATTGAGACATGAAGCGGCGATATGCATGTGTTCCTAAGAAATAAATAAGCCAATAAATGGTGCTGAAAGCAGAAAACAATCGTATTTTTTATTGGGCTATTGGCTGTCAGTTAAATTCTCAAATTGTGCATCACATTCATGTGGAAATTATCGTACAATCTGCGTACGATTGTAGTGTGCCATCGTACATTGACCTGAAATTATTATTATATAATGTACGATAATTATCGTACACGTACGTGTACGATAATTATGTACGTACTTGTACGATTATTATTGTACGGTTGTGAACTTTGCTTTAGACAATATTTTTTTTCTATGAAATTGATGGTACCTAGCTAGAAGAAAACGTTTCGTCTAGACTGCTTTGAAGACATATGCGGCACATTAAACGTAAACAAAAACAGCTGCTCTAGGTTTGCCATTATTACCTATTCTGAAAATATATCAGTAGATCCCATACCGTTATTGCAGTTAGTATGGATCACAGATCGGCGGTTTTTTTTTATAGCTAACTAAGTTACATCATTTAGTCGCAAAATTTGCCGGTTAGGCCGATAAACAACATCAAAGACACATAAACCATGAGGTAAATGATCATATTGCACTCAATTCGAATTATTATTATTATTATTTTTATTAGTTTATTACATTATTTTGAAAATTATATTTAAAGAACCAGGTACTTATATTAGAACTCAGTCTGCCCGCAACCCCGCAGTAACTTCGGAATAATTAGGGTAGGTTAATAAGCAACAAAAAAAACCGTTTCACTTTGACTGTTTTGTTAACATTAAAAGCGGTAATTACGTTATTGGCATGGCACAGACTTCTGAGATGTTGTCCGCAATTGGTCGTTTGATTAGTTTTGCTTGAATCTTAGTGGAGTTCAACTGATGGCATTTGGTGGGTTTGTAGACTAGCCACCGCCAAATAGTTATCGATAGAGTTGATCAAAACTAAAATCGCCTCTGTGGTCTAGTGGTTCAACCCACCGATTTCATTTCCAGAGATCGCGCGATCGATATTGTGCTTGCTTTGGTTGGTGGTAGGACTTTGTTGAAGTCCGCCTGGCTAGCTACCTAATTCTGTCGCCATGATAACAATTCTAAAATTGTTGTGTTCCGGAATTCAGAGGTAAGATAGCCAGTTCCTCAGTTTGTTGAGGATTCCGGTTGAAGTGCGCCTCCTCCTTCGGCCTTATCTTATCTTGTTATCAGGTGAGATGAAGGCCAAACGCTTCCCCGTCGTACAATAAAATAAAAAAAACTGAATATAGAAGAGGAGAAAGGATTTTTCTTCATCTAAATACATACTTACCTATTAACATTTTGTGTATTTGAGAAACACACACTTGCAGCATCACAGAGCAGTAGCTATATAGTTATTAATCTGTGATGTGATGCCGCCGTGCTGGGCGTAAAGTAAACGTAACCTTCTTGTGATTGAGGTAATTGTATGAAATTAACTCTCTTAGATTCTCTTTGCCCGTGAGTGCTCGCTCGGTCGGGCTGGCGTTTTGTTTAATTTTCTTCTTTTTGCAGGTACGTAGTAGATACGATACGATCTTTCTTTTACCTATTTTTGACGACACGCTTTTAGTTTTTTTACATTGTTTCAGTGCAGTGATATATTTTAGATATCTCCTAAGATAGAGCTCATGAGGCTGGCTGTTCCAAAGTGGCACATTTTACTTCATAGTTCATAACATATTGTGCCAGCATCAGAATTGTCTGTTAGTAGCTATAGGTACAAACAAATGCTTAAGCAGCAAAATCATTTTATTAGCCAGCCACATGTTAATATCTCGTTAGGTATCTATCTGTATATATATGGTATAGTGTTTTTGTAGGCTTGCAAGCTATTATTTTCCAGCATTAATTTCTCGATGTAGCAAACGTTAAATTTGCCTACAAGACAATGTTTATGGTGACTTTTATTTTTGTGCAGGCTGGTGACACACCACTACCCAAAAAGCCATAGAGCTGCCTACATTGGTTGGTGTTCTTTTTTAATTAGCTTACTATAAGGTATGTTAAACAGACATAATATTATTGTATTTTTACTTTATTTATATTCATTAGGTAGGTAGCTGATCATTACTTTCGAACTGCATCAAGAAGGTCCCCACTTACATATGGTAATTTTTTTGTTGAATAAGCAGTTAGTTGTGTGCAGACCCGGTGTCCGGTGTCTGTCAAGAGAGGGATAAGGATTGAATAATAATGATGATGAGTTAGTTCCTACAATTTGTAGCACACAAAGTGTGGTGTGAGGTACTTATGATTATGAATTTACAAGTAATTCATTCAGTATTTTTACTGTTAAAAAAACCCATATTACAATCCAAGCAGTACCTACTGCTAGATCTCTCCAAATGTCTCACAACACAACAGGCAGTAAAAGGTATTAAGTTGGCATAGATCAGTGTGTAAACGACATGTTGAATTATAAAGTATAGATACATAAGTATTTTAAAGAAAGCTGCCCTTCTGGTGAGATGCCTTATGGTGCATCCACACCGCAGCTAACTTTCGTTGTGCAACACGGCAACATTTAGGTATCTATCTGTAAATTTTGTGGCTACTTGTTACTATTTGTTGTAGGTTACTCATTGCGTCCGTACCGCCAATAACATAAATTAACAAAATATAACAACAATTAGTTTTCTGCAACAATCGAGTAGCATGGCATAATATGTTCTGGAACTTCTGCAGGCAACGGACGTGTCTCTGTGGAAGGTGAACCACTGATTATAGCTTCGCTCCATTTGGGCACGTCCCGTGCTGCTCCTTGACACCAAAACTGTATTTTATGTTGCCGTGTTGAGGTAACACTCTCTAACAATGTTACCAATTGTTAAAGTATGTTGACTGATTTAAAGGTTAGCCAAAATTCTGGGTGTTGCTGGGTAACTGTTATGTCTATTAAAACCACATATACATATATTGAGCTGTGTAGCAAAGACAAGTAAAATCAAACTGCAGATTATATAACTACCCACTCTTAGTCAACCTTATAGAGTAGGTTTGACAAGAACTACCCTCAATAGTAATTCAGACACAAACAGTAACACGTGGAAACATTGATCTACAAGAGTAACTGCGGTGTGGATGCACCGTTAGACAGCACAACTTTACTACATCCCTGGAGCCATGGACTGAGTTGGAGGGTTGATTGTTGAAGTGTTATTATAGTGGTGCGGTACCCACTACTCATTGACTTGTACTGTATCAGGCACCGCACCATGGCTCGTGGACAACAGAAACTGCAATCTCAGGCAAAAGCCGCAGATAAAGCATCTAAACAGAAGAAGCAACAAGGACACAGTGCCACGGATCAGAAGAAAGCTGCTCAGAAAGCTTTGGTGCATGTGTGCACTGTGTGTAAGGTATGTGACACTTTTAACTTGCAATTTGGGTTTATTTGACAATCAAACAGCAACAATATACAATAGCCTAAACTTTTATAAAGTAAGTAGTACTGTGGCCCATTATTATCTGTTACATTATTATCTGTTACAACATAATTAACAAACAATAAAAGTATGTGTTCATTATACCCCTTTCTTACCTTAAGTGTTAGGCACTCTCTTGTTGCTAACTTTTTATAATATCCTCATACTAACATGAAACATAGGTTGATGACGTTTTAAAGGGGCTCTCAAAACCGTAAAAGCCTTAGTAGTTGTGGTTTAAAAATCTACCCTTCCAGCCTACGGATGTCGTAAAGTCAACCAAAAAGCTTCTTTCTGTGTGTTAAAAAAACCTTAACTGTGTGCACCAATCTGTTTGCTGATGAACATGGCTAAACCTTACAGTTATAGAGGAAGTTCTTTTCACATTGTGGTGAACAATAATGGAATATACGCTGTCAAAACACTTATTTACACCCCAAAAGTAATTCTTGGATTTTATCGACACCCTTCTTTCCCTATTGAGTGAATAACATAAAATAAATAGACCAGTTTTACTGAGATTCCGAATACCCTTTCTTATCTAAGAGAACTCGACATACCAAGCGTTTTAACCGCGGGAAAACCGGCACTGTATGTATGTATGTATGTGGCAATGTTTGTGACGGCATAACTTTCGAACGGATTATCGATCCGATTTTAATGTAATTTAAACTGAATATATAAAACGTAAATATAATATGATTGTCGCGGGGTTTTGATAAGTGGGTTAGTTTTTGAGATATTGGGGTGAAAAAAAATACAATTTATTCGCCCATATCTTTTGCTGGTCCGATAAATTTCAAAATTTTGAATATACAGAGATTGTAATGGTTATACTCATCAATCGTTATGAGGATTGTTCTAACACTAATGTAGTGTTTGAGAAATAGGAGTGTTTTTATCCGATAAATAAAGCTGCACGTGCCAACGCGTTTGTCGGTACCGACATAGAACATAAAGAATTAAGGAATATGAACCCTAACTACGATACTACGGCGCTGCAAAGCAGCTTTACGTTTAACACAGGTATAATGCGTTCTATTGCATTAACATAAGGTATTTATTGCGTTGATATGCTTTTGGCGGCTTTAAGCTAAGGGTTAAATACAAACCATTATTTATTTGTTTAGTCGGTGAGCTATTGTCGTACTGTCCGCACATGCAGTGACATTTTTTTTTTATACTTAACGCGATTTTAGTTTCCATTTAATACAAATTATTTGAAGGTTTTATTTTTATACTTGACGTGTATGTTTTCGTGTGTTGTTTAGTAGGTATTACGAACCAACCTAGCTAGTTTTAGTGTTTAGTTTAGTGAAAACTGTTACCTACCTACCTACAGTTTGTACCATTCCTTCCTTGTTCCACTAAGGCGACGACGCGAAGACAGGACTATA
Source organism: Venusia cambrica (assembly GCA_951394065.1). NCBI lineage: Eukaryota > Metazoa > Arthropoda > Insecta > Lepidoptera > Geometridae > Venusia > Venusia cambrica. Next base: position 14,080,329 of record OX596044.1, on the reverse strand, counting down.
AGCTTTATGTAGGTAACTATCTAATCTACTAGGCAGGTCTCTTGCTGCATGGGTGCAAGAGTCTTGCACCCAGTAGGTTACGTAGGTACGAGTGCCCTCGTTGCTCAATTGGCTAGAGCTTAGAGCGTTTCCGGCTTTAGGAAATGATGCGGATTTGAGTCCCGTCGCGGGTTGTGATTTTTTGTGCCATTTTAACATTCGTAAATGTCGTTACCAAGTGCAATCACTTCAAATACAAAAATATTTACAGTAGGTTCGGTAGGTAAGTAGGTGCCTACCTAATACATATTATATTCTATGAATTAGGTAGGTATTAGTACACATACCTATGTTATCATTAGCATCTCATGAATTAGGTAGGTACATAAAGTAAGTAGGAATTAGAAAACATACCTACCTAGTTATGAAAACAACAAAATAATAAATCTAGGTATTTCCATGTAAATGATGTAGGTACTAGCCTAGGTGGTTCTGGCTAACGAAGTGGACCCCCTCGATTTCCACCTGATAATGCCTTAAAAGGCTACTAAGGGAATAAAATACACCAGATAATTCAGCAGCATTCGAATGAGTGCGTAACACCAAAATTGCTATCACCAATCTGCCTGCCAAGCGTGGTGATTATGGCAAAGCCTTCCAGAATTGGAGGAGGCTTATATCCTATTTGTGTTATTGTTGTTGTTATTGTTATTGTTACATATTTTCATAAATAATCACAAGCTAGGACGACCACCTTACTTGTTTGCTAGCTAGGATGCTAGCTGGCCAAGTATGTACTTGCATCAATCTAAGTGGCTAAATGACCTAGCATCCTTAGGTAATTTATGAAGGTGTAATAAGCACTTAAAGCAACACAGCTAAGGATGCAACGTTGCATTCGGAACATCGGATGTTACGCGGGTCGGATACGCGACGCGGCGCGCCATCGTCGCAAGCGCGTTGCCGCTCTGCTCTACCTAGGGAATTAGAGCAGAGCGGCAACGCTTATTTAATTTAATTCCCATAATATACTATGGGAATTACCTGTGTTGTTATAACGTTCTAATATATTTCGTTAACAAGGTAACAACACTATCTTAATACCGCTAAATAGGTATAATAATTAATAGGTAATATGAAAGTATCGTTATTGACCGTTATTTTTAATGGGAAGTGGTATCGTTATAAAGCCCTGCTACTAAGGCAACGGCATTAGCCCTTAACAAAAAAAAAAGAGATTAATTTGAAAAATAACTTATATCTAGAACAATAACCAAATGGCAATGTTTTACCACTTGCACGCAAGTGTCTGTGTCTCAGTCAGTATGTAATGAACATTCGTTGTGTGTTGCACAGACAGTATGTAATGAACATTCGTTGTGTGTTGCACAGATAGTATGTAATGAACCTTCGTTGTGTGTTGCACAGATAGTATGTAATGAACATTCGTTGTGTGTTGCACAGATAGTATGTAATGAACCTTCGTTGTGTGTTGCAGTCGCAGATGCCCGACCCCAAGACCTACAAGCAGCACTTTGAGAACAAACATCCTAAAAGTGAATTACCAGAAGACCTAAAAGCTATTTAGCACTCAATAATTAACCTATCAAGTAAAATAATATTACTTCATATTCACTAAGAATTATAAATGCATTTTCTATCAACTGCCTACATTCTGTTGGAATGGAAAGATTTTCAATAGCATCTATCACGTTTCCAAAATATACACAGTATTCTTTTTGACCATTTTAATTTTAATTGTAAGCTACATTATATAAGTTTACTAGACGAGCAAATAGTCAATGATGCTATCGACACGCATCATCATTAATTAATGTACATTATCTGTCAACGTCAACGTCCGTCAACTCTAAAACAATCCTCCCTTGGCAGTTGGATAAACATATTTTAGGGAGACTTCCAGTCAGATGATGCACAGCACAGGTTCGCATTAGAACCAGAACCAGTGGAAATGCAGAGGTATATATATATATATATATATAGGTTATTAGAGGTATCGTTACTTCAGCCAAACGCAGATTGACACAACACTTATAGGCAGGGCTTCATATACCGGTAAAGAAGTGGTAGGTAATTTTTTTTTATTGTACGACGGGTAAGCTCTTGGCCTTCATCTCACCTGGTAACAAGTTGAGATAAAGCCGAAGGTGGAGGCGCACTTCACCCGGAATCCTCAACTAACTGAGGTACTGGCTATCTTACCTCTGAATGCTGAAACACAACAATTTTAGAAATGTTATTATGGCGACAGAATTAGGTAAGATGGTGGTATGTATGTATGTATGGTATCTTTACTACGGCCCAGCAGCAGGTAACGTTACTAAAACGTTTTATGATTTAACGTTAATTTTGTGACTTTTACTTTTATCGGTAGATGCAACTTTATTTAACGTTATATAATAATTGTTACAAATACAGTTTTCTATCTCTTTGATTTTCGATAATACGAGCAGTTGCTACCAGGAACAGGCGGTCAAAGATTATATATTATACACATTGTTAAACGTGTCCGAGTCGCAAGTATGACTCCCGTACCTACCTACTGTCCAGGCACCAAAAAAATGGCCGTCATCGATGTGATCAATAAATAGTTTTAACCGCCTCTGTGGTCCAGTGATTCGACCACCGGTGTCAGATCCAGAGATCCTAGGAATTATATGAACTTACCCTAAGAGTTATTTGTAAGTTTTTTAGTGGTGAAGTCGGTTCCATTTTTTTTCCAAAAAGAGTTTATTATTGATAGTATTCTTACAGTCGGCAGCCCAATACATTTATGAAAATCTAATGCACGCTCACGGGAACATTGATGAGTTTGGTAAAAGAAGTGATGTACACAGTGTTAATATTAGAAATAATAATAAACTTGACATAATTACCTAGGTATCGTTAAGGAAAAGTAAATAATTCATTCTTAGGAAACTGTGTACGATTCTATAATAAGCTTCCTCAAAGGGCCACCAAACTCTCTGCTCGTAAATTAAAATTGTACCTATATAAAGAATAATTTAATTAAAAGTGCCTACTACAAAATAAGTGACTATATCGACGATAAGAACGCGTGGCCCTATGTTGCTATAGGTACCAGTTGACAGTTAAATGGTGATTTCTCAATGTTAAGAAACTGCCCATTAGGTAGTTATGTAATAATCAATGTTTTAAGATAATATTAAGTATTTAGGTTTATGATGTAGGGAACACTTGTAATGTTATAAAATTAGTTTTATCTAATTCTAGAAATTAGTCATCAGAGAAATGACTTCTCTACTTGTTCTAGGTTATTAGAAAAATAGCGACCTCGATACCGATTTGGGCATGGTAGCACCTTATTATCACAAACTGTTACAAAATAGCGAGTAGTTCACTCTTCAACGACTGGCTGGATCCTGCCCTGCGGCGAGAGCGCGCACTATTTTTATGGGCCGAGTGACGTCACGCAAGTTGCTTACTCGTCGTCAGATGGCAACTCAATTTAAACGTAACACTGCCTCTCCTGACACTCTGCCGCCCTCGGCAGATTAGGCCCAAAGTTATTTTGTAACGACAAACATGTATTTATCGCAAATTGTATCCTTGCGAAGATCCTGGTTGTAAACTGGTCCTGTTCTGGATCACATCTTTATTTGCTGTGAACAGAGACCACGTTGTTATTAAAAGTCAAAGGTATACTTCCTAGACAGTGTCGCTGTTATCCAGGTATAGTTAAGTTATCCTGTTAGTTACGCTACTAGTAACTATTGCCGAATTGCCTTTGTTTCAGAATATCGTAACTCGCCATGGAGTATAAAATTTTCAGCTACCTCAGTTGGATAGGAACACAACAAAACAAATTAAATGAAATGAAACATGCCAAATAATAAACCATATGAATGTACCTACGTTACACAGTGACTGATCGGTTTTACAAAGCCTACCAGATTCCATGGCCAAAACAAAGCCATGGCAGAGGCGCTTTCCTGAAAACAGCATAGGTTGCATAGCAAACCCAAAACAACTGGCATAGGTGCCTGGTCACAATAGAATGGCCCTGCTGCAGGAACCTGGTCATTATTGTCCTGCTTGTTTTCAGGAATATTGAAAATACATCCTTAAAATATGTAGCTCATAGCATCACCAAGTCGTTTTAATTCCTTTAATAATAATAGTGAGCGAAAAATACAGATTCTTATGCTATGCATTCTGTGCATGTTAACAGTGCCTATAACAAAGATCTCAAAAGTAAATGTTAAAAAAAACAAAGCATAGCAAGTGACCGGATTTCTATCACCTGTTATATACATTGTTCAAGATATTTGAAAAGAGTTTACTACATCATAGCCTCAGCCTCAACATTCGCATGCGGTGTGCAGTAAAATCTTATACAAGCAACCAAGTAAGCTCAATACTTGTTGCAAATCGTGTATCGGCAACCAAGCGTCTAACGCTTGTTGCAAATCATGTACCGACAACCAAGCGACTAACGCTTGTTGTAAACATGAATACAACATCGCCCGCTGTCATAGCTTACGACTGCTAACGGTCAGCGACTCGTATTTTAACTGCTCCGCGTGAAGCTCGGTGATGTGGAAGCACTTGCACGACCTTGTAAGGACCGCGCATGCCAGAACCAGGCATGTCGTCCTCAGTCAACACCTGTCATTGCAGCCAGCTCAGGGAAAGTCAACCTTAGTCGACGCCTGCTGCTGCTGCCACCAACACATCCTCCGCCACCGCTTTCATCAAAATGCGGCCACATTGCACGAACTCGGTCTTGGTCACTCTGCTAACAAATACAAACACAGTGTCATAACATAGTGCTAACCAGGAGCCTCTTTGTCCTTAAATTTATTTGTAAGCAAAATCCTCTATCAAGACATAGTGGCACTTAAGGCGCTTCCCTGAGCCAATTTCGGTCATAAGCAGATTTTCCCAATCTATACCCTCGGTAAATAAAGCATGTAGAAAGTAACTGAAAAGTCCACACATATCTTTAACATTTTAGCTTCAAATTCCCCAATTAAAAAAGATTAATAGAGTCGTATTTATGTCATAATAAATCAACGAAAATACCTCTAAAATATAAATAAATGTCTATCTCCTCTTAAAGTTTATGTTATTTATTTTTTTGGTTTACACCAATGAACAGATAAATTATTGATTAAATTATTCCCCAATTCATTTGAGACAATTTATGAACTTAGATTTTTTTATAAATAATAATATCATTAATCCGTTCGATTTGGGGCTCGAGTGGCGTGGTTAGGCCACGCTGGTTCTATTCTGTTGAAGTACATCTTTAAAGTCTGGGAGAGAAAACAGGATGCCATTGGAGTATTCTGTGATCTATCTAAGGCTTTTGACTGCGTAGATCATGACACCCTGATCTCAACGCTTAAACACTACGGCATCCAGAATCAGGCAATAAACCTCATTCATAGTTACCTATCAACTCGCATTCTAAAAGTGGATATTAGCGGTATCAGATCTTCGGGAACCTCCTCTAACATAGGTGTACCACAAGGATCGATCTTAGGGCCTTTTCTGTTTCTAGTCTACGTCAATGATCTACCATCCTATGTAGGGGACCTATGTGACATTGTATTGTTTGCTGACGATATAATATACGTCATTAATATTTAGAGTCGATAGGGCTAAAGATAACTATGATTGTGTAAATGCTTCTCTAGCTAAAGTTCTTGATTGGTTTCCAGTAAATAACCTCCTACTAAATGAGAAAAAAACAAAATGCATCCGATTCACCTTGCCTAATGTTCATGTCAGCAATGCTAACATTATCTTAAATGGGGAAATACGTAGCCTTATTGAAGCAATAGGTATCGCTAAGGAAAAGTAAATCATTCATTCTTAAGAAACTGTGTGAGCTTCTATAATAAGCTTCCTCAAAGCGCCACCAAACTCTCTGCTCGTAAATTCAAATTGTATATAAAGAATAATTTAATTAAAAGTGCCTACTACAAAATTAGTGATTATATCGACGATAAGAACGCGTGGCCCGATGTTGCTATACCAGTTGACAGCAAAATGGTGATTTCTCAATGTTAACAAATTGCCCATTAGGTAGATAGGTAATAACAAATATTTTAAGATTGAATATTTAGGTTTTTGATGTATCTACTTAGAATATAATAACAAATTGTGTATCTAAATGTTGAATGGATCATCTAAAAAAATAACCAGCCCGAGGTTTTTGCCTTTCTCCTTGAGTGCTGGTCGCGATTCCGAAAAGGCGGTAAATTTGACGTTTCAAAATGATCCTAAAAATCTTAAAGAATAAAGAAATTTTAATTTAAAGAAACACCTAACGCTAAATGCGAAGTAACAATATAAAAAATCGAAAAGTTGCAAAACTAGAAAGAAAAATCGAAATAGTCGGCAAACACCGATCAGACCTATGGAGCACCCCGCATGCATGCTGCTTAGTCGACCAAGTATACATGACAGATAAAGATAACTGCAGCAGTTGGTGGTGTAGTCGCTTGTGTGTTTAGAGATGGCGCGCAAATATGCACGGGATTTCACGCATCCCCGAATCCGTCTTATTCAAAGACCTTATAAGGTCTTTGGTCTTATTGGACCATAATAGGTAGTTATCGTATTCGGTCTCATTGGAATACGAATGTATCAAGCTTTATCTGTCAATGTCAAAACAAACTTGTCTCGGAACCCAATTGAGAAGAATCGCCTAGATTATTTTGAAACTTTTGATGAAGTTCGGAATTGATGCTAAATATCTGTGAATTCATAAAGTAGAGACCTAGTATGATGTCTAACTTCAGTAAATAATAATAAAAAATAAACATGAGACATAATTCAAACAAATTATCGATTGGTTTTTCAAAATGCAAAATGTTTGGAAGGCAAATAGTGCTGAGCCATGCACTACCTGATACTTTGTTTATCGATAATACCTGATTTGACGCAGATGCACCTTAATATAATTACATCTATGGGCACAGAAAATATAATTATATAAGTTTGTGGGTAGGTAAACTAATATGTCGACATCGAAATCAGTGGCACAGTAAATTCTTAGAAACACATTAAACCAGTGCGAGTTGAACTTGCACGCTAACGCCATGGTTCCAACCAATTTAATTGTGGGATTTGTATAGTAGTTTTAGAGAGGTGGTGGGTGCAGGTGGCGGGTCCAACTCACGCTTGACCGATTTTATTTTTCTAGGCTGAGGCGCTCAGATAAAAAAATGACATTATTATGTCAAGTCAATGTCTATGTCAATGGTTATGTAAAGTCAAATCAAAAACATATGAGCAGTAAACTCAGTGCGGGTCTGTTATTTTTGTTTCCCTTATTTTTTTATCCTTATTTTTATTTAGTTCCATTATCTTGTAAAACCATGCTCTATATTTTAATATCCCTGTTCGACACGAAGCTCGAGTATCTCGTAGGGCTCAGCGTCGTGGCTGTGTACATAACCTACTACCTGATGGAGGCAGTCAAGGTGAGCGCTGGCTGGTGCATTGCGGATGTCGAGTGCGGAGTACCTACCTATAGTGTAACGGGACGATTGGTTGCAGCGGCCGGTGCTGGTGTGTGGTGACGTCGCGCTGGAGACGGCGCTACGCGGCGGCGTGCCGCTGCTCTCGGCGAGGTACTGGCCGACGCCGTGGTGCGTCGAGTCGCGGCTGCAGACCGTGCTGGGCTCGCTGCTGCGCACACTGCTGCTGCCGCCTGTCACCACCACACACAGGTACGTCACACGTCACAGGCGTGTTGAGTCACGGCCGCAGACCGTGCTGGGCTCGCTGCTGCGCACACTGCTGCTGCCGCCTGTCACCACCACACACAGGTACGTCACACGTCACAGGCGTGTTGAGTCACGGCCGCAGACCGTGATGGGCTCGCTGCTGCGCACACTGCTGCTGCCGCCTGTCACCACCACACACAGTTAGGTCACACGTCACAGGCGTGTTGAGTCACGGCTGCAGACCGTGCTGGGCTCGCTGCTGCGCACACTGCTGGTGCCGCCTGTCACCACCACACACAGTTAGGTCACACGTCACAGGCGTGTTGAGTCACGGCCGCAGACTGTACCTACTACAGGGCTCGCTACTGTTCACGCGGGAACCAAAATTAAGATAGATTAGACCCTACCACATCCCTTCCTAAGGGATTATGAAAATGGGTTGCTACTTCTTTACCAAGAAAAGCTTAAGGTATGTTGATGATGATTTTAGCTCTGACTGCCCACAAGGTGTGTAGTCTCAAGTCAGTTTTCAGTCGCTTTTTTTCTGCATATCAATGATATGCTTTCTAGTTGTTTTCATTTTATCTATTTATTTATTATTATTATTATTTACTGAAGGCGAGCAGCACTTGGGCTGATGTGCCTATTGCACAGTGTTGATTTTAAATAGAGAGACACTACACTTGATTATTCCTTGTAGGAAATAGTTTATTAGTTTGTAGCCAGTTGTCCAGTTTGTTTTTAAGGCTGTTTATAGAGGAGGCAGTAACAACTGCTTCAGGTAAATGATTCCAGTTTCGTACAACTTGGTTGCAAAGAAAATAGTATGCAGCATTCTTGTTGGTTGAGGGGTCACGGTTTAATCGCATGCTATGACCTCGGGCTGATCTATGAGTCTCTTTCAGTGAGAATATGGAATGGATGTTGGGCAGATTATATTTATGGGAAAGTTTCTTGAAAGTCTAAATGAGGTCCCCACAAAGGCGACTATCTTCAAGGCTAGTTAGGAGTAGGGTGTTAAGTCTTTCAGGGTAGATTTTTTGACGAAGGCATTGAGGGATCTTTATAGCTTTCCTTTGCACACTCTCAAGTAGGTCTATGTCCTTCTGAAAATAGGGGCTCCATAACTGGAAACCATATTCAAGCAGGGGTCTTATGTAAATCTTATAGATTTTTAGGAAAACCTCCATAGTCATAAATTTGAAGGATCTTCTTATAGCATAAACAAAGGCATTGGCTTTTTTGACTATCCCTGTGATGTGCTCTTCCCACTTTAGGAAGTCCTTTTGAAGGTAAGTTGAATTGATGGGATCACTGTCTAAAGTGTAAGTAATCTTGGGGTTGGAGTTACCGAGGTGGAGAACACTGCATTTGGATGTATTTAGTTTGACAACCCAATCCTTAGTCTATCCCTGAATGCAGTTGAGATCATCCTGTAGCTGACCAGAGTGAATTAGTGGATTGGCAAAGAATTTACCATCGTCAGCAAAGAAGGCAGACTGAGATTCCAGTTTATCAATAAGATCTGTTACATAGATACCAAAAAGATGGGCAGAGAGTACAGTTCCTAGTGGAACTCCGCTCAAGACCTGTTTCCTCTCTGATAAAGTGTCACCTGCTCTAACTTGAAATGTTCTAAAGCTAAGATAATTCTCTATCCATTTTAGTAGTCTACCACAAATTCCAAATTGGTCTAGTTTTAATTTGAGACGTTGGTGACGAACTTTATCAAAAGCGCGTTCAAAGTTGAGGTAGACAATGTCAACTGGATTGTTAATGTCATATTCCTTAGACCAGGGATGCAAACAGGTAAGCAAGTTCGTAGTGGTGGATCTTTTCTCAACAAACCCATGCTGCTTGGAGGATATAATGCATTCTTTGTTTAAATACTAAGTCAGTTCTTTGCTTATTATTTTCTCCATGACCTTAACAACTGTGCTAGTAAGGCTACAGGACGAAAGTTACCGGGCTCAGTTTTATCTCCTTTTTTATAAACCGGAGTGACTACTGCTTGCTTCCAGTCTTGCGGTAATTATCCCATCTCTGTCAAATGTCATATTCATTAGTACAGTAAGAGAAGGAATAAGAGTTTGTGTACAATGTTTGAGGATACAGTTTGAAATTTGGTCAGGCCCAGGAGAAGATTATATTTTTAAGTTGGAAATAACTTTTTTAACATCTGATTCAGTAAATTTTACATCACACATGTTGCTATTTACATAAGAGGCATTATATTGTCTAATAATTGGTGGTTCCTTAGAGTAAGCTTTTTCGAATTCTTTAACAAATACCTCTGCAATGGCATATGGGTGTGTGACCAGGTCACCATTAGCACTTCTTACTGGAATCTTAATGGAATAAATGATGTTTACTTTAGAGGCTGTACATCAATGAATATAAGAATAGAAAGCTTTTTCCCCATTTTCAAGAACTCTTGCTTCAAAGAAGGTTCTCTGCTTTCTAGATAGTGTAACACATCTATTATTTGCTTCTCTATAGTTTTTATAATCAGATTCAGTATTTGATTTCTTATATTTATTCCATAGTTTTTTTTTTCGTAACGAGTTTTAGAATACAATTATCAATCCATGGCTTATTCTGAATTTTGCTTTTAACTCTTATCTCCGGAGCATGAGTATTAGTAGTCAAATTAATTGCAGATAAGATTCCTTTCCAGAATTGCTCTGTCACCATTGATGTACTTAATAAATCAATACTTTTATCTAAATCTAAATTATAGTCATCATAGTTCATAAATTGATAGTGCCTTTTCATTTCATTAGTAATATTTCCTGTTTGCACAAGGCATTGAATATTAAATTCAAGCACACAGTGATCACTTTTACCAATCGGCGGTTTTTGTGAAATATCCTTAATAAGTGCATCATCATTTACCAAGATTAAATGAAGCAGTGATGGAACCTGACCTTCTCTGACTCTTGTTGGGCTATCAACTAATTGGTACAGGTTACTGTCAACTAATTGGTACAGGTTACTGTCAACTAATTGGTACAGGTTACTGTCAACTAATTGGTACAGGTTACTGTCAACTAATTGGTACAGGTTACTGTCAACTAATTGGTACAGGTTACTGTCAACGAACATATTGGTAAATATCTGCTATGAACCTGATATATGTTGATCAACACAGATAGGCCACTTTAGAGAGGGGTAATTGAAGTCACTTGCTATAGTTATAGTATATTTACTGGAAACCAACAGCTAAAAATACAGTATAAAAACTAATTAAGATTACAGTGAGCTAATAATAGGTTTTCACAAGTAGAGACATAGTAAGAGTTATGAATGTGAATATTGATAGATATCCATAAGTAGTATTTTAGTGTAGTAACATTACATTGCAACCAACTTCTCGCCGAGGTTCTCTCCGTGCAGCCGCCGCCGCCGCCGCCGCCTTGCTGAACTGACGCTTGCGCAGAATTAGTTGGGTTCAAATTGCTTAGTAAGCTCATTAAAATTGTCACTTGCTAGCCACAGAAATGTATTTATCCGGCGGTAGGAAGATGAATGACAGAGTTGAATGGCAAACATTATAAGGAACAAATAAATTAATTGTATTAAGTAATAAATAATAAATTAGGACAGTTAATATTATTGGAGGTTATTTTGAGCAGAAAAGATAAGTCGGCGATTTCGCGCCGAGTATTGAGAGGAATAATATGGAATTGCTTACCTACATAGATTAACGTGATTAGATGAGCTATATGGAATTTTCAGACGAAAGTAGAGGTACTTCATGAATTTCATTTAAATGCGCTCTATTCTATAAATCAATATATACATCATAACAAGGGTTCCATATCTGCAATGTGTATTAAAGGATGCTTCTGACAAAAGTACAGTACAGGATTTAAAATGTTCTGGCACAATTAAAACAAGTTGCACTTCCCATGACAAAGCCCGAGGCTCTGGAGGCTTTAGAAACGATTGATTCCACATGCTTATCAAAGAGTAGCTCGGAATCATGCCCAACACCAAGTTCTCTGGCCACATTGCATTTCTGTAGAGCCTGACATTTCAGAAGACAATAAGATGTATTAAGTAAGATGTCTATTGCGGGTAAAGGTGAATGAATTAATGAAAATTCTTTATTGTACACCAAAAATATATTATAAATAAATTATAAACTGATAATCTGATATTTATTAGTTATACCATATACGTGAATCTCAGACGAATGGAGATTACATATATGACAATCGCTAAAGAACTCAAAGTGCTCCTTTAAGTAGGAGGGTGTAAGGGGATTATGAAGAATGTTGTAGAGGAGGGAAAGGATATGAGTGTTCCGGCGGAGACGAATTGGAAGCCACTTGAGTTTTAAGCGAAATTCAGAGACATGATCGTTTCTATTGACGCAGACCAAAAATGAATCTTATGCAGAAATTTTGGAGACGCTCAAGTTTTTTTAGCTGTTCTTCAGTGAGATCGAGATAGCTGGCATCGGCATAGTCAAGAATTGGAAGAAGAGATTGTGCAAGCGCAATTTTCGTCGCAATAGGTAGGAAATTACGGAGTATCCTGAGAGAACCAGCAGCAGCAAACATCTTGCGACTAACAAAATGTATCTGCGGACACCAAGACATACCGCTATCAATAAATATACCCAGGTTCTTTACATGTTTGCTGACTGATATAATGACACCACAATCTGTATTCGTACGGTCAATTGCATCAGTTAAATTATCAAGTGGAGATTGAGTATACATTTGGAGATCGTCTAGCATAGAGATGGTAGGAAGAAGTAAGTTGGTGAGATATAGAATTAATAAAGAGAGCAAACAATAGAGAAGAAAGAACACCGCCTTGCGGGACACCAGCTGATGTAGTACACCAAGATGAGAAGGATTCGTTTACACGAATCCTTTGCCGGCGCCCGTGCAGATAGCTGCGAAACCAGTCAACCACCAATGGAGATATGTTAACGGAGCGAAGTAGACCAAGAAGGATGTCGAAATCAACAGTGTTGAAAGCATTGCTAACATCTAGTAGAGTGAGAGAAGTAAGTTTTCCGTTTTCCATACCCGACCGTATGTCATCAGTAATTTTAATAAGCGCAGGTATTTCAACAAGTAACAGTGCTGTGGCCGGGTCGGAATCCGGATTGAAAAGGATTAAGCAGGTTGTGTTTAACTAGAAAATAACTAAGTTGGTTGTGGACAAGTCGCTCAAGGACCAAGGAAATAAATGGGAGAATGGATATCGGACGATAATCAGAATAGGACAAAGCTCTGGATTTTTTTGGAAGGGTAATAATGTGAGCTTCTTTCCACGTAGAAGGTAGCGAGCTAGAAGTAATAGAAAAGTTAAGGAGGGGGCAAATCACGGGGAGTAACTCATCAATTATAGGTGTAATCATATTCTTTCCGATGTTATCACCTCACAGGGGAGGTGATAACATTCTATTGAGAGCATTCTATTTCATTTAATGCTATGGCATTAGATAAACATAGAATGCTCTTTTTAACATCACATGCGGTGAATTGATCAAAAACATACTGGGAATAAATTGGAGTTGGTCGCGAAGAAAGATAGGCTAACGTATAGTTTTTTTCAGCAAGATTCAAATTAGATACCGAAGAAAAGTGTTGTTGATTGAGTGAAATCGGTTTCGTTCGAGAGTTATGCCGTCACAAACATTGGCAAAAATTACATAGGTACATAATATAGGTACACATATTATTACAGCTCATTCATTTTACACAGCGCTATCTAGCCCCAAACTAAGCTAAGCAAAGCTTTTAATATGGGAACTAGGTTACGTTTAGAATACTCAAAATACTTTTGTAAATACATACGTACAATATGATACAACACCCAAACACAGAACAAACATCTATATTCATCACACAAATGTTTGTCCTGGGTGGGAATCGAACCCACAGCCTACTAAAAACAATGCCGGATTTCCTAACTTCATTCGGAGATTATGTTCGCTTCGCTCACTCGATCAATTATGCCGGTAAATAGCTATAATATAAAATATTTAGGAACACATATTATGTGTTCCTAAATATTTTCGTAGTCGAGGCTGTTTCAGTAAGTAGATATACGAGTACTATTACTGCCTATACCTACCTGTGGATAGCTTCGTGAATCATTCTAATCGGACATTCTATTCAATGGTTATGTTGAACACGCCGCCGCCGCCGCCGCCGCCGCCGCCGCCGCCGCCGCCACATCGAGGCGTGTCGAGTCGCGGCGGCTCGCTGCCGTCTGCCACTAGCAGCTCATCGCACGCATACGTTTCCAGGGAGATGCTGAAGCTGTCGGACGGCGGGCAGGTGGCGTTGGACTGGGTGCAGGAGGCGGGGGGGGCGCCGGGGGGTGCCGGGGAGAGTTCGCCCGTGATGGTGGTGCTACCCGGGCTGGCCGGCGGGGCGAGCGCGGACTACGTGCGGGCGCTGTGCGGGGGCGCGGCGTCGCTGGGGGCGCGCTGCGTCGTGTACAACTACCGCGGACTCGGGGGCGTGCCGCTCGCGACGCCGCGGCTCTACAGCGCGGTGTCGCACGCGGACCTCGCGGAGGTGGTGGGCGCGTTGCGGGCGCGACACCCGCGCGCGCCGCTGCTCGCCGTGGGCGTCTCGCTGGGCGGCCTCGTGCTGGGCGGGTACCTGTCGCGTCGCGGGGCGGCGGCTGGCGTGCACGCGGCGCTCGCGGTGTCCGCCCCGCTGGACGTGGTGCGCGCCGCCGCCTCGCTGGAGAGCGCGCCGCTGAACGCGCTGCTCGGCCGCCACATGACGCGCTCGCTGCGCCGCACGGTGCTGGCGCACGGCGCGCTGGCCCCGCACTGGCGCGCCGTGGAGCGCGCGGGCTCCCTGCGGGAGTTCGACGCGGCGTTCACCGCGCAGCACTGCGGGTTCCCCTCGGCCGAGGAGTACTACGCGGCGGCGACGCTGGTCGGCCGGCTGGCGGCGGTGCGCGTGCCGCTGCTGTGTCTGTGCGCGGCGGACGACCCCTGCCAGCCGGGGGTGGCGCTGCCGACCGGCGAGGTGGCGCGGTCGTCCCGCGTGGCGCTGGCGGTCACCGCCCGCGGGGGACACATCGGTTTCCTGGAGGGACTGTGGCCGGCTCGCGCCGCCCGCGACCAGTACATCGCGCGCCTCGCTCACCAGTACTTCGCGGCGCTGCTGGCGCGCCCCTCCCTGCTGCACACCCCCCCGCCGCCCCCCCTGGCCGCCCCCTAACGCTACGCTCGCCGAGCGTATCACGCACGTGCCTTCCGCTGCATCGCCGCGTCGCTGTCGCTGCGGACACTACGACCAGTATTCCATTAGATATATTACGTACATAATGTAAGCTAACGTTACGTTTGATAAAGCTATTGTTTGTTTGTTTGTTTGTTCGTTAACGCGAGAGTAAGTGTTGTTAATGTGTTATCATATTATTGTTGTATCGATCGTTACCGCTGTGCTACGGAGGACGAGAGATAGTGATCGGTGCACGTGGAGACGGAGGAGGCTCAGCTCGGGTACTGCTCTGCTTCCAGAATTTAGTTCAGTTGAGAGTGGTATTTAACTGAAGTACAATAATTGTAATATTAATCGATATATGTATTTATATACAAATACCTATGAACGAAGGACCTCGCTTGGCTATTTATTAGCAATATTATATAGTTTTTTAAATATTTATTATATGCCCGGCCCGGGCCCTGCCTCGCACCGATGAGATGACGTCAGCATCGTGTTCTGATTGAACAGAGGAAGAGTGTGTATAAGTAATTTAGCTACCTACGTAAATTATTAATTTTATTCTGAAGACTTTGGGCGGTGCCAACTCGTGCTTGGCAAAGGTTTACTTTTTAGTTTACACTGTACATTCACACAGAGTGTGAATTCTGTAGGTAGGTAATACCATATTTACAAAGTTTTTCGTTAATTTATTATAATTATATTAAGCAACTGTTAACTATACTAAAAGGCCTAAAACATGCCTTCGTGAATTTTCTAAAACGCCTATCGTTACGTTTTACGAATTGTACGAAACATATTTTTTTCTCCGAAAAACACTGACTAAACATAGAATTGACAAATGAAGTTCCTCGTTTAGATAGACAGGTGCTGCACGAATGCACACATCACGTCACGCCGACCGCGCACGGCGCCACTGAGCCGACTGAGACGACGCCGAGCTTGTTGTATGGAAACTAGATACAGTACAATTCAAAACAAATACTTAGTTGTACTCGTACATACAACTCAGACCACAAACGTATAGATAGGTACCGACCTACTTGTGTTCATAACATCACAAACATTCGGGTGGGTGGTAGGGTGGGAATTGAGCCTCTGTCCAGCAGATACCTACAAAGAGAAGCCGAGTAAACAAGAGAACAAAACCAGTCTCCTTTATTTAATTTTTTGGATGTTATCAAAGTTTTAATTTTGACGTTTGGATATTAACACATATAGTTATAGGTACGAGTACGTGGAATGAGGCACAGATGTCGAGCTCTGCTCACATGTTTTCTTTGGGAAGGTACTTACCGAATCGTCGCGTAGCCGACTGGAGGTACGTAATCAATACATTAATGCACAACCTTTTTGTTGTGTAGGGGTGCACTACGACATGATTTAGGGAAAGGAATTAAGTACGGGTGTTTGCTTGTGTCCCTACTTATTACAGAAAAGAGCGCTCTTGCGAATAAATGACCTGCCTGATATAAAAACGTTATTCTAAAATGTCCCCATGTCCATGTATCAAATGTGATTTATAGGTTAAATAATAGACGTTTCATTTAGATAAATGAAACAAAATGTGATTTAAATACAAAATGTTGTAAACTTTAATAAGGGTTAATAAATTATTTATATAATTGTACACAAGTTTCTTTCGCCGTTTCCATTATAACACAACCTGCAGGCCTATTACCTAACTCTGTTTCATTTGGGTTTCAATCAGAAATGCAGGTATTTTAACTGAAACCCAAATGAAACAGAGTTAGGTAATAGGCCTGCTGCTTACATTTATGAGTCGGGTTCCGCCAATTTACATCTACCTACATCATTTAATGAATATCGCAATAATTAAGTGGACAGAACTAAATCCACTACCGAGTTTCGTTCAGGGAACATTTCTCAGAAACCTACCTACCATTGACGGAACTAATGAGAAAAAAGTATCAATAGTTCCGTTACGGAACTTTTGGCAAAAATTCATCGTTAATTAGGTAGGTACCTACAGGTATTCATTCAAGATAATGACAAACAAAAGCAAATTACCTATTGTCATAAACTCTTGTTCTTGAATACTTAAGGACTATTCACCAAGGCCAGATAATAATTCTAACCGCCTCTGCAGTCTAGTGGTTCAACCCACCGATTTCAGATCCAGAGGTCCCGGGTTCGATCCCCAGGGGAGCAATATTATGCTTGGTTTGGTTGGTGGTAGGATTTTGTTTAAGTCCACCTGGCTAGCTACCACCATCTTACCTAATTCAGTCGCCATAATAACAATTCTTAAAAAAAAAAGAAAAAAGTGTTCCGGCATTTAGAGGTAAGATAGTCAGTTCCTCAGTTTGTTGAGGATTTCGGGTGCGTCTCCACCTTCGGCCTTATCTCAACTTGGGAGAGGTGAGATGAAGGCAAAGCGCTTCCCCGTCGTACAATAAAAAAAAAATGGTTCAAGCAAAGCACCAAGAATCAAGTGTACGTGGAACAAATATTGGGCTATGAAGGAAAAATATTTCCTTCATAGCCCATATATAGAGCTATCTACCTACCTATAGCCCTAAAATCTAAAGCTATGCGCCGCCGTGCCTCACACACACCATGCTCGTCGGACTTGGGCCACTACACTACGCCAAAGCGCCAGTTATTGGAATTAAAATAAAAGCTAGGATACAAAATATAACCATTCGCAAAAAAACAATGGCAAAAGATGCCATACAAAAAATTATTGAGTTAAAATGGAGATGAGCAGGTCACGTGCAGACACTACGACACCCAAGCAGATGGACGCGACGACACGGTGTGAACACATCTCGGCCACAGGAAATACTTGGCCAACAATTGCAAGGGAGAGGAATCACTGGAAGCTCTTGGGAGGCTTTCACCCCTACAGGCAGTCCTTGCAATGAGAACTAATAAATATCTAATAGTTCTTTAAGTAAAAACATTTAAGTTCGAAGTTATTTTGGTTACATAATAGATGCGCAGGTAGGTAGTTTAACAAAAAAAGTTAAAATCTATGTGTAAGAAATAAAGCTCATTTTATTTATTTTGTTAGTATTTATTTACAAAATTCAATACAATACAATACATTTATTCATAACACTAAGTCGAATAATAATAGGTAGGTACCTCGGTAGGTATTATTCTAATCATATCATCATAAAATCATAATATTTTAAAGTTCAATATACCTAACATTAAGTACATATACAATTTATATACTACAGATAATAATTAGATTATGTCATATAAATTAAATATGATAGTTTCTTTTTATTTTAATTGCCTGGCAGCTCATAAAACTCACTTATGTATAGAGTAAGTAGAATGTGTAGTCAAGGAGACATTTTCGCAGTCAATTCTTAAAAATGGTGGTAGAAGTTGCGTCTCTTTTGACCGAGTCCGGCATCCTGTTATACACTGAGGGACCCATTATAGAGGGTGAGTTTTTTTCCAGGGCCACTAAGGCCAAGTCTGAAACCGTGAGAGTTATCGAAAAGTCATGTTAAAAGTTACGTGCTCGATTTAAAAAAAAAAATAGTTCTGCATTTAAGAAAAAACATTTTTTTTTAGTTTTTCTGGAAAAGTGAGTTTATGAAATTTTTTGATTTTGCATTTTTGAGTTCTTTGTTTGATAATAAAATAAAATAATGTATGATGACTATGTGCCTAAAGCTGTTGGAAAACTTTCAAAATTGAAAATGTATAAATTCAACTATATACTTATATATAAGGTTAATAAATAGTAGATATAAGTCTCACGTTTTCCGTCTTGGCCTCAGTGGCCCTGGAAAAAAAGCACCCTGTATACAAGGACCTCTCAGATTTACAAAGCTTGTGCGTGGGCGTTACGAGGAGGTGAGCATCTTATTGCTGCGCAGGGCGGGCCGCGAGATGAGTTCATGTCTCTTTGATGGAAGATGTTGTTTCTGCGAGTGAAAGTAACTTGGTATCTGGTAGATGTAAAGAACTATGTACAGCCATAGCCAAACTACAGCGCTTCCAAAGACTGGCATGCTCCGCCATAACTGGCTGCATGAGGCCAACACCCAGTGCCGCTCTCGAGATTATACTGGATCTAGCGCCACTCGACCTACACATACAACAAGCGACGTCCGCAATCAGATTGAAACACTCCGACTCTGGGGAAACACTAGTAGGTAGTCCATAATTCTAGACCAGATGACAGCTTGCCAGCCGGTAATAGCTGCGCCATGCGATAGGATATTTACTTTGTTAATTTTTGTTAATGTATTACTTTGTTACACTTTGTAACCAATAAACACTACCGAATACAGCTGTGGGAGGATCAGAAAGATGAATCGGGAATTCACGAAGTCCGTGTCTACACCGACGGTTCTAAGACCAACTACTGCACAGGCGCTGGAATCCACTCTCTGGACCTCAACATCAGCATAACCATGTCACTAGACATACACAGCTCCATTTTTCAATGCGAATGTGCAGCCATCACCGTCACCGACACCGTCACCGAGGCCGCAAGAGCAATATGCAAAACTGGTCTATATTTTTTTTGTTATTCACTCAATAGGGAAGGGAGTCGATAAAATGCAACTGTTCGGGTTTTGACAGCGCACATTTCATATCAACAGTACATTATTGTCCACCACAATGTGGAAAGAACTTCCTCTATAACTGTAAGGTACGGCCACTACCACCACGCGAAGCAGACAGATTGGTGCTCACAGTTACCTTTACACATGTTTTGTTTAAGTACACAAAGAAAAACGCTTCTACCTTTTTGGTTGACTTTACGACATCCGAGGCTGGAGGTGTAGATTTTTAAACCACGACTACTAACGGCAAGTTTTGAGAGCACTTTTCAAAACGACATCAACCTTTGTTTTATGTTAGAAAGTGAGAAGGTGTAATGAAAGCACACTTTTATCGTTTGTTACTTACGGTCTCTTTGAGAAATGATCTCCGTCACAAACCAGACATCACGAGATCTCAGTACTGGCGAACTACTTATGTTAAGTACTATGTCACGTGACATCCACAGGTGACTATAATTAGTAGGTAGGTACCTACTCAGTGAAATAAACATTGCTGTGAGTGAACTGTTCGTTTCTACTGCAAATCTCCTCATAATAGACACCAGTTAAAGTAAAGTAGAAGATAGCTAGGCATCCTAAGATGTTGAATACCTACTTACACTTCAATATGTAGACTAGACACACTCTGACTAGTGATGTACTTTACATCCATTACCATTTTCTAGTATTCGTAAAACGGCAAAGCTACGAGAAAATGTTAAAAAGTTTATAGCAGGAGCTTTTATCCCCTGCAGGTCCAACCAAGTGGAGCATTTGTAACCGTCATCCTCCTAGAGGTCCCAGGTTCCAGGTAGGGAGTACAGATTTGTGCTTGGTTTAGTAGGTGTGCTTCGTCCACTTAGCTACCAGCATCTTACATCTTCTGTCACCATTACAACTATTCTCAACAGTTATGTTCCGGCATTCAGCGGTCAGATAGTCAGACCCTCGCTGACTGTCAGCTGAAGATTCCGGGTGAAGCGAGCGACGGTCACAGTCCCAGGTCGTCCGCCGGCAGACGACACGCGCGCGCAAACGCTTCCACGATCTGTTCGGCGGCGTCGCGTCGCGCCACGCCCGCCAGCGACGCGGCGTGACGCGCACCCGCGCCCAGCGCCGACACCGCGCGCGAGAACCTCTCCATGTCCAGAGCAGAGTCCGACGGCGGCGGCGGAGAGTGCGCGTGTTGCCACGAGCCCCACGACGCGTCCGAGTCCGACGCGTCCGAGTCGTCCGAGAGGTCCGAGTGGTGCGCGTCGGGCGCGGCGTGGCGACGCAGGCCGGGCCACGCGTACGCGTGTAGCGCCCCGCGCAGCGCCGCCAGCCCCCCGGCCTCGAAGGGGGGCTCGGCCGGCGAGCGCAGCGCCACGGGCTCGAGGCGGCGCGCGGCGCACAGCGCGCGCAGTGCCTCGGGCAGCGCGTCGGCCTCACAGGCCAGCACGCTGACCGCCCCGCCGCCACCCCTGCCCCCCCACGCCGCCTCCGCCGCCTCCACGCGCCGCGCCGCCGTCTGAGCGTCCATCTGGAAAGCCGCAATGAGCTAGTACATCTCTAACCTCTGCCCTCTCTTGTTGTACCTACCTGCCTTCCCTGACCTCCTCGCGACCGCTACTCGGTACAGACACAAACCACCGAAACAATACACGCAAAAAAAAAAAAACACTACAAAATAACAATGAAAGAACACGGCACAATTACGAGAACACGGCATGCAATACAAAGAGCTCTACTTACGAAACAATAATTTAATTTACCAAGACAAATAACAAAAACAAATACAATATAGGAATATCTACGGTAGCCTATTTGTTTAAGGACGGAATTACATTTTTGACGCGCTCGAATTTAGGTATCTAAGCCAGCACACTACCAGCAAAGAGCCCACGCACACATCGAAACAGCTTGACGTCCGATTTAATGCATAAACAAACTAATCTTGATACTTGAAGGTTAAGCAGGGTACATAAAGATAATAAAAATTGATTATTTCAGATAGTAAAAATCCATATGGGGGGATAATGTAATTTACCGAAACTTAACTTACCGAAATGTATACTGAACTACATCTGTGTTTACACCATTGAGTGTGTATATAAAGCATTATACATCTTTTTAAAAAGGAATACGCATTTATTATGCAGTTATGATTATTAAATAAAATTACGAAAACCGACGAGGCCGTATGAGCTTGATGCCTTTGCTTTTTCGACAAAATAATATTAGTCTAGGAATTTGCCGCGTTTTTGTTTTCTTCAAATACATAAACGTTAAGTTTATTTTAATTTATTTTTATAAATAAGTTAATGTTCTTGAAATACGTTACGATGTTAAATCAAAGCGACAGTGACAGTGAATTGTCGGATTCCATCAGTGCAAATGCTGCCGGAATTATAAATAATTTGCTTCCAACAAAATCCAAGGAAAATTATTTAAAAACTTATGAAGAATTTTCAACGTGGAGAAGTGCAGGCCTATCAATTTCAGAATCAGTAATTCTTGTCTATTGTTGATTATTTATCCAAGACAAAGAATCCGAATACACTTTGGTGCATATAAACACAGCATTGAAATAAATAAATTCACGAAATTACTGGCTTTTTTTAAAAGAAAATCAGAAGGGCATTGCGCAAAGAAGTCTAAAATTTTTACGACTCAAAATGTGGAAAAATTTCTTAATGAAGCTCCTGACGAATTTTTTCTGGCCACAAAAGTAAGTATACATGATTTAACTATGAATATTTCGTATCTTAGTAATGGGTAATTATTCTATATATTTACCTGTTTTTTGTTATTTAATATAAATATGTATATAAGGTGGCCTAATTTTTGGACTCAATGGTGCTTGCCGCGGATGTGAACTTGTTAACTTAAAGGTGGAGGACGTTGAAAATCATTCCAATGAGTTACTGCTGATTAATGTAAAGGAAACTAAGACAAAGAAAAATCGGTCATTCATTGTACAAGGACAATATACTAAAATCATTCATAAATACCAAGCATTACGTCCCACCAACATGGAAAACAAAAGATTTTTTATAAACTATCGGAATGGGAAATGTACTCGACAAGCCATCGGCAAAAATAAAATTAGCAATATGCCAAAGGAAATTGCTATATATTTAAATTTAAAGATGTTGAACTCTACACCGGTCACTGCTTTAGAAGAACTTCGGCGACTTTCTTGGCGGATTCAGGGGCGGATATTACGTCAATAAAAAGACACGGTGGTTGGAGCTCTGATAGAGTAGCTGAGGGTAATATCGAAAGCTCAATGGCGAATTAAACCATATTAAGCAGACAAATTAACAAAAATATAAAAGTTAATCCATCAGAGCCACAACTCTTCTTATCATCATTTCTTGGCATCTTATCTTCGTCCGTAACTCATGATGCACCACCACCACTATCTCCGACGTATACTATCTACAATGAAACGCAAGTTCCTCAGACGCAAGAACAGAGAAATACTCAAATCAACTCATCAACAATAAATGTACCAAACAAAAATGTAACTCTCTCTATCAATAATTGGACCAATGTTTCGAATGTTAACTTTTACTTTTAATTGTCATTATTTTTTTATAAATGCTTATCTCATATTATTATTGTGTTAATTTTTTCGCAAATGGTACGAAAAGTAGAGTATTTTCCTCGGTGATAAAGCTATCTTAGTCTTGGGTGAACTTAAATCCCTCGCTACACTCAGGGCTCGTCTTAAATTCCTCGCTTCGATCGTGATCTAAGTTTTTAACACCCTTGCTACGCTCGGGAGTAAACCTCGAGTCCTTCGTTACGCTTGCGATTTAAATCGTCACCCGCAACAGAAGACACTGCTTTATCCCCTCGGTTAATAATCTACTATTTGGTGTACAGTTTAGCGTGGAGATAGAAGATAAAGTTAGTAGAAATGTCAGTGGGGAAAATAAAGATTTTCATGTGAAAACAGGCAATTGGGCGTGCTACGTTAAACGATTATAGATGTACTTTTTGGTAAACAAAGTGACCAGTGAACTAAAACTACCCACACTTATATCGGTAATGGGAGAAGCGGCGTACGAGCTACTTTCAACGTCAGCTAGCCCAGGTAAACCGTCAGCATTAACATACAAGGCAGCGGTGGCATTGATAGCAGCACACTTACAGCCAAAGCTCTTTCGGCTAACACAGAGGGTGTTAGCCGAAAGATACAAGTTTCGCCAACGTCGGCAGCTCAATGAAACAATAGCCGAGTATCTATCCGAGTTAAAAAAACTTTCTAAACACTGCCTGTTTTTAAAGACATGGGACGAAAACATGCGTGTGTGGAATCAAAAGCGAAATAATACGTCAAAGGTTAGTAGCTGAGGAGGACTTAAGGTATGGTCGAGCGGCCACATTAGCGCTTTCATTGGAAGCAGCGGAACGAAATGCCAGTGCGGTAGAACAAAGTAGTATAGAATCGGCAGCAGAGGGAGTACACAAAATCAACCTAGGAGTATGTTCACGGTGTGGGGACAAGAGGCACCTAGCTACATCGTGCTGGTACCAAGACTATGTGTGCAGTGCGTGTCAAGAAGTAGGTCACCTAAGAAGGATGTGTCTCGATTGTAGGAGCAATTCGAGTGTGAGGAAGGGGAAGACGACGAGCCAATGTTTCAAATGTCCCTACGGGATTACCGGCCGGTATGTGTCACTATCAAGGTGCAGGGGTGTTTGCTGACTATGGAGGTCGTAACAGGATCGGCCTTATCGTGTATAGGGAAAAATATTTATAAAACGTTTTTTACCTATAATTAAAACCATGTTGTCTAAATTTTAGATTTTATGATGGCTCAACCATTCAACCCCTAGGGTTTTTGGAAGCGATTGTGGAATACGAGGGAGTCACTCGAACGTTAGACTTGTACGTTATTAATAAAGGTACCACAAATTTATGTGGTAGACAATGGTTGGCGGAACTGAGTATACCTATGGAGATTCCAAAAATGAAGGTTCAAAACAACTATGTAACTGATACAGCACCGAACAGTAATAAAATAATCCATGAAATTGTTTCCAGACATGAATGTTTGTTCGACGGCACATTGGGTACATACACGAGCGGAACGGCGGAACTATGTGTTCGTGAAGGCGCGGTACCTGTCTATTGCCGAGCACGTCCGCTGCCCTACACACTTTGCGAACGCGTCGATAGCGAGCTCGACGCCATGCTACTGCATGGCGCGCTATGCGCTGGCGTAATCGAGCCAGTAGACCACTCTGACTGGGCTACGCCTCTGGTGGTAGTACGAAAAGCCGACGGGGGTTTGAGATTATGTGCCGACTGTAAGGTAACTCTTAACCGAGTCTTAGCGATCGATAGGTTTCCGGCTCCAAGAATGGAGGATCTTTTTAGTAATCTTAGCGGAAATATGTTCTTTACTAAACTAGATTTATCGCAAACGTAAAACTAGATTTTGTTATCAGAGCGTTCCAGACAATATACCATTACAAATACGCACAGAGGGTTATATAGATATTTGCGTGTAAGCAAGGGCTGTCGAAGTCATTTAAAGGCAATAAAAGAGGTAATGAACTTTTTAGAAAAAAATGGTTTGAAAATAAAAAAAACAAGTGCCAATTTTTTGTTACAGAAGTGAAATATCTCGGATTAATTATCGACAGAAACGGGGTTCGGGTAAACCCTGAAAAGGTTAAAGCAAACGCTACAATGCCATATCCGAATAATGTCACGGAGCTAGTCTTTTATAGGGATGGTGAATTTTTATGGTAAATTCATCAAAAAATTCATAATAATAATATAAGTTTATTTCAGGTAACGTAAGAATGAACGAAAAGCATGTTTATATACTAATTCTAAGACCCATATTAATATATATCTTAAAACTAAAATACATACAAAATAGAACTTAAACTAAGGCACACGTGATGTCGCCGACGTGTTTCGGTGCGGGGATCACGCGACAGGCGACCCTTGAATCACCGGAACTTCGCCCCTTTCGGCCAGAAAATAGGACTCAGAAAAGTCGAGAGGCGATCCGTAGGAACTCTCACCATAAATGAGCTGAAACTAACATTATGACGAGAGTCCAGCTTCTCAACCCTCAACCCCACTCCGGCTTTCCTCTTGACGTACTCCACCACCTCTGCGGTCTTCACGTCGTAGTGGACGCGGGACACGTATATCTGCGTAGTGGGTACTTCTGCTCGGAATAAGTGGTCACCGGATGCAGTGCCACATTGGTTCGTGCAAGAAGGCTTCACAGATTTCCTCACCACCTTCGTGAAGCCCTCTGCATCACAAGGCTCCTTCCGCGGAGGCCTAGCGGGTGCAGCGCTGCGGACAAGTCCACAGCTCTGCTTCTTCCCCTTTGTTTGAAGGGCTGCAGGGGTGCTGGCCGCTGCAGCTGCGTAATCACGTTGTCGGGGCAACGTAACCGGTGTCGGCTGACCCCCGGCCGGTGCTCGTGTTTGCTGCATTCGGGGCAGCGACCTGCGACTCGTGGGATTCCGCACATTCCGCTGACTCGAAACTGCACATCGAAGCTTTTTGCACGCCGCGGCGTGTGTTGACATTATTAGAGGCACAGGTGACCTACATACCGTATCAGAGTTACGTAGTGACACCAACTCAGCACGCAGCCCAGAGATGGTATCATCCGAAGCCTCCAACCTTGCCTGAACTTCAGCCAAGCTCGTCGTCAGGAACATGATGTCCTTCAAGAGCCTAACGTCGACGTGGTCGAATCCCACCGGTGGGAGCTTATGCAGCTCCTTCGCGACGAAATCCGGCACGTCGTCTGGGTCGGTCTCCTTCAGCAAGGTGATGATGTCCTGGAGATTTCTTTCACCTCAATCCCTCCTGCGGGACGGCATCTGGGCAGTTTTGCCTAGCGTTTGGAAGATCAGCGCCTTCCCACTGCAAATATCGGCCTCCTTGAAGTTCGACTTGCAGATCTGCAGGATGTTGATCTCGTCCATTGTGTTGATGGCATTCTGAATGAACGCCAACAACTCGTTCACGATGATCGCCCTAGGCATCGCGATATTAGCAGCGGCGTCGGCCGCGTGTACCGCGAATTATTCAATTCGTAACTGTGCTTGAGCGAAATGCGTCTGATTCCGAGCGCGCATCGCAAAGCACATTTAAGCACACATCTATCACCGCTTTACGCTCTGTTAAGAAAAGGGAAGCATTGGGTATGGGTTAGTGAACAAAATTTCGTATTCAATCAAGTAAAAAGGTTTATGTGTAGTACGCAAACTCTTGCGCATTTCGATATGAGTAAACAGTTGGTACAGACGGTGAACGCGAGCGCGCGGGAGTCGGATCAGATGCGGAGCCGAGTGCTATATAAAGCAGATTTACCTGCCTATTTTTGCTCATAGTTAGTAGAAAAATTATTTGAATACAAAATAATAAGATAGACGTATAGAGGACTATAAAAGACACAATTTTATATAATTTTCACTACAAAATATGCAGTGGATATATGTACCGATCCAGACACCATTTTTCGACATTTTCATCGATTCTTGCGACGGTAAACACGTATTTATATGAAAATGTTGAATAGAACTGTCCAGTTTTTATTATATTACATTTTTGTAGATGAATATACGTGTTCGATTTAAAAAAAAAGTTCAGCATTAAAGAAAATCAATAGTCTTCTATAGGTTTTCTGGAAAAGTGAGTTTTAGAAAAAAATTTTTTTTGCATTTATGAGTTCTTTGTTTGATAATAAAAAAAAATTATGTATGATGACTATGTGCCCAAAAAATGTTAAGTACATTTTATGGTATATTTTTTTTCAATCTGCAACTGTACGGTAGGTAAGACAATATTCAAAATGTTCAGCCATTAGGGTGTCCGTGCCTTGCCATCAGCTGCGTTACCACAATAAGCGATCGTTTTGTAATCCGATGACGATTCAATTTAAGCTCATCACGAACAAAAAATACAGCAAAAGAGGATTTAATAGCTTTGCTTACGCATAGTCTGAAGGTATAACCTTTACTTAATGCATGAAGTTGAATTTCTAAATTTTTAATTTTTAAAGCGTTCCAAAAACATTGGGCACATAGGTACACACATCAACATTGTCTAGGGATATATATAATATAATAATTTCTTTACAAAACTAGGTATGGCAAGAATCTTTATTTTGTGTTGTTTATTAATAATAATAAAAACAACAGTTTTATATATTTTTTTAATAAACATTAAAGTAGGAACAAAATCTCGAAAAATCAGAAAATTTACAAGGTTCAGTAAATTGTGTTAAAACTATTTTTACGTTGCCATGACTTTATAAAATTACCTTTTTACAATTTAACAATCGGTGTTGCCTCCCCTGACGTTGATAACACATTTGCACCGGTTATTCATACTCAAAATTAGGGTGTCAAAGTCTCGCTGGGGTATGCGATCCCATGTTCTTTTTAAATGGCAAAAAAGTTGGTCTTCTGTGGTCAAATTTGATGGCAAATTGCTGAAAGCCCTTCGCTGTAACATGTCCCAAGCGTGTTCAATTGGGTTTAAGTCGGGTGACTGTGCAGGCCAGTCCAAAACCGCGACATCATGTTCCTGAAGGGCAGCTGACACCAAACGCGCCGTGTGTGGAGGGGCATTATCATGCATGAGCTGAAGTTCCTGGCCAATTTGAACTCAGTAAGGGATGATCACAGGTTCTATGACCTCGTTCCGGTATTTAAGTGCAGTCATGCTGCCTCTTATCCAAATGAGTTCGGTTCGCGCGCCAATACGAATTCCCGCCCAAACTATGATTGTCCCACCTCGGTACGAATGGACCTCTTGTGGCTGCTGGAGGCGACTTTATCTGCCTGGAACTCTCCAAACACGTGTTCTTCGTGAATCGGGGTGGAATCCAAACCGAGACTCATCAGTAAAGAGAACCATTGTCCATTGGCCATTGTTCCATAACAAATGTTCTTGAGCCCAAAGAAGTCGCCTTCCGCGATTGCCTCGTCGTAGAGCTGGCACACGAAGCGGCCTACGAGAATGAGGATCGACTTCATGTAGCCTTCTTCTGACGGTTTGGTCGCTGACTGACAGCTGATGGTCTGACTGAAGCCTTTGCACTAGCTGCTTTGCTGTGAGATTGGGTTCCCTCCTGGCGGAATTTTGGAGAAAACGATCTTGTCTAGGGGTGGTTACTCGTTTTTTTCCAGTGTGGCGCTCTCTTACAACCCCAGTAATACGATAACGTGACCACAATCGAGAAATTACGTTTTGATTGGTGTTTAGGGTATTGGCAACCACGCGTTGGATAGCACCGGCTTGTAACATGCCTATCGCTCTTATCATTTCTTCTCTGCTTGTCGACGTTCCATGACATTACGAATATCACAAGATCCGTTAAAATTAAAAATCACTTAGATAGCACTAATTGATAATTAAATAAAAGTTAATTAATCTTAGGCAAAATTAACGTTGTTTAATTTAAATCGGAGTTCCCATTCTATCTTTTGTTTATTGCGTTCTATTTTTATTTTTTTCTAAATTTTGAAAAGAGAACAAAAGAAGTTTAATTCCATATATAAACTTTTTCTAAAAAGCAAATAGTTTGTAAGCAAATCATTTCGAAATGGAATATCCCTAGACAATGTTGATGTGTTATCATACATTATTTTTTTTTATTATCAAACAAAGAACACATATTTGCAATTATTTTTTTCAAATATTCTCTTTTCCTGAAAAACTATAAAAAAAAATAATGTGCTTAAATGCAGAACTTATTTTTTTTTTAATCGAGCACGTAACTCTTAACATGACTTATCGATAACTCTCACGGTTTCAGACTTGGCCCCAGTGGCCCTGAAAAAAAAAACTCACCCTGCTTTACATTTTTACCATGACATCTCTGCAATTGTGTTTCCTGTCCCCTCAGCACGGGGCGGGATAAAATTTTTGTCCTCTGTTTTTATCCACCTTCCAGAGCATTTTGTCTCCTGATGGTGGATAAAAACAGAGGATAACATTTTTATCCTCTCCCCGTGCTGAGGGGGCAGGTTTATTAAATGGTACCTAAAAACCATTGACATTTGTTGATGCGTCCTTAACATACCGAATTTACAATTAAGAAATGCTACTAGCATGGGTATAAGAAAGAGAGCCCAGCGCACTGTAGCGCCTGACCTCCTCACGACCACTACCCGGCACACACACTACCCACTGACCTCTCCCCGCGCGAGATGCGTGACGAGCGCGTGCGGCGCGGCCGTCAGCGCGCGCGGCTCGTGCTCAGAGCTGGCGTGCACTCGCACAAGCGCGCTGTAGTACTTGTTGTGAATGCGCCACACGCGGTCTTCGCTCTGGTCTTCCGCCGGCTTCACATCGGAAGTCACATCCAAATCAATTATTTCTGAAATAACATTGATCATCCAGATAAATTAGTGGTTCTGTAAGAACAGAAGACTTTGCGAGCAGTTATAACATTGCGATAACCGATGCTTTCCTCTTTCACTTTTCCTTTTACACTTTGGAGCAAATAGAGGTATAAGCTTTAGTGATTACTCGTGTTCCCCTGGTACTTGGAGGTCAAATCTGATATCTACGAGTTCGTCTCGCAAAGGCGGAGAGAACTAATAAATGAATATATAATTATTTATTGTACACAACTTTGTGAGAAAAATAAAATACCTAGCATAGGCATACCGACGTAGACTTTTGAGTCAAATAGGGGTATAAGTTTTAGCGATTACTCGCTTTCCCTTGGTCCGAGGAGATTGAACCTGATATTTACGGATTTGTCTTGCAAAGGCGGAGAGGACTGCGTAGTCTGATTAGTAAATACCTTTTCCTCCAGATCAAAAATCGCGATCGAACACGACAACGGACAAAATATATTTTTTGGCCAATCTCAAAACTGAGACTACGCTCGCTTCGCTCGCTCAGTCAATTAATATGAATAGCAGGACATTAATTTTACACAGCGCCATCTAGCCCCAAACTAAGCATAGCTTGTAATATGGGAACTAGATAGGGAACTAGAGTATACGCTGCGAATGACTTCTATGTATGTTTGATCAGTGTTTTGTTGTGCTAGGACTGCCCAGATAGAGTCATGCTATAGAGAATCAAATGCTTTTATGTAGTCTATAAAGCACATGTACAATATTTGGCCATACTCGTTTGACTTCTCTATTATTTGAGTAACTACCTGTATATGGTCTATCGTTGAAAACTTTTTCCGAAAGCCTGCTTGCTCAGTCGGTTGATTTTCATCCAAGTTTGGTGTAATTCTGTTTAAAATAATCTTAGAAAATATTTTGTATATATTTGTTGTGAGGCTAATTGGTCTGTAGTTACCAAGATCGCAACGATCCCTTCTTGTGTAATAAAGTTATTATAGATTTAGACCACTGTTCTGGCGTCGTTTTACTTATCAAAATGTTGTTGAATATAATTTGTAACGGTTTTTGCAAGGAATTGCAAAGCGATTTCAAAACTTCGTTTGCAATATTATCACAGCCAGGAGCTGTTTCGTTCTTTTGAGTTTTTATGGCATACTCTATCTCTGTCTTCAGTATGCTTGCAGGTTTGATTTCAGTACAGGTAGAGCCGCTATTTACGTGGATATGCTGATATTGCGCGTGGTCGGTAGTATAAAGGTCTTTTGCTAATATTTTTCCACTTTTATTTTTGAGATTGGTTGCCCACTCTGTCTTGTTGCGAAGTTCTTTATATGCTTTGCGTAAGGCTCCTGTTTTACTGATAAACTTTTCAAATGTTTTTTGTCGTTTCAAGTTTCTGTTTTTTTTTATGTTCTTTCTTATTTTCTTACTTGTTATTTCCAATTGTATTTCCTTGAATCTTTTCTGTTTGTAAAGTTGTTTCCTTTTTTCCAAAAGTTTTCTTGAATCCGGGTTTAAAATTTCATTTTCTTTTGCCTTAGCATTTGGTAACTGCTTCAACAACATTTTTAGCTCGTTTTCCAATTGATTATACTGCTCTTGTGTATCGTCTGATAAACATATTGATTCGGTAAATTTTCTTTCCTAAAATGACGCATTCTCTCCAGGTTGGTAAATTTCTCGTGTAGGTGGTAGGTTTATTACGTCTCTTTTTGTTTAGTTTTATTGACAGTTTACAGCGGATCATTCGGTGGTCTGTGTTAAATTTCAAGGTGTTTATGATGTAAAATTTTATAATTTGCCGTGGTTGGTTAGTAAGTAGGTAGTCGATTTCGTTAAAGTTCTTGCCATTTGGGTGCCGCCATGTCCATTTTTTGTGTTCTTTGCATTTAAACATACTATTTATATGATCTTTAAGTTTTTTCCAATGCGAACTCTACTAATTTCTGTCCGTGGGGGCTTCGCTTCCCATATGAGTATTTGCCGAATATTCGTTCCTCTCCTACTTGAGTCTTGCCTACTCTAGCATTAAAATCGCCGAGCAGAATTAAATTTTTAGGATGAACAGAAGAATCTAGTCGATTGAATCTAGAGCAGATTCAATCGACTGATAAAATAATTTAATATCGTCTTCTGAGTATTCTTCCGTAGGAGCGTACACTTGAATAAGAGATCATGTAGAGTGTTCAGACATTTTAATTTCCATAGAAGCAACTCTCTCTGAAAATGCTTTAAAACTTATTATATTTTTCTTAAGGTATTTTTTAACCAAGAATCCCACTCCATTTTTACTATTTTGTGTGGACGTGTGGTACAAGATAAAGTCAGGTTATTCTTCAATTGTTTCTTTCAGTCTTCTAGTTTCGCTTAGTCCTAATATATCCATTATTAGATTTAGAGGTTTTAAAGCTTGACTTAATTCTGTAATTCTGCTTTCTGATAAAAGACTTCTTACGTTTAAACACGCCACATACATGTTTTGTGATTTACTCTCTTGGTTTATTTCCTTTTTCGGTATGCAATTTAGGGGGTTTTGGTCAGACTCTTCCACGGTGACCGGCCGGCTTGGAAGAGGTGGAGAGGCGAAACCTAGTTTTTTGAGTTTGATGAGCTGTCTTGGACATTGTGGCTTGTAGAGGCTTTAGGATTCAGCTGTGATGGTCACAAGAAGGGCACAATATTCTGAGATTAATTCTTTTTATTTAATTGCTTTGCTCGTTCTTCCTTTGTTTCTCTATTCGAGCCAGGCGTAGATGCCTCAGAAAATTTGGACAGATATCTTTTGTTTGAGTTTTTCCCTTCGGTTGTGCGTTCTGTTTGTTTCTGAGAACGTAGTGTAACTATTTTGTCATGACGTATAACTACCTTCTTTCCGGATTCTTGTTCTCTTTTAAGCTCTTCCTGAAGTTCCTTACGCCTTTGCAATACAGCGGGAGAATAGTCCTCTTTGATGTAGATGTCAGTATTTTCTAGGCATCTTTTCTTTCTGAGGATCTCGAGTATCCTGCTGGTCGTTGAAATTGTTACCACTGTAGGCCTGACTCTACCATTGTGTCTACCTAGTCTAGTCACTGTTTCAACTTCCCATTTTTGGCAAACTATCCCCATTTTATTATTAATAATGTCCAAAATCAAGCTTAGCAAGTCTTCATAATTTCTCTCTGTCTCTGTTACTGCAAAGAAAACCAAATTCTTTCTTCTTAATTGTTTATCCAAAAAGTTTATTGTTTTTTGTTGTTGTTGTATTTTTTCTTCCAGTTGGTTGGTTTTTAATTTAATTCGATTGAATGTTTCGTCTATATTCTTGTTAATTGATTCCTTAATGTTCACCTCCATCTCTTTCATCTCTTGTTTCTGCTGTGAAAGATCGTTTTGCATGTTTTGCAAAACTTTCAATACTTCCTCCATTGTTCGCGACAGGTGACCTCTAACGATTATGCGGTAATTTATGTTGTCAGTATAGATGTCTAAGGGTTCAAGTTCGCGCGGTAAGTTTTTGCTATAAAGTTCTGGTGTTCGTCAATAGGTGGCGCTATTACAGATTATTTCAGTGAAGATGACTCGACTTTTTCCAGGTTATATTATGCAAGATTATAAAGTAGGACTTCAAGTACTTCTTGATATAACTGTAATCTTGCACTTACACCTTCAGTTTCCGTGGGAGTATGTAATTTTCTTTGTAATTTACTTGTCATCTGTTTATTCCCTCGGGACCGTTACAAACTGTTCTTTAAGTTTTTGATGTAAAGACTGAAGCCACTGGGTTGAAAACACTTATACGGGTATTATTCGTTTTAGTACACACTATTATCACAATTTTCGATAATTGAAACAAGTAAATATATTTTTATTTCGAAGAGATTCACAGAGATGATGTAAACATTAGCCATTATTATTTGTTATAATAATGATAGACATACATAAGTAGGTATAGCTTCATTTAAAGTTTAATAGTAGTTTTTAAATAT